>CM054141.1:23785082-23810082 GCA_028751875.1 Rapana venosa
ATCTAGCTATCAATTAGATTTAAATGCATTTTCTACTGATAGCTAACATCGGAAGCCGAAATCAATGTCAACTGGAGTAGCGTGTAGTAGTGATGTAAACATGGGTTGAAATGTGTCATTTTGTTGTCCTGACAAAAAACCCACCTTGTTGTGCACAAACCAGCATTAGGACATTCGAAGTTTAATGCAGCACGCATTTTTTAAAACAAATTACTTAATTAGTTATACAAAAACTGGATGTTATTCTCTAGGGTCTCTTTACAATTACATTAAGTGTCAACAAAAATTCAGTCTGGCATAATGTGAAGTACCCTGGTTCTGCTCTAATCTTGAAGAGGCAAATCCTTCTCTGCTTGGGTAAAAGAGTTTTATCTAGTTATAGCTTTGGAAAATGTATGCCTTTTGCGAGTGTCAAGTCATGTCTGAAAAAGAGTTTTATCTAGTTATAGCTTTGGACAAGTTCACATACCTTGGCAGCATCATCAAACCAGAGGGCGGCACAAAAGAAGACATCCACAACAGACTGGGCAAGGCCAGGAATGTGTTTAGGGAGATGAACAATATCTGGAGATCAACTCAGTACAGCACCAACACCAAGCTGAAGCTATACCAGAGCTGTGTTGTGTCTACGCTCCTGTACGGTTCTGAGTGCTGGAGGATGACGGAAGTGGATCTTACCAAACTTCGATCCTTCCACACCATATGCCTGCGAAGAATTCTCCGGATCATTTGGCCAGAGAAGATCTCCAATGAAGACCTACTACGGAGATGCAGGCAAGAAGACATGGGAACCATCATCACCAGACGACGGTGGAAGTGGATTGGGCACATCCTCCGAAGAGACCCACAGTCAATCACAAGAACAGCATTGCGCTGGACCCCAGAAGGAAGGAGAAAGAAAGGAAGACCAAAAGCAACGTGTAGAAGAACTGTAGAAAGTGAGATGAAGGCCATGCAGCACTCTTGGGGATCAGTGACTAGGTTGGCCCAGAATAGGCATGAGTGGAAGCGCTTTGTTGCTGCCCTACACACCGCTGGGTGTAATGGTTGATGATGATAGCTTTGGAAAATGTATGCCGTTTGCGAGTGTCAAGTCATGTCTGAAAAAGAGTTTTATCTAGTTATAGCTTTGGAAAATGTATGCCGTTTGCGAGTGTCATGTCATGTCTGAGGTGTTGTGCCAGCATAAAGGGGATGCTAATCTCACACAAGCCTAATGGATCATTTCTCTTCCTGATCCAGTACCTCTGAAGTGTTGTACTCAAAGTCATAATTACACCTGCTTTTTGCCATATTCATGTTGGTCAATGCTGATTAAACATTGCAATGAGTATGTCATATGTTTGGAAAAGAGCAACTGAAAATAACAAAAACAGAACTAGAGCAATACCCTACTCACTTTTCAGTTTTAAATGACATTTATAGGCTGTAGTAGCTTTAAATCGTTTTTCTTTAAAAAAATGTTCTCTTTCACCCTGCAATTAATGTCAAGACTTATCTCCAGGAAAGAATTGGTATACATTTATTCTGTGTTTTTATATTGTGTAGCATATAATTTATTATGTATATATATATATATATATATATATATATATATCTGTCAAATAATAAAACATCTTTTTGACACAATTCAATATCATAACTTTCAATTTATAGGCAGGTCATTTTGATCGCACATACATTAAAAACCAACAACAACCACAAACTCCACAACCTGTAAAAAGAAAAGAAACTGTTTTAACTAAAATGTTTTAAAAAATCAGTATCAGTTGGGGTTTGGAGGAGGGAAGGGGGGGGTGCACACTTGATCATTCTAGATTTTCTTTCCTCGTCAAACTTGACAATGTTGTTCCTTTTGGAACAATTATCACTTGACCACTCGGGGCTCCCTTTCGTCCATTGCAGAGAGAAGTGCAGAAGACACACTACAGCCTTTCTCTGGCATGGACACTCCACTCTCCTTCAGTAGAGGCAGTGACACTGCTAGCACACCGCCAGCCACCAGGACCACTCGGCCACAACTCCAGCCTCACACCAGCACAGCGCTCCCCATGAACACAAGACAGAGGTGGAGCCCAAGACAAGTGTCAGTGTCCGATCAAACCCTGCCCAGAAAGAGAAGTGTGTGTGTGTGTGTGTGTGTGTGTGTGTGTGTGTGTGTGTGTGTGTGTGTGTGTGTGTGTGTGTGTGTGTGTGTGTGTGTTTCGTGTGTGTGTTCCTGTGTGTGTGTGTGTGTGTGTTTGTGTGTGTGTGTTCCTGTGTGTGTTTTTCTCTGTGTGGTGTTCCTGTGTGTGTGTGTTCCTGTGTGTGTGTGCTCCTGTGTGTGTGTGTGGTGTGTATGTGTGTGTGTGTTCCTGTGTGTGTGTGTTTCTCTGTGTGTGTGTGTTGCTGTGTGTGTGTGTTGTGTGTGTGTGTGCTCCTGTGTGTGTGTGTGGTGTGTGTGTGTGTTCCTGTGTGTGTGTGTATTCCTGTGAGTGTGTTTTCCTGTGTGTGTTCCTGTGTGTGTGTATTCCTGTGTGTGTGTTTGTGTGTGTGTGTGTGTGTATTCCTGTGTGTGTGTTCCTCTGTGTGTCTGTATGTGTGTTTCTGTGTGTGTGTTTGTGTGTGTGTTCCTGTGTGTGTGTGTGCTTTGTGTGTGCTGTGTATGTGTGTGTGTTCCTGTGTGTGTTTGTGTGTGTGTGTGTGTTCCTGTGTGTTTGTTTGTGTGTGTGTGTGTGTGTTCCTGTGTGTGTCTTCAATTTTACGTCTGTTCACTTAAAGTGATATTAGACGATGGAGGCGGGGGGGGGGGGGGGGGGGGGGGGGGGGAGGGGAGAGGGGGGCAGCATAATGAGATAAGGGCTTTAAGTAGAAAAAATACGTGTTGGTATGAATGCACATTAAAAGACTATTCCAAACTATATAAACAGTATGTTGCAAAAAACATGGCAAAGAAATACAAAAATTAACAAAACCCCCGAACAATTGAAAAATACTCTAAAGTTGGAAAACAAACAATTGTGAACTACTTGTAACGGCAGCTGTGAAACAAGCAAAATATAGATTCCGACGATCATACTTTACAAAAAAGATATTACTGGGGATTGCAACAGAGACAAGGCTATCTCACATAATAATTCTGGATTGGTTAAAACTTCCTGCAGAGACTTATCTTGAAATGATGGTAAAAATGCTTTTAAACCTTGACATTGATACAGAACATGAACATTGGAAAATTTTTCACCACATATACATTGTATATTTTTGGCAAATTTTGCTCGAAAGGCATTTAATTTCAATCTGTAGATTAGAGAAACAATTTTTCTAGTACAGGATTTTTGAAAGCCGTACTGAGTACAAAGAATGTTCTCAAGATCCAGAACTGAACAAGTATGCAGGGGATAACCAGCCTCTTCCTGTTTCTTTTTCACATGTTTCCAGCAAACATTTTGAAGCAAAGCATAACCTTCATGAAGAGAAAGAGGAATATCTAAACCAGTTGAATAACTATCATATTTTGCTGCCTTTTTGGCAGCTTTGTCGACTTTTTCATTAAAATAAATACCACAATGAGATGGAACCCAGCAGAAAGTAACATTCGAAGCCCTCAGAATTAGAAAATGTACCAACAAATTAATTTCAGTAATAAGATTCTGCTTAACGGTCGATGACGAGTTCCTTAGAGACTGTAATGCAGATTTAGAATCAACACAGAACAAAATCTGCAAAACAGTATTGGGGAAATCAAGCAGAAAGTACAAAGCCATCAAAATAGCAGTAAGTTCAGCAGTAAAGATGGAATGATTTTTGCCGATGTGATAGGACTTTTCAACCTTTAAAGCTGGAATGATGAATGCTGCCCCTGCTTCCTTGTTCCTGTGTGTGTGTTTGTGTGTGTGTGTGTTCCTGTGTGTGTGTGTGTGTGTTTGTGTGTGTGTGCTTGTGTGTGTGTGTTTGTGTGTGTGTGATCCTGTGCGTGTGTGTTTGTGTGTGTAGTGTGTCTGTGTGTGTGTTCGTGTGTGTGTTCCTGTGTGTGTGTGTTCTGTGTGTGTGTTCCTGTATGTGTGTGTGTTCCTGTGTGTGTGTGTGTTTGTGTGTGTGTTGTGTATATGTGTGTGTGTTCCTGTGTGTGTGTGTTTTGTGTTTGTGTTGTGTGTGTGTGCTCCTGTGTGTGTGTGTGTTCCTGTGTGTGTGTTCCTGTGTGTGTGCTCCTGTGTGTGTGTGTTTCTGTGTGTGTGTTCCTGTGTGTGTGTTCCTGTTTTGTGTGTTCCTGTGTGTGTGTGTGTTCCTCTGTGTGTGTGTGTGTTCCTATGTTTGTTTGTGTTTGTGTGTGTATCCATGTGTGTGTGTATGTTCCTATGTGTGTGTGTTTGTGTGTGTGTTCTGTGTGTGTGTGTTTGTGTGTGTGTTTGTGTGTGTATGGTTCCTGTGTGTTGTGTTCCTCTGTGTGTGTGTTCCTGTGTGTGTGTGTTCCTGTGTGTGTGTGTGTGTTCCTGTGTGTGTGTGTGTGTGTTTGTGTGGTGTGTGTGTGTGTGGGGTGTGTGTGTGCGTACGTGTGTTTGTTTGTGTGTGTGTTTTGTGTGTGTGTGTTTTGTGTGTCAAAGTCAAACTTTTGTTTTCAGATGGTACATTGACTAAGCAATGCATTTGCTTTTTTTAATTTTTATCAATCCATCTATCTATAGAAAAAAAAGAGAAAAAATAATATATATGCAGACATTGAATCAAAAAACCCTAATCAATGATAAACCATACAAATCAAACAAGAAAATGCAATACCATATGCATACATGGAATTAAAAACAAAACAAAAAACCCAGAACAATATTAAACCATAAAATTCAAATAATTCAAAATCTTGACAATATATCCAACGTAATACAAACAAACAAACAACAAAGAAAAACCAAACCAAAACAAACAAAGAAGACAAAAACAAAATTAAAAACAACAACACACGACTGCTTTCCTACTCCCCTCACACACATACCAAAAAAATCCTTCAACCATACAAACAACTGAATAAAAAATAGATAAACCAACAAAAACAACCACAACAAGCAAATAAACAAACAAACAAACAGAAACATACGTACACAACAACAGTAACAATAACTAACATAACACAAGAATAACAGCCAAAACAAATGAAGAACAATATAGAACTAACAAAAGACGAAAAAAAGAGTCCAAAACTCCCCTCTCCCAAGAAATCCACCCTAAAACCCAAAACAAACACACAAAAAAACCCAAAATAACCAGAAACTCAACCCCAACCCAACCAACAATAACAACAACAACAACAACAACCAAATGGATATAAACAGAGGAAACTGATGTACGTATAGTTTCCTTTTAAATCATTTAAACACTTACATACAGTACACACCCTCACCCATATCCCCTTCACCACATATACTTATATATAAGGAAAACAAGAGATAACCAAGGAGACATTGGATTCAGAGCAAAACAGTATAACAAAGACATCCATTCCCTCTCTTTCCCCTGGTCATATACACGCATGTACATGTGCTTTTTGATTTAAGGCAGCACAACGTTAATCCTTCCATCAAAGAATAAATTCAGGCAATATAAACCCACCCAGCAATACTAACATCAGCAATAACAATTTGGGTCATCTAATACAATGAAAAAGAAAATAAACAGCGACAAAATAAAATAAATCAACATATTTTTGTGTAACACAAAAACTTACAAAGCCCCAAATAACAAGAAAGTAAAAATCCAAAACCGAACCAATTACACAACACACACACGCACTCACACGTGTAACTCCAACCCCCTTCCCCCCCACACACACACACCAGATTCAAAGCTGTTGGGGTCGATATCATATAGATCAATGCTTACACATGTACTCTATATGAATATGAAAACTTGGGTCATATTTGATTTTAATGACAAGAATAACGTCAGTGACACTTTAATCCCTCTCTTAAGTTTACAAGTCGTGTTCTTAACTTTCATTCAGGAAAAATCTTTCTATACTGATTTTTTGCTTTTAATACATTTCAAATTTTGGGGGAATTTATTCCATAGGTCACTGCCTGAATACAAGAGGCTCGATTTATATAAGTTATTTCTGAGTCTTGGAAATGTTAGCAAATGGTTGTGTCTAATTTGGTTAACTTTGAAACCCTTGGTAATCTTCGGAGGTGCACAACTTTTTGCATAAACAAAGCTTTATTGAATTAAAGTGGGATTCGAAATGTCAGGACATTTATTTGCTTATAATCCTTAATTGTCAGGGTGCTTGTTTTTACCAGTACAAGTTTTACTGCTCTTTTATATGAACAATGAATGAATTTCAAGTTCGTTCCACCACAGGTATCCTCAAATAGTTGATGCATAGTCAATGATTGGTAAAATGTGACCGCAAAAAAAAAGGTTTTCGAGAATGATTGTTTAGAAAGTGTTTTAATTTGGATGATTGAAGTATCCTGTCAGCTAGGCGTTTACCTAGTGACATTATGTGATCAGTCCAAGTCATATTTTTGTCAATGGTAACACCTAATATTTTATGTGAGTCAACTTCTTCAACTATTCCGTTATCCAACAACAGAGGTTGAAACCTATCATTCATTTTTTGCCTTTTCTCTCTTGCTGATACGTACATACACTTTGTTTTTTCTTGTGCATTTAAGGACACGTGGCTTAATTTAGTCAAAATAATCAATCTGTCAATACTGTATTGAAGTTTGCGAGTTAACCTGCAGGAGTCTGAATCACTACAAAAGAGAGTGGTATCGTCAGCAACTATTTCACAGCTACATTAAATTAAACAGGGTAAATCATTTACATGGACTGAAAACAAGAGTGGTCCCAATACTGAGCCTTGTGGTACCCCATATCTAATGAGTAGTAGTTCTGATGTTTGATTATTTACAGATACAAGGTGCTGCCTATGAGACAGAAAATTTTCTAGTAGTTGGATAACTTCAGGTGGCAGTTTGTACAATTCTAATTTGCGCAATAACAAAAAGTGGTTGATCACATAAAATACTTCTACAAAGTCAACAAAAAGGAGGCCAGTAAACTTGTTGTCATTTATATTGTGTAGGAGACTGTCAGTGAGCTGAGTTAGAGCAGTGTGACAGGAATAGTTTTTACAAAACTCTGATTGATCTTTCTGCAATAGACTGTTTTTTATAAAGTAAGAATTTAGGGATGTTTGTATGTGTTTTTCAATGGGTTTAGATAGTACAGAGAGAATTGAAATTGGCCTGTAATTTGAAGGAGAAGAACAGTCACCTGATTTATGGACTGGTATAACTTTTGCCTTTTTAAACTTGAGAGGAACACAGCTTTTCTCAATACACAAGTTGTATATATATATATATATATATATATATATGTCAATGTTATAACGATATATTTTATATAATATTCTATATAGTTTTATATATTATTTATATTTTAAAACATATAATTGTCAGTGTATCAACAATAAGGATAGTTTGAGCTTTATATTGTTGGGTAATGAAACTTGTTAGATTTACTTGTTCTTTAGAAACTTATTTCAGTTTTAAAAAGTGTTCTAATTCATCAGGATTGTCTTTAATGAACTTGCTGGACTTTTTGGTATGTTTTGATTAATAATTGTTTGGGTTATGAAATCATTTGCAGGCACTTGGGACATTACAACTGTTAAAAAATTACGCTTTGATATGGGGTTTAATGAATTTACTTATTCTTCTAATTGTTATTTGTGACCCTTTTTTGAAACGTGATTTTTAATTATTGATCGCTTTGATATCTGGAGTGTTGTGTAATTAAATCTTTTTTTTATAAAGTAATACGTTTTCATCTGAGATTAAATGGAATCCAAAATTTATTCATTTGTGTCCTGATTTGTTCATCCTGTAATGTGAATTCATGGTTTCTGAAAGTTATCTCCCGAATTTTGTCTTTTGTTATCATTAGTTTGTTTTTTCCCCTTAACTTTAGATTTTAATGCCAGCTGTTTCATACACAGAGATTATGTGTGCAACCCCAAAATTTCAGCTAGTTCATGTTTGGTCTATGATTTGATAATTAATTTCTGTTATCTGATTTCTTCGGGTCTTTAAAGAAAATTATTCCAAAAAGTAGAATCTCCTAAAATATAGTTGTATGTCCCACTTTAGGTTTTAAGTCCAGTTAAACCAAGTAAAGCAACAGATTTTTGATCGCTCATCCATAGAGAAAACATACCAGCTAGTGGTTTTGCGTTTCGTATATGAATCAATAAAGTTACTGAGTTATTTGTTTTACTGATTTTTATCTAAAAAATTTTTGTTTGACCAAAAGTGCAATATAGTTAATGCCTTCATTTTTGGTTGTAGGTTTGGCAAAATATTGGGATTTGGAATTCCAATGTCTGCATAGTTACATTTAAAAGGTGGAATTCATCCATACGAATTGAAATCTATTCAAACCATTAGATGGTTTCTGCGGATTTCTTTTTATATCGGTGGACTACTTGTTTAAATTTGATTTCTAGACCAATGTTTTATATTAACCAATTGTAGCCTTTGTCTAGGTAATGAAGGAAAATATGTAAGGGGGGGGACGGATAGGAGGTGGCGGCCTTTTAATTTAAAACACGCCAAAATGAAATTTTCGTTAAAACATTCAGGGGTTATTAGAGAGAGCCCAATCCGCATAACACAAGGGAAAAAACAAAACCATTTAAAAATCAAAGAAACAGATACAGAATTAAAACCCCCAAAATAAACACGTAATTGAAATATAAACACTCACTAGGATATACAGATATGATCTTATAATAACTGTTCTGTAACAAAATTAAGTAATTAACAAAATAAATGTATACACATACACACACTAATTCAGGATTTTCGTCTAATATCACTAAGAGTAAACAGACGTTAAATTGAAGACAACATACAGGATTATTATATCACAATGCAATACAATATCCTATAAAGTTAAACAAAAATATGCAGTAGAGGAGAAACACGAGAAAATGAGGATCAAACAGAAAAGAGTTGAAGTCTTAAAAATAGACTTTCGGCTTGGAATAAGTATCCTATTCCGTTTGCGTAGCTTTTAAATGTTATTGCTCAAAAGGCTCTATCAATATACAATGTTCAATAATCAACTTGATAATTGAGCAAAAAAAAGACTTCACTGTGTAAACCTTGTTAAATATACTGCAGCATGACACCAATATCATTCCTGAGAAAGAGGGAGAGAGGCAGAGTTGTGACAGAGAGACAGAGTCAGGCAGAAAGAGGCATTTAAAACAGAAGAATATACTAGATTACATAGAGGTATAGAGGGAGACAACTTGACATGGCTAGTTCTGTAACATACCATAAGTAGGTTATGTTCTGTGGTGTGAAATGACACAATATTAGAAAATGGGGGATGGGGGAAATGAACATGTAAAGGTAAAAATTACAAAATTACAAACAACCACCCCCCCCCAAAAAAAAAAAAAATTGAACATATAAAACTTACTAGGAAAATATAGAAAGCGTGATTCTCACATATGCATGTGAGAACATGTATGCATTCACCCCGCACATTTGCCGGCAAACTCCCCCTTCCCTCCCCTCCCCCCACACATATACACAAGCTCACACATAACCCCACTCATAGTCCCTTATATTCACATGCTTCAAATATACTAGGAATGGAGCAGTTCCATTAACAGACCTATGATTTTGTCTGTTTTGGATTTTGGTAGGCCTACAGTCTGTCGACCCAGCGTAACTGCGTGGGAAATAGGGTTCCTGGGTTGTCTGGGGGGAAAGTGAAAGTCATAATGACAGGTGGATACTTTGGAGAGATGGAAAGGACAGGGGACATAGAAACACTGGAGTTAGTGTCGGTGCCCCTTCACTGCGTCCACATAGCTGGCAGGAAGGGAGTGTGGTTTTGTATGTGGCGGAGATGGCATCACTGGGTGAGAGTTACCATGGTTACAGAGGTTTCGAGAAAGGACATCACATCCTCGGGAAAAGGAAAGGACAAAGGACAAAGTTTCAGAAAAGGACATCACATGGTTGGGTGGTGGTGGTGGTGGTGGTGGTGGTGGTGTGTGTGTGTGTGTGTGTGTGTGTGTACTTTTGAGAAACATTTGACTATTGCAATTTTATTTCATAGATTTGGTCTGCAGCGTACCATGTTTGTAATATCTGTTTGTTTAAACTATTGATTATTTGTTATTGGTTGTATGACTGTGTAAGATTAGGTTGAATGCATGCGCTTTGATTTGTCTTTGCAAGATATAGCGCTATATAAGTTCCATTTATTATTATTATTATTATTATTATTATTATTATTATTATTATTATTATTATTATTATTATAATAATAATTATTATTATTATTATTATTATTATTATCCTTTGTAGCTTGGATGTAGACTGTCACGGTACATCATTTCTTTGGGTGCACCCAACTTGGCTAGGAAGGAGGGGGTGTTATCGATGTAGGCAACCCCTTCCTGAATGCAGGCGTGTCTCAGATTGGCTGTCGATCGTGAAGCAGCCTCTCTGAGCGGGTGTCGTCCAAGGGAGGAAGAAGTGAGGAGGCATGTAGTGAGGTCTGGGGGAACACGTCTTTGAGCAGTCGGATCAGCCTGACCCAGTCTGCTGAAGAAACAGGACCCGTGTAGCAGTTGTTGATCCCTACGTGGAATACCACACTTCTGATGAGGGGTGAAGGGGGGTGAGACAGTAGCCACTGACATAGGTGGTCGACAGTCAGGCCAGGCACTGACAGGTTACAGACCGGGTGGCTGTGTGTTGGCATTTTGTTGGTGTCCAGATGTACCAACACAGAGTCACCAAACAGTAGTGTGTTGATACTGGGTGGGACAGATTTCTGCTTCAGAGCAGTTAAGGGAGATAGGCGGGGTGGGGCTTTGTTGGTAGCTGTGGACTTGGGCTGTTTGCGTGTCTGTGTATTGAGATGTGTGGTTTTCGTGGAGTGTGAATGAACAGAGTGGGGGGGGGGGGGGGGGGCAAGAATGGGTTGTTTGTTTCGTAGATTGTTCGTCAAAAGGGACTGAGGGTGAGAAGTCTGTAATAAATTATTTGTCTGCAAGAATTGGCTGCTTGTTCAGCAGGAGGAGGCTCTGTGTTTGCATTGTCTGTCTGTGTCACAAAGACTGGAGTATAAAATCAATACCCTCTGTTTCAAATGTCTCCACAAATCTGCACCCCCTTATCTCTGTAACTGTCTTCATCTGTACATTTCATCCCGTTCCCTTCGTATAGCCGCAGATACTTTGTGCTTTCGAACACCCAGATTCAAACATACATCTGTTGGCCGTCGCTCCTTCTCTGTTTCTGGTCCATCCACCTGGAATGACCTCCCTCTTTCACTTTGACAAAAGCCTTCACTTGATACCTTCAAATCAGCCTCAAAACACACTTATTTCCTACCTGAGAATTTCCCCCCAAATATCTGTCCTAATTTTCAACAGCATTTTTCACCTTCTAAGTGTTGGTCCGAGTGTGTGTGTGTGTGTGTGTGTGTGTGTGTGTGTGTGTGTGTTGTGTGTGTGTGTGTGTGTGTGTGTGTGTTGTGCGTGTGCGTGCATGCGTGCATGCGTGCATACGTGCGCGCGCATGGTTTTGAAATCTGTTGTTCATTATGTTTAAGGAGAGTTGCATGCCTGTAAATGATTGAGTGCAAGCGCTTCGATTTGTTTGTTTCTTTACAAGATTCAGCGCTATATAAATTCAATATATTATTATTATTATTATTATTATTATTATTATTATTATGTGACTGGTAGCAGAGAGAGTCTGTAGTTGTGTTTTGGTGCTGTTGTTGACATTGCTTTGATTGTCTTTGAATGACTGGAGCTTGTTACTGTTTCTTTCAGTTGGGTTTGCTGGGTTTTGTGGCTGTCTTGTAGTTCTTTGATTTTATTTGAAACTGCTTGTTTCATAATTTTCATGGAGTTTTTCATTCTGATCTCTGAATCAGAGATGTTTTGGGTGTGATGTTCTATCTGTTGTCTTGTTTGCAAAAGTTGAGATTCCAGTGTATGTATTTTGCTCTGCATGTTGGAGATGGTGAGGTTTGCAGCGGTGAGTTGACTGTAGAGCATGGTTACTGTAGCAATATTAGACATCTCCATAAGAGTGTAGGGTTAGTGCGTTGCAGTGTAGAGGGGTCACTTGATGAGAGGTGAGCGTTGGCATTGAGGGAAGGGTCTGGACTGGGGGAGGGGGTAAGAGTGGGGCAGGTTTGAGAATAGTAAGGAGGAGAGGAAAGGAAGGCGATGGGAGAGTCAGGAAATCTTGTTGTTGAAAGGAGGGGTTGAGGATCAGGTGAGGGGTTACGGAGAAGGGTGGGGGTGGTATTCACCTTAGAGGTGGAGGAGGGGGTTGAAGTATCCTTATCAGGGGGTGAGGTCTGGAGGGGTTTTAGAGAGTGGGGGTGTGAGGCAAGGTGGATTGGAAGGGGAGGGTGATGAGGAGACTGATGGAGGGGGGTGGATTTCAGATTGGAAGGCTGTGGAGTTTGGGGGAATAGGGTGGGATGAACTGGAGGGAGTAGATGATGACTGGTTAGGTGGGAGAGAATGGTCATCAACAAGCGCCGTCTGGGAGGCTGGGATGGCAACACTGGAGGTGTGCTGTCCATGATGGCCAGTGGATCATGGGGGTTTGGTGGTACAATGGAAAAAAGTACACCTGGGGCATTTGCTTAGATGGGTTGACTTCTGTCAATTCATTCACAATAGATTTTAGAGTATCAAACTCCTCCACCCACAGCTGGCACACATTTCCCTGTATCAAAAGTGTCCCAGTGGAGTGCTATATGTGAGTTGACAAAGTTTGCAGGAGCTCAAAGAAACTTGTATGAAAGAGTGCCAGAGTTCACTTGGCAGAATTGGGTGTACTCTGTCGGCACAGTCAATTGATGTTTGTTATTCTTATCAAATGCGGTAAAGGTGGAGGAGATACCTGATGGCTGATATTTACCACAATATCTCTCAAAAGTACGAATCTCCATGGGGTAATTTGGAGTGGGGGATATTAAACGTAACACATGGTGTGTGCGCGCGCGCACGTGCGTGTGTGTGTTTTCTGTGTGTGTGTGTGTGTGTCTCTGTGTGTGTGTGTGTGTCTGTGTGTGTGTGTTGTGTGTGTGTTTGTGTGTGTGTGTGTGTGTGTTTTGCGTGTGTGTGTTTTTTTTGTGTGTGGTGTGTGTGTGTTTTGTGTGTGTGTGTGTGTGTTTTGTGTGTGTGTGTGTGTGTGTGTTTTGTGTGTGTGTGTGTTTTGTGTGTGTGTGTGTGTGTGTTTTGTGTGTGGTGTGTGTGTTTTGTGTGTGTGTGTGTTTGTGTGTTTTGTGTGTGCGTGTGTGTGTGTGTTTTGTGTGTGTGTGTGTTTTGTGTGTGTGTGTGTTTGTGTGTTTGTGTGTGTGTGTGTGTGTGTGTGGAGTGTGACATACTGGATGAGGGATCAGGCACTGTCCCCTCTGATTTCTACAGCTTAGCCTGGGTATTGTTGTGCCTCTGTATTGTTGTGCCTGGGTATTGTTGTGCCTGGGTATTGTGCCTGGGTATTGTTGATCCTGGGTATTGTTGTGCCTGGGTATTGTTGATCCTGGGTATTGTTGATCCTGGGTATTGTTGTGCCTAGGTATTGCTGTGCCTGGGTATTGTTGATCCTGGGTATTGTTGATCTGGGTATTGGTGTGCCTGGGTATTGTTGTACTTGGGTATTGTTGTGCCTGGGTATTGTGCTGGGTATTGTTGTGCTTGGGTATTGTTGTTCAGGTATTGCTGTGCCTTGGTATTGTTGTTCCCGGGTATTGATGTTTCCTGGGTATTGCTGTGCCTGGGTATGTTTGGATAGGGTTTTGTCCATCATGGGCATTGTGTCTTGTCACATCCTCTGAGTTGCCTCCTTCGGCATGAAGACTAAAATAGCCACAACGTCTTGCAGGAACCTATTTCCTGTCTTTCTCTGTTACAGCAAAATAACACGTGACACCAGTTGGCCTTGACAGAACTATACCTAACAACAAACTTTATCTGCAAGTCAAGGTCACATGATCTATTTAAAAAATAAAGACGTCATGTTGTTTTTTCTGCTGCTGTCAGAACTGACAGAACTGGACACAACACCATCTTTATCTGCAAGTCAAGGTTCATGAGCTATTTAAAAAATAATGACGTCAATGTTGTTTTGCTGCTGCTGCTGCTGCTTGTCCCTGGCTCTTGAAATCTTGCTCTCTCCACTCCCTGTGCATGACATAGCTGAACATGCCCTGACCAGGAATAGACACTACTGGTCCAGAGAGCAAGCCAAGAACTGACACGGGTTGTGGGATTCCCTTTTGATTTAACAACAAAAGAAATCAGAGAAACCATTTCAAACTTCATTTTATATTTTCTGTGGGTTTGGAGTGTAATCTAAGACACAAGCATCCCCGTTTATATTTCTGTGGGTTTGGTGTTGTAATCTAAGACACAAGCATCTGTGATTTTATTGAAACAGAGTCCACCCTTTTATATTTCTGTGGGTTTGGAGTATAATCTAAGACACAAGAATCTGTGGTTTTATTGAAAACAGAGTCCAGACTGATTGTTTGGCCAGCCTTAACCCAAAAGAAAACAGTACTTAGATTTTCAGTTGATAGTTTTAAACAAACAACCCGTACAGAGAAACATATCCCAAACTTATCCTGCATTAGTAGAATGCTCTTAGCACAAAACATTACTATCATTATGTGTCCGAGTAGTTTCAATAGCAAGTGAAAAAAATAAATCGCGATTTGCATCTTTCTTTTGTTTTCGAGATTCTGAATTAGTGGCCTGGGTGCTAGTCTTTTTAATGAGATGATAAACCTAGCACTAGTGCTGCAATGTACATGAACTAACACATGACAGCAGAAGTACCAATGGCATGTTTCTGTTAAAAAGGTTTTTTTTTTTTGGTTTTTTTTTTGTACCATCTTCCATTCCTGACTCGCCATCCAAACCCTTGTCTACTCTTCCACTGCACACATCTCTAACATCACCCTCAGCCTCTTCCTCTGATAGTCATAGTCCATCACCACTGTCTTCTTCAACCTCTTTGCCTCCCTCAGACCTTCTCCACATGTGTCTTCTCAACGCCCAATCTGTCTGTCCTGATGGCAAAGCCGACTTCATTTCTGACTTCATTTCTGAACATAACATAGATTTAACCTTTATTACAGAAACTTGGCTAAAACCACTTGGTCACGAACCAAAGATAAAACAACTGACGCCACCGGGCTACAAAACTCTTTCTTTCCCCCGACTCTCCCGTGGAGGTGGCATTGCCATCGTCTACAAAGACACTCTGCATCCAACTCTTTCTGTCTGTCACTCCCTTCCGTTTTCACCTGAATCTTTCGAAGTCTGTGAACTCAACCTCACCTTACCTGGCCACTCAGGTTACTTTCTGTTGCCTTTACCGTCCACCTCCCAACCGTAGAAACAATTTGAGGTCTTCAGTTTTCCACCAAGAGTTTCAATCCTCCTTGACCATTTCAGCCTCTCTCCCAAGAAACTTATCATTCTTGGTGACTTCAACTTCCATTTTGACAACCAGTCCTCTCCTGATGTTAAGCGTCTTTCTCTTTCTTTGTCTAACCACTCTCTTTCCCAGCTGGTAAACGAACCAACACACAGATTGGTCACATTTTAGACTGGCTTATCACCAATGTTTCACAAGGTTTAGTCACATCTCAGTCTGTATCTGTCACTGACGAACTGCTCTCCGATCATTCTACCATTCTTTTCTCCCTAAACATTGCAAAACCTATCAGAAAGAAGAAGTGCTTTACCCGTCGCAACCTCAGGCCATAGATACTCAAACTTTTATTTCCCAAGCTGCTGAACGTCTATCACAAATCCCTGACCATACTGACCCTTCTAAACACTACAATACCGTCCTCAGCCAACTCCTTGATGAGCATGCACCTCCTACTGACCATCTCCTGCCTGATAGGCCCTGTGCACCATGGTACACCCATGACATCCTGGTCGCAAAACGCAAACGCCGACAACTAGAACGGCAATGGCGAAAAACAAAAACTGAAATAAACAAACAGCTTCTTCGTAAACAAATCAACAAAGTCAAAACCTTAATCCATTCTGCAAAAACAAAGTATTACTCTTCTCAAGTTCTTGATGCCACATCTATGAAATCTCTCTTTTCCCTCACATCCACTCTGCTTGGATCTGCGAAGGCTAGCCCTCTGCCTTCTATCTACAACCACTCTGAACTTCCTTCTATATTTTCTGCATTCTTTTCTGACAAAATCCGCAACATTCGCTCTAGCTTGGATCAGACTCCTTTCCAGCCTGTAATTTGTGATCCTCAATTTTCTGGCACTCCTCTCCTGTCCTTTCATCCAGCAAGCGAGAAAGAAATCGAGACAATTCTGAAAGGAATGACCATAAAATCATGCGATCTCGACCCCATACCTGCTTCTCTTTTCGCACAGTGCCTGCCACAGCTTATACCTACTATCACAAAGATAGTAAACTCATCTCTTGTTTCTGGAAATGTTCCTTCAGCTCTCAAAACTGCTTTAGTCACACCATTACTCAAAAAGCATGACTTGACCCTAACATTCTGAAGAATTACAGACCTGTTTCCAACCTTCCTCTTATCTCTAAAGTCCTTGAAAGAGTAGTTCTGAAACAGCTCAACAACCACCTTCTCTCCAACGTCTTCTTCCTGCGTTTCAGTCTGCCTATCGCGCCAACCACGCACTGAAACCACCCTAGTTCACACCTTAAACATGCTTCTACTTGCTTCTGACTCAGGGAAAATCTCCCTCCTCACTCTACTCGACTTATCTGCAGCCTTTGACACTATTGACCACTCTATCCTTCTCTCCCGTCTTCAAGAAAAGTTTGGTGTTACTGGTACGGCCCTCACCTGGTTTAGCTCATACCTGACTGACCGACTCCAGACAGTCACAGTAAATAAGATTCAGTCAGTACCTGCCAGACTGGAATGTGGAGTCCCGCAGGGATCAGTTCTGGGCCCTGTTCTTTTTACTCTCTACACCACTCCACTGTCGCATATAATTAACGTCATCAGATCAACCATCACTTTTATGCAGATGACTCTCAGATTCTAAGCAGTGATACTCCTGAAAATCTGCCTTCTCTCTTGATAAATATGGCCTACTGCTTTCAAGATATCCAAAACTGGATGATAGAGAACAAGTTACAACTAAACGCTGATAAAACAAAGCCATGCTTGTAGGGACCAAAACAAACTCTCTTCCATTACAACAGCTTCAATAGAATCGGAAATGCATCAGTCCCTCTATCCACCGCTGTAAAGTATCTAGGGGTCATTATTGACAACACACTCTCTATGCAAAAATTCATCACCCAGACCTGCCAGTCGTGCTTCTATCAATTACGACGTATTAGTACAATTCGAAAGTACCTGTCACAGACGCAACATCAAAACTCGTGGCATCTCTCATCCTTTCACGTCTGGACTATTGCAATTCTCTTTTGGCTGGTTCTGCCAGCATCATCTATCCACTCCCTTCAACGTATTCAAAACTCTGCAGCTCGACTAGTCCTCAGAAAGAAAAAATCTGAGCACATTACCCTCTCTTGCGATCTCTCACATGGCTGCCTGTGCCACAAAGAATAAACTATAAGATCAGTACCCTCTGTTACCAAATGTCTCCACAAAACAGCACCCTCCTACCTCTGTGAATGTCTCCACCTGTACACCCCTTCTCGTTCCCTTCGCTCTGCTGCAGATTCCTTGTGCTTACAAATACCTAGATTCAACCAGTCCACTGTTGGCCGTCGCTCTTTCTCTGTTTCTGGTCCATCGATTTGGAATGGCCTCCCTATCTCTCTTCGCCAAAGACCTTCTTTTGACACTTTTAAATCTGGCCTCAAGACATATTTGTTTCAAACCTAAGAATTTCCTCTCCTGTTTCATTTCATAGCTATCCCTGCTTTTTAACAGCCAAAGATTCCATCACCTTGCCAAAGTGTATAAACCTGTGTGTGTGTGTGTGTGTGTGTGTGTGTGTGTGGTGCATTTGGACTTGTTAGAACTATTACTTGCTATTGGTTGCATGACTGTGTAAGAATGAGTTGAGTGCAAGCGCTTTGATTTGTCTGTGCAAGATACAGCGCTATATAAGTTCCATTTATTATTATTATTATTATTATTATTATTATTATTATTATTAAAAAAAAGAAGTAAAAAAAACTTTCCAGTCTCAAGGGAAAGAAATGTTATTTACATTGAAGATAGGTTACTAGAGAGATAGGCAGATAGATACATAAATAGATGAGTAGATAGTTAGCTAGCTAGCTAGATAGACAGAGAAATGGATAGACAGACAAATAGATAGATGCAGAGATAGGTAGGTATAGGTAGATAGATAGATAGACAGACAGACAGATACATAGATAGATAGATGATAGATAGATAGATAAATAGATGATAGATAGTTAGACATATAGATAGATGATAGACAGATAAATAGATAGATAGATGATAGATAGATAGACAGATAGATAGATAGATAGATAGATAGATAGATAGATAGATAGATAGATAGATAGATAGATAGATAGATAGATAGATAGATAGATAGATAGATAACTAAAGAGACAGAAAGACACAGATAGACATAGGCAAGGCAGGCAAACACAAAAAGACATATACAGACAGGGGACATATACAGACAGACAGATACAGACAGACAGATAAAGACAGGGACAGATACAGACAGGGGACAGATAAAGACAGATACGGACAGATACAGACAGGGCACAGATACAGACAGGGGACAGATAAGACAGACAGATACAGACAGATACAAAGAGACAGATACAGACAGGCAGATACAGACAGGGGACAGATACAGACAGGGGACAGATTACAGACAGATACAGACAGGGGACAGATACAGACAGGGGACAGATACAGACAGACGTATACAGACAGGGGACAGATACAGACAGGGAACAGATACAGACAGGGGACAGATACAGACAGGGGACAGATACAGACAGACAGATACAGACAGACAGATACAGACAGACAGATACAGACAGGGGACAGATACAGACAGACAGATACAGACAGGTGACAGATACAGACAGGCAGATACAGACAGTGGACAGATACAGACAGACAGTATAGACAGGGACAGATACAGACAAACAGATACAGACAGGGGACAGATACAGACAGCGAGACAGATACAGACAGACAGATACAGACAGGGGACAGATACAGACAGACAGATACAGACAGACACATACAGACCAGTAGGGGGACAGATACAGACAGGGGTCAGATACAGACAGACAGATACAGACAGACAGATATAGACAGGGGACAGATACAAACAGGGGACAGATACAGACAGACAGATACAGATAGACAGATACAGACAGCGGACAAATACAGACAGGGGACAGATACAGACAGACAGATACAGACAGACAGATACACACAGGGGACAGATACAGACAGATACAGACAGGGGACAGATACAGACAGATACAGACAGACAGATACAGACAGACAGACACAGACAGGGGACAGATACAGACAGGGGACATATACAGACAGACAGATACAGACAGATACAGACAGGCAGATACAGACAGACAGATACAGACAGGGGACATATACAGACTGACAAATACAGACAGACAGATACAGACAGACAGATACTTACAGGGGACAGATACAGACAGATACAGACAGGGCACAGATACAGACATGGGACAGATACAGACAGACAGATACAGACAGGGGGCAGATACAGACTGACAAATACAGACAGACAGATACAGACAGACAGATACTTACAGGGGACAGATACAGACAGATACAGACAGGGCACAGATACAGACATGGGACAGATACAGACAGACAGATACAGACAGGGGGCCCGATACAGACAGACAGATACAGACAGACAGATACAGACAGACAGATACAGACAGACAGATAAAAAGACAGGAGACAGATACAGACAGGGGGACAGAATACAGACAGGGGGCAGATACAGACAGACATGATACAGACAGATACAGACAGGGGACAGATACAGACAGATATAGACAGATACAGACAGGGGACAGATACAGACAGACATATACAGACAGATACAGACAGATACAGACAGGGGACAGATACAGACAGGGGACAGAGACAGACAGGGGACAGATATAGACAGATACAGACAGATACAGACAGACAGGGCACAGATACAGACAGGGGACAGATATAGACAGGGCACAACTACAGAAATAGTTCAAGTTCTTGATAAACAACTGTACCTTGTCTACTGATTATGCATACAGCAGGCTGATATAGACAGGGCACAGCTACAGAAAGAGTTCAAGTCCTTGATAAACAACTGTACCTTGTCTACTGACTTGACGATGCACACAGCAGGCTGATATAGACAGGGCACAGCTACAGAAAGAGTTCAAGTCCTTGATAAACAACTGTACCTTGTCTACTGACTTGACTATGCACACAGCAGGCTGATATAGACAGGGCACAGCTACAGAAAGAGTTCAAGTCCTTGATAAACAACTGTACCTTGTCTACTGACTATGCACACAGCAGAGGCACACCAGCAGGCCAGTTGGCGGGTCAGTGATTATGATTCCCACAGCAGCGACACATCCTGTCTGCCGCACAGCACAGCCTTCCCGGGACTGATCCCACCCTCTGGTGGCTGTGCCACTTATCACCTCACCACCTCCCCCCCTCCCCCCCCCCCGCTTCCCATTTTTATGCCCCCTCCTTCTGCCTCCTGCCCCCTCCACCGTCCTTCACTTATTTATACAGAGCAGCTTTCAGTGGGTGACCTCCTTGCTCCCTCCAAGTCACTGCTAAGTGCTAGGTACACTCTGACAATGTCATGTGTGTGTGTGTGTGTGCGCGCGCGCGTGTGTGTGTATGTGCGTGTGTGTATGTATGTGTGTGTGCGTGTGTGTGTGCACGTGCGTTTGTGTATGTGTGTGTGTGTGCGTGTGTGTTGTGTGTGCGTGTGTGTATGTGTGTATGTGTTGTGCGTGTGTGTGTGCACGTGCGTTTGTGTATGTGTGTGTACGTGTGTATGTGTGTGTGTGTGCGCGTGCGTGTGTGTATATGTGTGTGCGTGTGTGTGTACAAAGGATAATGATTCGTTTTCTGATCCAACGGGCTAGAATTAAGACCCTGGATCAAATGTAGTAATAACAGTGTAGGGGAGATATTGCTACATGGGCATGATGTTCAGCCACCCTGCTTACTGATGGCTGCTGCTAAACATGGAGAAAACTTCAGAAGTTTCCACAGCTAGTCAGGCAGCAAAAACAAGGTTGTGTCCAGTTATTGCCCTAGTCATGTTAGAGTCTCTCCCTCGAGGAACAAGAGCTAACAGGAACTGGCAAGCAGGATTCCATTGTCTTCTCCATCATTGGCTGCCTTCAGGACCCGTTTTCGGTACTCCAATCGCAAAAAACAAACAAACAACACCCCCTCCCCCCAAAAAAAAACCCACCCGGAAAAAGAAATTCCTTTGTTCCAGTAGTCATTCCAATTCTAATTTCACAATCACCAACTCACCCAGTCTCATAATCTCGTGATATACCTTCCTTAATTTTGTCATTGTCATAAGTGCAGTCAATATTAACCGTGTTGCATCATTAGAATTAGAAGTAAGCATACACATGTATGCCCATGTGAGGGTATGTGTGGGTAAGTGGGGGAGTTGTTGGGGGGAGGGGTGTTGTTGTTCCTGCTTTTCATGTTCTAGAGAGGGAATACTTGTGCATGCATCCTGATAATATAAATTCTATACATTATATTATTATTATTATTATATTATTTTTATTATTATTTATTTATTATTTTATTATTATTATTATTAATGGCTTTTCTGGGCTTTTCCCCTTCAGCCTCTCCGGGGACGGGACAGCTCAGTGCTCGGAGCACTCGCTTGCCCCCAGCCAAGTAAGCAGCATCGATGGGTGACCGTTTGCGCGCCTTGGCTTCAATACAGTCCCCCAGTTCACCCAGCTGTAAATGAGTACCCGCCTCTTAGGATTAGGGAAGGATAAGCAGGAGGGAGAGGAGGCGCCGCCTCATCATGCTGGCCTCTTGAGAAGTTGAGGTCTCTGACGCCTCGCTCCCCTACGACCTTATAAGTTATGGGACACATTGACCTTTTTAGCCTCATGTCAATTTGAAGGATCACTGTGCGCGCACGCGCGCGTGCGTGCTGCGCGCGCGGCTGTGTGTGTGTGTGTGAGGGTGTGTGAGGGTGGGTGTTGCGTATGTGCACACTGAGCAAGCTGATGAAATAATTATAAGTATGTCTCATTTTTAGCCTGCAATGATCTTAAGTTGTGTAGTGTGCACTCGTGTGTGGTGTTAGTGTATGTGTGTATGTGGTGTATGTATGATATAATTATATATCACATATGAATGATACCTTAATATGTCTTTCTAGTCAAATGTCCTAAACATTGTATTCCTACACCCTATGCATGCGCGTGCACGTGTGTGTGTTGTGTGTTGTGTGTGTGTGTGTGGTGTGTGTTGTGTGTGTGTGGTGTGTGTGTGTTGTGTGTGATATTTGTATTTGAAGTTATCTTGGAATGTTTAAACTAGTATGAAAGGTAGCTTTCTTGTGTCTTTATGAGAAAATGAAACAAATTAACTTGTCTGTTAGTATTGTAATTGCCCTTCATTGGATGATTAAAGTGTTTTTGACTTGACTTGACTTGACTTGAAGATTAGTTTTAATAACACACGCACTCTTTAGAAATGAACTATACCAAAAATGAAAGCAACTTTGTAGAATTCAATTGCATCCAGTGCAAAAGTTGAGGGTAGAATTAGTTGAAGAAGTGTAGCTCCATTGGTCAGGAACATAAACACCTGAAGTAAGCCTGGTGGACCCCTGGCAGAGTAGTCCCAGTCAGTGTATGCTCCATGCATAATCATCTTGTAATTTTCACCCTTACCTGTCGTTCACATTCCCACCTGTTCTTATTTTAAAAGCGGGCAACTGATATGGTAAACAGATTCACCACCCGTGTTTTAAGAATTGACTGAATATATATTACTGTACTGAATACTAAAATGTTTCCAAATAGTTTAAACGATGCATGTAAAACCCATATTGACAACCTTGCCTAGAATATCACATTTCTAAGAATGAACCTAAGAAATAAAAATGCAAATTATTAAACCGTCTTAGTTTTTAAACAGTATTTATAAGCCGTATGGTTGTTTAGTTTCTAAGTGAATTTCTTACCTATATTGGCATTTAGTTTTTAATGAATTTTACAAGCTGTATTGTTATTTAGTTGTTTATGATATTGATAAGATGTATAGGTATTTATATTTTAATGATATTTACAAGCTGTATTGTTATTTAGTTGTTTATGATATGATAAGATGTATAGGTATTTAGATTTTAATAATATTTACAAGTTGTATTGTTATTTAGTTGTTTATGATATTGATAAGATGTATAGGTATTTAGATTTAATGATATTTAGAAGCTGTATCGTTATCTAGTATTTATTATATTGATAAGCTGCATTGTTATCTAGTATTTATGATATTGATAAGCTGTATTATTATTTAGTTTCAATTATATCTATGAGCTGTATTGCTATTCAGTTTCAATGATATCTATTAGCTGTATTGATATTCACTTTCAATGATATTGATCAGCTGTACTGTAATGTAGTTTTCAATCATATTTAAAAGCTGTATTGTTAATCAGTTTCAATGATATCCACAAGCTAAATATTGATATTAGTTCCAATGATACCCATTAGCTGCATTGTTATTTAGTTTCAATGATATTTATAAACTGTATCGTTATTTAGTTGTTTTTTTAATATTTAAAAGCTGTATTGTAATGTAGTTTTGTTAAAGCTATTACTAAGCTTCTTTGTTATTTAGTTTTAATAATAGTTATCAGCTGTATCAGCTTAACGGTATTTATCAGCTGTACTGTTAAGTGTTGTTAAAGGTATTTATAAGCTGCATTGCTAAATAGTATTGCTATTGCTATTTATAAAACTGATCTGTTATTTTGTTTTGAGTAATATTTATAAGCTGTATTGTTATTTAGTATTGTTAATAATTTGTATAAGCAGGACAGTTATTTAATTGCCTTAATGGTGTTTATATTAACTGTGCTAGTATTCAACTGTTAATGGTATTGATAAGCTGAACTATTATTTCGTTTTGAGTGATATTTACAACTTTATTATTCTTTAGTTTCGAGTGATATTGAGAGCTGTATTGTTGTTTAGTTTCGAACGATATTGACAGCTGTATTTTGTTTAGTTTTCAGTAATATTAACAGCTGTATTGTTGTTTAGTTGTGAGCGATATTGACAGCTGTATTTTGTTTTAGTTTTTCAGTGATATTGACAGCTGTGTTGTTGTTTAGTGTTGAGTGATATTGACAGCTGTGTTGTTGTTAAGTGTTGAGAGATATTGACAGCTGTGTTGCTGTTTAGTGTTAGTGATATTGACAGCTGTATTGCTGTTTAGTGTGGAGTGATATTGACAGCTGTATTGCTGTTTAGTGTTGAGTGATATTGACGGCTGTATTGCTGTGCATTGCCCTGATCGTTGACCAGGACATGGCTGAGGACCGTTAGGCCAGCACTGACTTCTCTCATGACTGCCTGCCTCAGCCTGCAATCGTCTTCAACAACCCCCTCCCCCCTACAACAATCCCCCACCTCACCATCCACCCGTCTCTTCCTTTCTTTCACACACCACCAAAACACCATCTCTTTCAAGGCCTCAGAGTTCATTTGTCTACTCGTGTTTGCCCTGTCATGGGGCTGTACACTGATCTCTGTGGCTTTTGAAGGCAGGATAGGGTGTAGAATGACACGTGGACGTGCCAAGCAAGGTTACAATCAATTAACTAAATGTGAAGTGTTTTACTTTCGTTTGTGCATTTAAGTGCAAGCAAGCGTTTTTCTTTCGTTGATGCATTTAAG
>CM054141.1:23813716-23833716 GCA_028751875.1 Rapana venosa
ACGACTTCTGGTCAGACAGATCATAACGTCATTCGTTTGGCTTCAGAAAACAATGGCGGACTTCTGGTTAGAATCATAAGATCATAACGTCACCGTATTGCTTCAGAAAACAATGACGGACTTCTGGTTAGAAGCATAAGATCATAACGTCACCGTATTGCTTCAGAAAACAATGACGGACTTCTGGTTAGAATCATAAGATCATAACGTCACCCCGTATTGCTTCAGAAAACATGACGGACTTCTGGTTAGAATCATAAGATCATAACGTCACCGTATTGCTTCAGAAAACAATGACGGACTTCTGGTTAGAAGCATAAGATCATAACGTCACCGTATTGCTTCAGAAAACATGACGGACTTCTGGTTAGAATCATAAGATCATAACGTCACCGTATTGCTTCAGAAAACAATGACGGACTTATGGTTAGAATCATAAGATCATAACGTCACCCCGTATTGCTTCAGAAAACAATGACGGACTTCTGATTAGAAGCATACGATTATAGCGTTACCGTATTGCTTCAGAAAAGAAACATTGGGGGGGGGGGGGGGGGTTATACAAGGCCATATTATCACCATATTGACAGCCATACACCAATCTTAGAAGAAAAAAATGAGATTTTTGGCTCAAATTATAAAATCACATCTGTAATACCTCAGTTGAAGTGTAAGTTTGAAATAGAACGTTAAATAGAAAGAACATCGCCATCAGAAATACAGCAAATATATCTCCACATGAAATACAACGAATTCATCTCCATGTGAAATACAACGAATATATCTCCATCAGAAATAGGACGGATAATTTATCTCCATCAGAAATAGAACGAATAATTTATTTCCATCAGA
Organism: Rapana venosa; assembly: GCA_028751875.1. NCBI lineage: Eukaryota > Metazoa > Mollusca > Gastropoda > Neogastropoda > Muricidae > Rapana > Rapana venosa. The sequence continues at coordinate 23,814,569 of CM054141.1, forward strand.
AATAGAACGAATAGCTCCATGTGAAATAGAATTTGCTGAGAGTGACGCTAACTGCTGCCACGCTTTCAACGTGACGTCACTTGACGCCTTGCTGTTGTCCTTACTTACTGTTGATGCTGTGATTGGTGACGTTATAAGACATGTTGCCATAATAATAATAATAATAATAATAATAAATGGAACTTATATAGCGCTATATCTTGCAAAGACAAATCAAAGCGCATGCATTCAACCTAATCTTACACAGTCATGCAATCAATGATAAATAATCAAAAGTTTAAACAAACAGATATTTACAAACATGGTGCAATGCAGACAAAATCTATGAAATAAAGTTTCGATAGTCAAATGTTTTTCAAAAGCACACATACACTCGCTCAGGCCGTATACTTTAGCAGGGTGATAGAACATGGGTTAGATATGAAACAGGAGGGGGGGGGGGAAAAAAGTCTTAGGTTTGAAATAAAATATGTCTTGAGGCTGGATTTAAAAGTGTCATAACTAGGTTTCTGGCGAAGAGAGAGAGGAAGGTTGTTCCAGATGGATGGACCAGAAATAGAGAATGAGAGGCGGCCAACAGTGGATTGGTTGAATTCTAGGTATTCGTAGGCACAAGGTATCTGCAGTAGAGAGCGGAGGGAACGTGAAGGAGTGTACGGGTTAAAGACATTCACATAGGTAGGAGGGTGCAGTTTTGTGAGACATTTGTAACAGGGGGTACTGATCTTATATCTACTCTCTGTGGCACAGGCAGCCAGAGTGGAGAGATCGCAAGGAGAGGGGTAATGTGCTCAGATTTTTTCTTTCTGAGAACTAGTCGAGCTGCGGAGTTTTGTATACGTTGAAGGGAGTTGGATAGATGTTGCTGGCAGACCAGCTAAAAGAGAATTGCAATAGTCCAGACTTTGAGAGAATGAGAGAAGTGACAAGTTTGGCTGTTGCATCAGTGGACAGGTACTTTCGAATTGCACATAATACGCCGTAATTGATAGTAGCACGACTGACAGGTCTGGGTGATGAATTTTTTCATAGAGAGTGTGTTGTCGATAACGACACCTAGATACTTCACGGAAGTGGAATTAAAGGGACTGATGTATTGCCGAATTCTATTGAAGTTGTTGTAATGGAAGAGAGTTTTTGTGTTTGGTCCCTACATACATGGCTTCGGTTTTATCTGCGTTTAACTGTAACTTGTTTTGTATCATCCAGTTTTGGATATCTTGAAGGGAGTAGGGGCCATCTTTGTCAAGAGAGAAGGCAGATTTTCAGGTGTAACACTACTTTGAATCTGAGAGTCATCTGCATAAAAGTGATGGTTGATATTGATGACGGTTTATTATATGTGATAGTGGAGCAGTATAGAGAGGTGAAAAGAACAGGGCCGAGAATCTGATCCCTGCGGGACACCATATTCCAGTTTGGCAGGTATTGACTGTATCTTGTTTACTGCGACTGTCTGGATCGGTCAGTGAGGTATGAACTGAACCAGGAGAGGGTGTGCCAGTAACACCGAATGTTTTTTTAAGACGGAGAGAAGAATTGAATGGTCAATAGTGTCGAAGGCTGCAGATAAGTCGAGTAGAGTGAGAAGGGAGATTTTCCCCGAGTCAGAAGCAAGTAGAAGTGTATTTAGGGTATGGGCTAGGGTAGTTTCAGTGCTATGATTGACGCGATAGGCAGACTGAAAAGGGGGAAGGAGACTATTTGAGTGAAGATGGTTGTTGAGTTGTTTCAGAACAACTTTTTCAAGGACTTTAGAGATGAACGGTAGGTTGGATACAGGTCTATAATTCTTCAAAGTGTTAGTATCGAGGTCGTGCTTTTTTAGTAGAGGTGTAACTATTGCAGTTTTGAGAGCAGTTGGAACAATTCCTGAAAGAAGTGATGAGTTAACCATTTTTGTGATGGTGGGTATAAGCTGTGGAAGGCACTGAGTAAAAAGAGAAGCAGGTATAGGATCAAGATCACATGATTTTATTGTCATTTCTTTCAGAATCGTCTTGATTTCTTCTCGCTTGTTGGGTGAAAGAAAAGGAGAGGAGTACCAGAGAATTGGGGATCAGGAGGCATAGGGTAGAAAGAAGTCTGATCCAATCTGGAGCGAATGTTGCGGATTTTATCAGAGAAGAAAGAAGAGAATATACATACAGTGTTGCATGCATGGATATGTATTGCTGTTGTTGTTGCTGCTGTCACGTGACTATTGTTGTTGTCACCGTTGATGCTGTTGTTGCTTAAGGATTAGATTATAGATTAAATTCTGATAAGCAAAACCAGTGACATCAGCAGCAGTGAGGCAGTATTGTGACATAGACCCCGCCATAGCCACAACACGCCGACAGCGGCCTTCCCTTCTCGTGTGACCAAGGTGTGAGGTGCTGGGGTCAGGTGTGGGGCTGATAGGGAGGGGGGAACCGGACACCTGACCCCGGGTGTCAGTTGCTTGCGGGGGAGAAAGGGGGACACAGGCTCCGGAGGATCTGAGGCAGCGCTGTCCTCCCTCCATCCCTCCCTCCCTCCATCCCTCTATCCGGTTACGGAAAGTTGAGTGTATCAAAGCAGGGAAAGGAATACACACACAGACACAGACACAACACAGAACACAGACACACACACAGACACACAGACACAGACACACACAGAGACACAGACACACACAGACACACACACACAGACACAGAAAAACAACACACCACACACACACAACACACACAGACAGACACCACATAGACACACAACACACACACACACCACAGACACCACACACACGCACACACAGCAACACACACACAGCACACACAAACACAACAACACACAGACACACACAACACACAGACACACACACAGACACAACACAACACAGACACACACACAGCAACACACCACACAGACACACACAGACACACACACACACACACACACACAGACACACACACACACACCAGACACACACAAACAGACACACACACAGACACACCACACAGACACACACAAGACAGACACACACAGACACACACACAGACACACACACAGACAACACACAGAACAACAGACACACACAGCACACAGAACACACACACAGACAACACACATACACACACAACACACAGGAACATACAACACAACAGAACACACACACACACACACACACCCCACACACACACCACAACACACACACACACAAGCAATTATCCAGTGTAAAGCGTTGCAACAGAAACAACCAAACAAGTGAATGAATAAACGAAGAGACAAGGGGTATGACTATGTAGCAACCAGCAACACAGAAACATCACAACACGCAGACGACGACACACTTATTAGCAAACAAGCATAAGGGTAGTATAACAGTTGTGTAACAGCCAGCAATACAGAAACATCACAACACGCAAACGACGACAGACTCATTAGCAAACAAAGCATAAGGGTAGTATAACAGTTGAAGAACAAGGAAAGAAAGAAAGGAAGGACGGGCAGGCAGCTAGCTCACTAGCTCACTCGCTCACTCTTCACTCGCTCACTGGCTCACTAGCTCACTAGCTCACTCGCTCACTAGCTCACTCTTCACTCGCTCACTAGCTCACTCGCTCACTGGCTCACTGGCTCACTGACTGGCCGCCATGTTCCATCGTCCCCCAGTACGGCGCTGTGTGCTGGCCCAGTGCAGAGAACACAAGCCCTTAGCTTCTTCTTCTTCTTCCTAGCACAAACACCACCTGGGTCAGTTTTCTGTAGTATAATAATGATAACATAAAAAGATAATAAACAAAAAATGTTGATGAGGATAATGATGATGACGATGACGATAATGATGCTTCTAAATGGAATTTATATAGCACCATATCTTGTAAAAACAAATCAAAGAACTTGCATTCAGCCCGCTCTTACATATGCAACCTACAACAATTAACAGTTTTAACCAATTGAAATGCACACACACATGCACACACACACATTTCTGGAGCTAACATAAGTGCCGACTCTACTCAGCCTAAATGTCCTTCAGATGAGACTATAAACCAAGGTCGCGCAGAACATCTTGCGCACACATTAAAACTCGTTCCGCTTTTCGGAAGAGTAGGCCATTGTGTGCCGGTGGGAACGGATGACAATTACAAAACAGCATACACACGGGGAATGGATGTAAAAAAGCAAACGAGCGCTTATTCCATTATCCTCGAAATAAAAGAATAAAATAAACGCGCGCACACACAAACACACACACACACACACACACACACACACACACACACACACACAACACACACACACACACACACACACACACACACACACACACAACACACACACACACAACACACACAGGTTATACATTTCGGCAGGGTGATGGGAATGTTAGGACGTTGAAGCAGGGACAGACATTTTGAGATGAAGCAGGAGAAGAACCTAAGTCTTAGGTTTGAAATAGGTATGTCTTGAGGCTGGATTTAAAAGTGTCGGAAGTAGGCTTTTCGCGAAGGGAGAGAGGGAGGTCATTCCAGAGTGATGGACCACAGATGGAGAAAGAACAACGGCCAACGGTGAATTGGTTGAAACTAGATATTCGTAAGCACAGGGTATCTGCAGTAGAGTGGAGGGAACAAAGAGGAGTGTACAGGTGAAGACATTTGCAGAGGTAGGAAGGTGCTGTGTTGTGGAGACATTTGTAACCGAGGGTATTGATCTTGTACTTTACTCTCTGTGGCTCAGGAAGCCAGTGGAGAGATCGCAAGAGAGCAGTAATATGCAGAGATTTTTTTTCTTTTCTGAAGACTAGTCGAGCTGCAGAGTTTTGTACACATTGATGGGAGTGGATAGATGATGCTAGCAGACAATCCAAACATGAAAGAATGAGAGATGTGACAAGTTTGAAAGCTGCATCAGTGGACAGCTACTTTCAAATTACACTTATTATGCCGTCATACATAGTAGCATGACTGGCAGGTCTGGGTGATAAATTTTAGCATAGACAGTGTGTTGCCGATAACAACACCTAGGTACTTGACTGGGGTGGATAGAGGAACTGACGTATTGCCAAATTCTTTTGAAGCTGTTGTGATGGAAGAGAGTTTGTGTTTGGTTCCTACAATCATGACTTCGGCTTTATCTGCGTTTAGCTGTAACTTGTTTTGTATCATCCAGTTTTGAATATCTTGAAGGCAGTGGGAACATAACTATTTGTCAAGAGAGCAGGCCCATTTTCAACAGTACCACTGCTTTGAGTTTGAGAGTTACCAGCGTAGAAATGATGGTTGATCTGTTGGTTTATTATATGTGACAGTGGAGTAGTGTAGAGAGTGAAGAAAACAGGGCCAAGAACTGATCCCTGCGAGACTCCACCTTCCAGTTCAGCAGGTATTGATTAACATTTTCTTTACTACTACTACTACTACTACTACTACTACTACTACTACTACTACTACTACTACTACTACTACTACTACTACTACTACTACTACTACTACTACTACTACTACATCATGGAATTTATACAGCGCTATATCTTGCAAAAACAAATCAAAGCGCTTTCATTCATCCTAGTCTTTCACATGCAGCCAGTTACAATTAATAGATTGTTACAAATTCAAATGTAAGCACACACACACGCACAAGTAATAGTTTTTACAAATTCGTTGATCAAGAAAAAGCTTTCGACCGAGTCAACAGAGACAAGCTCTGGAAGATCCTGGAGCAGTACGACGTGAAGGGGCAGTTGCTTGATAACATCAGAGCAATCTATGCCAACAGTATGAGCGCAGTCCGAACAGCCAGTGGAACATCCGACGGGTTCCCGGTTACATCAGGGGTGAGGCAAGGCTGCGTACTCTCTCCCCTTCTCTTCGTGATCTACATGGACCAGATCACAAAGGAAGCCAACCCAGATCTTGAGGCCCTGAACGAACTATTATTTGCTGACGACCAGTCCCTGATGAATCAGGACAAAGCAGCTCTTCAAGATCACACAGACCAACTCAACACAAGCTGCGAGATGTATGACATGAAGATCAGTATCACCAAAACAGAAGTTATGTCTGTCAGCAGAAATCCAGGAAAGCTGGACATCAACATCAACGGCATCCAGCTGAAACAGACCAAAGAATTTAAATACCTTGGCAGCCTCTTCACTGAAGATGGAAAATTGGACAGAGAGATAGAAACAAGATGCCAGAAAGCGAACGCAGTCAGTTACCAACTCGCCCCCTTCTAAAACATTCCAGCATCCCAATGAGCACCAAGGCAAAACTCATCAACGCCATCTTCGTTCCAACACTCACATACCAGTGTCAGACATGGGCCCTAACAAAAGCCTTAGAGAGAAAATTGGTCACATGTGAAATGCGCTGCCTGAGAAAAGCTGTCAAGAAGACCAGACGCGACAAGATCAAGAATGAGGTGATCAGAGACATGGTCGGACTAACACCAATTCTCCACCATATCGAACAACAAAGGATCAGGTGGTTTGGTCACCTCACTAGAATGCCAACCAACCAACCAGCCCTACGGGTATACACCACCAAATACAATGGCTGGAAAGCCAGAGGTAGACCAAGGAGACGATGGAGCGACTCCGTGGCTGACACCCTGCGAGCCCATGACCTGTCACTACATCAAGCCTCCCGCCTAGCTGCAGACAGACGTCTGTGTCTCCCCGCGACGCCGAAGGGCACCAGCGGAAGATGAAAGAAGAAAGACAAATTCAAATGTAAACAGACACGCGCGCACACGCGCGCTCGCGTGCGCGCACACACACACACACACACACACATAAAGGCTGTACACTCCGGAAGGGGGATGGGTGGTGGGGTGGGTTGTTGAGAGCAGGGACAGAAATGAGATGAAACAAGAGGAGATAATCTTAGGTTTGAAATAAATGTCTTTAGGCTGGATTTAAAAGCTTCATAAGAAGGCTTTTGGCGGAGAAAGAGAGGGAGGTCATTTCAGATCGATGGACCAGAATCAGAGAAAGAGCGACGGCCAACAGTGGACTGGTTGAATCTAGGTATTTCTAAGCACAAGGTGTCTGCAGCAGAGCGGAGGGAACGAGAAGGAGTGTACAGGTGAAGACATTCACAGAGGTAGGAAGGTGCTGTTTTGTGGAGACATTTGTAACAGAGGGTACAGATCTTATAGTTTACTCTCTGTGGCACAGGCAGCCAGTGGAGAGATCGCAAGGGAGGAGTAATGGGCTCATATTTGTTCTTTCTGAGGACTAGTCGAGCTGCAGAGTTTTGTGTACGTTGACGGGAGTGGATAGATGACACTGGCAAACCAGCCAGAAGAGAATTGCAACAGTCCAGACGTAAGAGAATGAGAGACGTGACTAGTTTGGATGTTGCATCAGTGGACAGATACTTTCGAACTGCACTAAAGCGCTGTAATTGATAGTAGCACGACTGGCAGGTGTGGGTGATTAATTTTTGCATGGAGAGTGTGCTGTCGACAACTAACCCTAGATATTTCAGTGCAGTGGAAAGAGGGACTGTCACGCTCCATAAGGAATTGAGGCTAAACCCCCACCCATGCCCTCTCTACCTATCTTCCCGACAATACCATACACAGAACACCGAAGAAAAGTTCCAGACTTTACTTTCCAAAAATCCAAAACAATCACATCAGACACATACTTAAATCCACTTTCACACACACTGATTCAACTTCCAGTCACACTCTAAATCCCAACTTAACAATCCCCTCCCCTCTTCTGCACAGTTCTGAAACCTCCTTGAGGAATGTTCCCCTCCCACTTCCCTCACAGTCACATCTCGGGTTTCCACCGTGGGGTAGCCCAGGGCAGGCTGACGTCCTCAAGGAGGGTCACGGGTGGACAAGGCAGCAGGGAGAAGGGAAATGGGCCATGGGGAACATTGATGCAGGGGATAAAGGGACAGAGGGTCAAGGACAAGCTGTCGGTGACTCCTCAGGGCACACCAGGCTACACCCTTTCCAAGCACGACTCCACCGCTGGAGGCACCCACAGGAACCTGGAACAGCCAATACTTGCCCTTCCTCAGCATACACCCATAACTAGCGCTAAGGCAACTAGGTTTATTTCCCTTGTGTCCACCGAGTTGACAGATAGTTTATTCACCCAAAATCGCCACCCTGTATACCCAAGGAATCATTGACATTTGAATAAGCGACACGTGCTTTTTGAGTAGAGGTGTAACTATAGCAGTTTTGAGAGTTGGTGGAAAAGTTCCTGAGAGAAGAGATGAGTTTACTATTTTCATGATAGTGGGTATGAGCTGTGGAATGCACTGAGTGAGAAGAGAAGCAGGAATAGGATCGAGATCACATGATTTTATTGTCATTTCTTTCAGAATTGTCTTAATTTCATTCTCGTTTGTTGGATGAAAAAAGAAGAGGAATGCCAGTGAATTGGGGATCAGGAGGCACAGGCTGGAAAGAAGTCTGATCCAGCCTGGGGCAAATGTTGCGGACCTTGTCAGAGAAGAATGAAGAAAGTATAGCAGGAAGTTCGGAAGGGCTGTGAACAGTGGGCAGAGGGCTTGCCTTTGCAGATCCCAGAAGAGTTGAGGTGAGGGAAAAGAGAAATTTCATGGACGTAGCATCAAGAACTTGAGCAGACTAATACTTTGTCTTTGCTGAATGGATTAAGGTTTTGACTTTGTTGATTTGTTTTCCAAAGAGCTGTTTATTTATTTCAGTTTTTGTTTTTCGCCATTGTCGCTCGAGTTGTTGGCGTTTGCGTTTTGCGACCAGGATATCATGGGTGTACCATGAGGCGCAGGGCCTATCAGAAAAAATGAGGTCGGTGGGAGGCGCGTGCTCATCGAGCAGTTGGCCAAGAACAGTGTTGTAGTGTTTAGACGGGTCAGTGTGGTCAGGGATTTGTAACAGGCGTTCAGCAGCTTGCGTAGAGAAAGTTTGAATATCTATGGCCTTGAGATTGCAATGGAGGGCGCACTTTTTCTTTTTAATAGGCCTTGCAATGTTGAGAAAGAAAAGAATGGCAAATTGATCAGAAAGCAGTTCATTAGTGACGAATACAGACGTGATGAGATCTAGTGAAACATCAGTGATGAGTCAATCTAAAATATGACCCGATCTGTGTGTAGCTTCATTTACCAGCTGGGAAAGAGAGTGGTGTATTGGAATCGGTATGTGAAGTATGAACTATACCAGGTGAGGGCTACACCTTTAATACCAAGCATTGTTTGGAGACGGGAGAGAAGGATAGAGGTTTCGGTGCTGTGGTTGACGCGATAGACAGACTGAAATGAGGGAGAAGACTATTTGAATAAAGGTGGCTGTTGATTTGTTTCAGAACGACTTTTTCGAGGACTTTGGAGATGAAAGGTAGGTTAGAAATAGGCCTATAGTTCTCCAAAGTGTTAGGGTCAAGGTCGGGCTTTTAGAGATGTGTAACTATTGCAGTTTTGAGAGCTGATGGGAACATTCATAAAAGAAGAGATGTTTACTATTTTCGTGATTGTTAAGATAAGCTGTGGAAGGTACTGTGTGAAAAGAGAAGCAGGAACGGGATCAAGATTGCAAGGTTTTATGGTTATTTCATTAAGAATTTTCCTGATTTCTTCCTCGCTTGTTGGCTGAAAGGAAAGGAGAGGAATGCCAGTGAATTGGGGATCAGGAGGTGCAGGTTGAAAAGGAGTCTGATCCAGTTGGAGCGAATGTTGTGGACAGAAAAGAAAAGAATTAAGAAAATATAAAACGAAATTCAGAGTGGCTGTGGGCAGTTAGGGCTTGCCTTTGTAGATCCAAGACGAGTTGACGTGAGGAAAAAGAGATGTTTCATTGACGTGGCACCAAGAACTTGAGCAGAGTAGTCTTGGCTTAGTGGATTAAGGGTTTGACTTTGTTGGTTTATTTTCGAAAGAGCTGTTTGTTTATTTCAGTTTTTGTTTGTTGCCTCTGCAGTTCTAGTTGTCGGCGTTTGCGCTTTGCCACCAAGATATCATGGGTGTACCATAAGACGAAGGGCCTATCAAGGAGAAAATGCTCAGATGGAGGTGCGTGCTCGTCAAGCAGTTGGCTGAGAACGGTGTTATAGTGTTCACAAGGGTCTGTGTGGTCAGGGGTTTGTGATAGGCGTACGGCAGCTTGTGATAGAGAAAGTTTGAATACCAAAATCCTTGAGATTGCGATGGGTGGCGCACTTCTTCCTCTGTATCCACTGAAAGACAGCTAGTTCCAAAATCTCAGCCTGGAGATAATGAATTATCTACTATGATAGACAAATACAAATGCAAAAGGACTTTGGGTTCTAAGATAATCAGAAGTATCAGATAAAAGTCTTCGTTGTGTTTCTAGCGAACCTGACAACAGCAACAATGAATTGAAGCAAGTTTTATTTCTGTAACGTCCTGAAGACTTGACAAGTGACAAGGCAAATGCAAATTTTCAGAACAGATCACATCCATTCTCAGTTCTACAATACTGGAAGCAGAAAATGTTTCTGACGCTTATTGTATTATGGCGAGTTGAATGGTATTGTATTTCGTTCCTTGCAGCACATAATGCGGTATTGTATTGCATGTGTTATTGCTTTGTATTGTATAATTTTATTGCATTGTATTGTATGGTATTGTACTAGCATGACATTGCATGGTATTATTTTGTACTATAACGTATTATATTGTGTTGTATTGTATGGCATTGTATCGTATTGTAGTGAATTGTATTGCATTGAATTCTATTGGCATTATTGTATTCTATTGTTTTGTATAGCATTGTAACGTATTGTATTGTACTGTAGCTTACATTCTATTGAATTGTATTGAAATGATTTGTATTGTATTGTTTTAAAAGACACATAATCATAAACCCATCCCTCTGTCTATAGACAAGACACATCATCACGAACCCATCCCTCTGTCTATAGACAAGAAACATGATAAACACATCCCTCTGTCTATCGAGAAGACACATCATGATGAACACATCTCTCGATCCATAGACAAGACACATGATGAACCCATCTCTTTGTCTATAGACAAGACACATGATGAACCCATCTCTTTGTCTATAGACAAGACACATGATGAACCCATCTCTTTGTCTATAGACAAGACACATGATGAACCCATCTCTTTGTCTATAGACAAGACACATGATGAACACATCCATCTGTCTATAGACAAGACACAGGATGAACTCATCCCTCTGTCTATAGACTAGACACATGATGAACACATCCATCTGTGTATAGCAAGACACATGATAAACCCATCCCTCTGTCTATAGACAAGACATATCATAAACACATCCCTCTGTCTATAGACAAGACACATCATCATGAACCCATCCCTCTGTCTATAGACAAGACACATCATCATGAACCCATCCCTCTGTCTATAGACAAGACACATCATCATGAACCCATACCTCTGTCTATAGACAAGACACATAATCATGAACCCATCCCTCTGTCTATAGACAAGACACATCATCACGAACCCATCCCTCTGTCTATAGACAAGAAACATGATAAACACATCCCTCTGTCTATCGAGAAGACACATCATCATGAACCCATCCCTCTGTCTATATTTAAGGCACATGATGAAACATCGCTCTGTCCATAGACAAGACACTTGATGAACCCATCTCTCTGTCTATAGACAAGACACATCATCATGAACTCATCCCTCTGTCTATAGACAAGACACATCATCATGAACTCATCCCTCTGTCTATAGACAAGACACATCATCAATAACCCAACCATCTGTCTATAGACAAAACACATGATGAACCCATCCCTCTCTCTATAGACAAGACACATCATCATAAACCAATCCCTCTGTCTATAGACAAGACACTTGATGAACCCATCCCTCTGTCTATAGACAAGACACATCATCATGAACCCATCCCTCTGTCTATAGACAAGACACATGATGAACAAATCCCTCTGTCTATAGACAAGACACGTCATCATGAACCCAACCATCTGTCTATAGACAAAACACATGAAGAACCCATCCCTCTTTCTATAGACAAGACACATCATCATGAACTCATCCCTCTGTCTATGGACAAGACACGTCATCATGAACCCAACCATCTGTCTATAGACAAAACACATGATGAACCCATCCCTCTTTCTATAGACAAGACACATCATCATGAACTCATCCGTCTGTCTATAGACAAGACACATGATAACCCATCCCTCTGTCTATAGACAAGACACATCATGAACTCATCACTCTGTCTATAGACAAGACACATCATCATGAACCAATCCCTCTGTCTATAGACAAGACACATAATGAATCCATCCCTATGTCTATAGACAAGACACATGATGAACCCATCCCTCTGTCTATAGACAAGACGCATCATCAAGAACCCATCCCTCTGTCTATAGACAATCACATGATGAACACATCCCTCTGTCTATAGACAAGACACATCATCATGAACCCATCCCTCTGTCTATAGACAAGACACATGATGAACCCATCCCTCTGTCTATAGACAAGACACATCATCATGAACCCATCCCTCTGTCTATAGACAAGACACATGATGAACCCACCCCTCTGTCTATAGACAAGACACATGATGAACACATCCCTCTGTCTATAGACAAGACACATGATGAACCCATCCCTCTGTCTAATGACAAGACACATGATGAACCCATCCCTCTGTCTATAGACAAGACACAAGATGAACCCATCCCTCTGTCTATATACAAGACACATCATCATGAACCCATCCCTCTGTCTATAGACAAGACACATGATGAACCCATCCCTCTGTCTATAGACAAGACACAAGATGAACACATCCCTCTGTCTATAGACAAGACACATTATGAACCCATCTCTCTGTCTATAGACAAGACACAAGATGAACACATCAATCTGTCTATAGACAAGACACAAGATGAACCTATCCCTCTGTCTATAGACAAGACACATGATGAACCCATCCCTCTGTCTATAGACAAGACACATGATGAACCCATCCCTCTGTCTATAGACAAGACACAAGATGAACACATCCCTCTGTCTATAGACAAGACACATGATGAACCCATCTCTCTGTCTATAGACAAGACACAAGATGAACACATCAATCTGTCTATAGACAAGACACAAGATGAACCCATCCCTCTGTCTATAGACAAGACACAAGATGAACCCATCCCTCTGTCTATAGACAAGACACATGATGAAACCATCCCTCTGTCTATAGACAATACACATGATGAACCCACCCCTCTGTCTATAGACAATACACATCATCATGAACCCACCCCTCTGTCTATAGACAAGACACATGATCAAGAACCCATCCCTCTGTCTATAGACAATCACATGATGAACCCATCCCTCTGTCTATAGACAAGACACATCATCATGAACCCACCCCTCTGTCTATAGACAAGACACATGATCAAGAACCCATCCCTCTGTCTATAGACAATCACATGATGAACCCATCCCTCTGTCTATAGACAAGACACAAGATGAACCCATCCCTCTGTCTATAGACAAGACACATGATGAACCCATCCCTTTGTCTTTAGACAATACACATGATGAACCCACCTCTCTGTCTATAGACAAGACACATCATCATGAACCCACCCTTCTGTCTATAGACAAGACACATGATCAAGAACCCATCCCTCTGTCTATAAATCACATGATGAACCCATCCCTCTGTGTATAGACAAGACACATGATGAACCCATCCCTCTGTCTATAGACAAGACACATGATGAACCCATCCCTCTGTCTATAGACAAGACACATAATGAACCCATCCCTCTGTCTATAGACAAGACACATGATGAACCCATCCCTCTATCTATAGACAAGACACAAGATGAACACACCCCTCTGTCTATAGACAAGACACAAGATGAACACACACACTATGGTAGGTTCCTTTTCCTGGTAGTCTGATAGTGAAGGCAACACTGTGCCCAACACTCGGGTGTTGGGGTCGTACTTGTTTGCTCTTCAATACTTAGAGAGAGTGCACTGTATGTGGGCACGGGTTATCTCCACAGAAAGATAGACCCGATTTTAGACACACACAATTTTGTTTTGATAATGTAGTAGTAAATCATAACCCCAAAAACAGTTCAGCCCTCTCCCTGTCTCTCTGTCTTGCTCTCTCTCTCCCTATCTCTCTCCCTCTGTCTTCCTGTCCCTGTCTCTCTCTCTATCACTATCAATATATCTGTCTATCTATCTCTAACATTCTGTCTCTCTGTTTCTATCTCTGTCTCTCTCTGTCTGTCTGTCTCATCTCCTTCTGTCTGTCTGCTGTCTTTCTATTCTCTCTCTCCTCTCTCTCTCTCTCCTCTCTCTCTCTCTCTCTCTCTCTCTCTCTGTCATTGTCTCTCTCTCTTTGTCTCTTTCTCTATCTCTCTCTCGCGCGCGCGTGCGCTCGCTTGCTCGCTCGCAATCTGCTGACCCGAGTTTGAATCTCGTTCAAGGGGATTTTTTCCCCCTGGAGTTAACATCAGCGCAGACTCCACTCCCGCCAAAAGACCGGATGCAACTACAAACCGAGGTCCCGTGTGCGAACGCACGCAAAACATCTTGCGCACACGTTAAATGCTGCTCCGCTTTTTGTAAGAGTAGGCCATTGTGTGCCGGTAGAAACAGATGACGAAATTTGCAAACCCGCAAACACACGGGGACTGGATGTAAAAAGCACACGAGTGCTTATTCAATTATGTTCGATATAGAAGAATGAATAAATAAATAATAAAACTCTCTTTCTCACTCTCTCTCTCTCTCACTCTTTCTCTCCCTCTATCTCCCTGCATGTGTGCCAGAGTGTATGCATAGATGTGCAGATGTCGTTGGTGTGATGGAGATTTGTTTTCTCTGTCATTCCTGGACGCAAACTACACAGCACATTCACCCACACAGGTGAGTGTATTTCAGTGTATGCATTGCAGAACAGTACCCCCCCCCCCCCCCCCCCCCCGCTATACTTATCTACCAGTCCACAGTTCAGGACTGGAGGGAGGTGAAAGTTCAAGTCTAAAACAAACACTTACCAGGTCTGTTCTCTCTGTGTTTACTCTGTCTGTGTGTATTCTCTTGTGTTTCAGGACAGGTCAACAGCCAACAGGCCTGTGTGTGTGTGTGTGTGTGTGTGTGTGTATGTGTGTGTGTATGTGTGTGTATGTGTGTGTGTATGTGTGTGTATGTGTGTGTATGTGTGTATGTGTGTGTATGTGTGTGTATGTGTGTGTATGTGTGTGTGTATGTGTGTGTATGTGTGTGTGTATGTGTGTGTGTATGTATGTGTATGTGTGTGTGTGTGTATGTGTGTGTGTGTGCGTGTATGTGTGTGTGTAAACTTTTGCTCTCTCTCTCTCTCTCTCTCTCCTCTCTCTCTCTCTTCTCTCTCTCTCTCTCTCTCTCTCCTCTTCTCTTCTCTTCTCTATGATTTTCCGATGACTCATGAAAATGTCACACTGCTTTGACCACAAACGCTTTGATCAAACCGCTAGTAGTCTGAGTTATAAAAATTGTTGGTGCAAAGCATAAAAAGGCGGTATAGGTATACCAAATATCGGAGTGTATATACATGAAACTTGCATGGATTCAAAAGTTTATACACAGAAACAAAAGTGGAGATTAATATTGCATTCACTGTGCCCTGATATAGATGATTTAGATTTTTTTTTGAAAAGGTAAAGGAGTCCCATAACCTATAAGGTCGTAGGGGAGCGAAGCGTCAGAGACCTCACTTCTCTAGGGCCAGCATATTGAGGGCGGCGCCCATCTCCTCTCCCTCGCTGATTTAGATTAGATGGGCCCAAAATTGTTTTCAAAATGTAAAACCAATGCATTTTGGAAAGACGTGTTTCACTCATATGAAACATTTTGCAGACATGTGGATCCAAAGGATAAGCAACAGTTATTAGCAGAACCAATTTTTCACAATGAAAAATTCAAAGTGGGAGACCAATGCATATATCATGAAAAGTGGGCACAAAACAAATTACTTTTGATTAAACACTTGCTGCAAGATAATGGTGATTTTATAACTCATGAGACTTTATCAAAGAAATTAGGTACTAACTTTAACTTTTTGCATTATATTTGCTGTGTGCGATCGATCCAACAATATGCGAGAATGAAAAAATATAAAACTGGATGACAACTTTATTAAGGAAAAGACCAATGCTCTAGAGATTATATCAAAAGCTGGTAAAGGATCCCGTATTTATTATGATGAAATCAATAGCAAAATAGAAATTCTCGACATTAACTCTTTCGGGAATTGGGAAAGACAGCTTAACATTCCAATAGACTGGCACGGAGTTTTAAAACTGACAAATAAAATTAAAGAAATTAAATTGAAATGGTTTCAAATAAAGATTTGTTATAGAATATTAGTCACGAACAAAATATTAAAGAAAATGAAAGTTACAGATAATGACAACTGCAGTATTTTGTGGCAAGGAAAAGGACACGATAAACCATTATTTATGGGAGTGTCAGTATGTACAGAATTTCTGGAAAGAACTTGAAGTGACTACAAAACACAACTGTTCTCATTGTGAGAGACTGGACCTTAATGTGGAAATAGTGCTTTTTGGCACTGATGCAATTACAAAACTGATGAGGTGTTCGACTTCATAATACTGTTAGCAAAGTTCTATGTTTAAAAATGTCGGATTGGTAAAACAAAACTTAATGTTGGTAATTTTCTGAATGAACTAAAATATAAATATGAGATGGAAAAGCTGGAGCATAGCAAACAAAAGCAGGTTACTAATTTTCAGAAAAAACGGTTCCAGTACATAAACTTAGTAGAAAGTTGAATACCATTGCAAAGTATTAGTATATGTATGTAATCTATAAATCTTGTCTTGACAACGAAAATGATGATTGATTCTTTTTGTACTTTGTGTAGCTAGTAGTCTTGTGCGCCTGTAAAATGGAAATGATGTAATGTTGTCCGGATGAAAAGTTAATTTGTTTGTTTTGAACTGTATATGTGTGCCAATCAAAAGTTTTTTTTTTCATTGTCTCCTCGAGTGGCACAGTCAGTTTCTGTTAGTATGCATTCCTATCGATTTTGTTTTACAATTCTTCCTTTACAGATTTCATCTCTCTCTCTGTGATGCTCTCTCTCTCTCTCTCTCTCTCTCTCTCTCTCTCCTCTCCTCTCTCTCTCTCTCTCTCTCTCCTTTTCGGGTTATTATTATTAAGATGTATCCCTAACGGGCGGGGACTGGATGTAAAAAAGCACATGTGTGCTTATTCATTATCCTCGAAATAAAAGAATTTGTCATTGTCATTGTCATTGTCCTTCTCCTCTCTCTCTCTCTCTCTCTCTCTCTCTCTCTCTCTCTCTCTCTCTCTCTCTCTCTCTCTCTCTCTCTCTCTCTCTCCTTCTCTCTCTCTCTCTTCTCTCTCTCTCTCTCTCTCTCTCTCTCTCTCTCTCTCTCTCTCTCTCTCTGATGCTCTCTATATTTTTCTTGTCTTTTGGTGCGTTGTTGTTGTTGTTGGCTTCAATTCTACGTCTGTTCACGTCTAGTGATATTAGACGAGGGGGGGATGGAGGGGTGGATGTCTTATTAAAACAACAACAACAACAACAACAACAACAACAACAACAACAACAACAAAACACACCGACCATGTTTTAAAATACCACATAAAGATACTTGGCTATGCAACAGGAATTATAAAAAACATAAACAACAAGTCATTAACGTTAATGCAACCATAACAAGTGTCCTAAGTGACTGCGATAAGGACCTTTCACAATTTCAAATGCCAGTTTTAAATTATTGAATATGCTGGTAAAGGAGTTTTCAGAAAAATGGGGCATGAACGGTTTTACACTCTGACAGTCAAAAGTATATGAGTATTAGTGATATTCTCACCACAAAGGTATTTACTGTTTTTGCTGAATTTGGTTATCAATGCATTTAGGTTCATTCTATAAAATAAAACAGTAAGTCTTCTTGACGTAAAAACATTTACACAAGCTTTTGAATGGTTCACGACTGTTAAATTAGCGGTATTCACACTTATGCCCTTTAAGGTTAAGAGATGGATGGCATGCTTAATCTCAAATATAATTTTCGAAATTTTCTTATAACATGGGGATTTTAAAGTATACAATACCGACTTAGAATCAACGCAAAGAAGGATTTGAAATATACACAATGGCAAATCAAGAATATAAGTAAGACTCATTAACATTGCTATTGGTTCTGCTGTAAATATCGAGTGATGTTTACCAACATAATATGATTTTTTAAATTTTCAACGCTGGTATAACAAAAGCAGAACCTGTTTCTTGATTATCTAGACGTGATCAGTGTGTAAAAATTTGTAAATGATCAAAATTATTATGATGAATGTGGGATGGACATCAGAAACCATTATATTCAGATTGTCATTCTTGTTTACATTAGACACCACTATGTCAAAGTGTGCTTTATTCATCTCCCATGATGGGCAATGTAAGATTGCTTCTCGTGTGTCCGTGCTGTGTTGATTGACTTCAAGTGTTGTACCAGATCAGACACATATGTACTTATGGACATTAAAGAGGATATACATTTCGCTCTTATAGGAAAATCCAATTCTGATTTTACTTTTATTTCTTCTGAAATAAAGTTTTCAGTCGTTTTGTTTCTAAGCACATATTTAGCACATGCCAGTTGACGGTAATCATCTAAAGGCAAAATGCTGACTTCGTTATATGTTCCCAGGGCTGAGGCGCGATAAGGCACACCAAGAGCCAGCCTGTATGCTTTACAGTCTATACTTTGTAACTTTTTACTTGTCTTTTGGTGTGTGTGTATGTGTGTGTGTATGTGTGTGTGTATGTGTGTGTATGTGTGTATGTGTGTGAATGTGTTTGTGTGAGTATTGTTTTCTACGAATTTCCGTGTTATTATGCATATTTTGGTTACCACTTGGATGGGTGACCGTTTGCGCGCCTTGGCTTCAGTACAGTTCCCCCAGTTCACCCAGCTGTAAATGGGTACCTGCCCTTTTTAGGGTCAGGGAAGGTAAAGCAGCGAGGGAGAGGAGATGGGCGCCGCCCTCAATATGCTGGCCCTAGAGAAGTGAGGTCTCTGATGCCTCGCTCCCCTACGACCTTATAGGTTATGGGACTCCTTTACCTCCTTTTTACCTTTATGCATATTTTTT
>CM054141.1:23836216-23900726 GCA_028751875.1 Rapana venosa
ACATGGATGCGGGCAACACCTGACCCCGGCGCGGAGGGACAGGGTTTCAGCTCTGACCCGGCCATGCTTTGAAAGAAGCCTGAGTTGATGTCGGCCTGAGATAGGACACCCCACTCCCGTCTTCCCTCTCTGCTTACCACAGCCTACACTCCGTATCGGGTGGCTGGCATGGTGTCTGTCGTGGTCACCCTCTACCCCTGCCCCTCCCCTCCCCTTCCCTCTTCTGCCTGGGCGCTTGTCCCATCCCCAGCATGCAGAGTTGCCACCACGCCAGGTCTCAGGGGTATCCCTTCCCCAGGTGTTGCCTCTGTTGTAAGGTAAAGCCTTGACCCTCTGGGCCCTACACGCAGGCTGCGGTATAGAGTTGGAAGTGTACGTGCCGAACAGGGTAACAGTATCTATCAGCCAAATGCCAATTTGGGTGTTTCGCTCAATTCTATTGCTTTTCTATCTTGTTGTTTATCTATGTTATCTCTATATTTATACCACTCTAAGTCAAGCTTGTTTTCTTCCTCGTTTGTATTTGTAAACTAGCCTCATATGTATTTTGTGAGTGTCATGCAATCAGATCAATGCCTAGAGTACAGAGAACCTACTGAGAGAACTCAAATCTGTCTTCCAAAATGCGAACCCCGCAGAACGTTTTCTCACCTTTATTTCTATATTTGTTCAATGCTTAACTCGTATATTCTTGTACGCATTGTTCACAAAACAGGTGATGGCGGAAAGCAAGTGCAGATAACCAGTTACAACTTCTTCATCATTTTAAAAAATGGTTTATCAAAGATTAAATTAAAAAATTCAGAGAAAACCTAGAAAATAGTATCTTCTAATGACAGCATTAAATGCATGTTATTTATTTATTTATTTAGTAAGGATCATGCCAAAATAGATGAACGTTTTTTGCTTTCATTCTTCATAAAAAAAAAAACAAGTTTAAGATTTTCCCAAAGTTGACAAAGCTTTGTTCGGTTAAAAATGACTTGTGGAGAAGAGCGGCCAGGTGATATACTCTTCAATACATTGAAGTCACTAGAATTCCCTATATAAATAGACACCGTATACTCTCAGCTAGTTTCCATAGCAAATTAATGTCCTCTTTAGCCTATACTTCACCTCTCTTTCTCGACCAAGAGATCAGGATTAGTGGTCAGGGTTCTAGTCTTTTTGATGAGATAATAAACTCAGATTCAGACTCTTGCCATGTCTTGGTCTGTGTTTAAAATCTTAGGTTCTGATGTCAGCTAACTCTAAGCCTTCCATGAAAATGTCGGTATTCTTCAGCTGGTGTGTGGAGACACAGTCTTCTTATATGATGATATCTAAACCGTTATGTGAAGACTGTCTTCTTTATGATAACATATAAACCGTTGTGTGGAGGAAGTCTTCTTCTATAATAATATATAAACCGTTATGTGAAGACTGTCTTCTATGATAATATATAAACCGTTCTGTGAAGACTGTCTTCTTCTATGTCAACATATAAACCGTTGTGTGGAGGAAGTCTTCTTCTATAATAATATATAAACCGTTGTGTGAAGACTGTCTTCTTCTATGTCAACATATAAACCGTTGTGTGAAGACTGTCTTCTTCTATGTCAACATATAAACTGTTGTTGGACACAGTCTTCTACGATGATATATAAACCGTTGTGTGGAGGAAGTCTTCTTCTATGATAATATATAAACCGTTGTGTGGAGGAAGTCTTCTTCTATGATAATATATAAACCGTTGTGTGAAGACTGTCTTCTATGATGATATGTAAACCGTTGTGTGAAGACTGTCTTCTTCTATGTCAACATATAAACCGTTGTGTGAAGACTGTCTTCTTATATGATGACATGTAAACCGTTATGTGAAGACTGTCTTCTGTATGATAACATATAAACCGTTGTGTGGAGGAAGTCTTCTTCTATGATAATATATAAACCGTTGTGTGAAGACTGTCTTCTTCTATGATGATATATAAACCGTTGTGTGGAGGAAGTCTTCTTCTATGATAATATATAAACCGTTGTGTGAAGACTGTCTTCTATGATAATATATAAACCGTTGTGCGGGGGAAGTCTTCTTCGATAATGATATATAAACCGTTGTGTGAAGACTGTCTTCTATGATAATATATAAACCGTTGTGTGAAGACTGTCTTCTATGGTAATATATAAACTGTTGTGTGGAGGAAGTCGTTTTCGGTAATGATATATAAACCGTTGTGTGAAGACTGTCTTCTATGATAACATATAAACCGTTGTGTGAAGACTGTCTTCTATGATAATGATATATAAACCGTTGTGTGGAGGAAGTCTTCTTCGATAATGATATATAAACCGTTGTGTGAAGACTGTCTTCTATGATAATATATAAACCGTTGTGTGAAGACTGTCTTCTATGGTAATATATGAACTGTT
Organism: Rapana venosa; assembly: GCA_028751875.1. Classification (NCBI taxonomy): domain Eukaryota; kingdom Metazoa; phylum Mollusca; class Gastropoda; order Neogastropoda; family Muricidae; genus Rapana; species Rapana venosa. The sequence goes on from CM054141.1 coordinate 23,838,626, forward strand.
GTGTGCAGGAAGTCTTCTTCTTTGAAAAGCACCTAGCATTATAACCTTGGTCTTTCGTTAATGAGGGGTGAAGAATCCTTCACAGGCGATGTTTGGCTTCCTCTACACTGAGGTAGTTGACAACAGTCAGTAAAGCAAACTTCTCGTTTGGTCTGTACATACATTCTGACATTGATTCGTAGGAGATTTGAGGGAGATAGCGGTCATATTATGGGTGGCCTTTAGGGTGTTAAACTGTGAAACACCACCCAACGACAAGAGGAAGAAGAAGGATAAGAAGAGGGAGAAGAAGAAGAAACAACAACAACAACAACAATCCAGGGTGTTCAGATCTGTGATCAAAAGCTGCGGCAACAGAAACAATGTTCTAAATTGGTCTTCTGCTCTCACAGCTGCAGCTGTGTCCTTTGCCAGGAGGGGCAATAGCACCCGTGCTGACGTTGCCATGCTGACGTCACAAGTCTTTTCCACTTCACATGACAAGCAAATTTATGGGTGACATCAAGACTCTCTGACCACAGACATTACTAGTGATGGACTCTCTGACAACAGACATTACTAGTGATGGACTCTCTGACAACAAACATTACTAGTGATGGACTCTCTGACAACAGACATTACTAGTGATGGACTCTCTGACAACAGACATTACTAGTGATGGACTCTATGACCACAGACATCGATGTTATGGACACACACTGACCACAGGCATCACTAGTGATGAAGACACTAACCACAGACGTCAATAGTGATGGACACACACTGACCACAGACATCAATAGTGATGGACACACACTGACCGCAGACATCAATAGTGATGGACACACTGTCAACAGACATCAATAGTGATGGACACACTGACAACAGATATTAATAGTGATGGACATTGACCACAGACATTGATAGTGATGGACACACTGCTTACACACATCAATAGTGATGAACACACTGACCACAGACATCAATAGTGATGGACACTGACCACAGACATAAATAGTGATGGACACACTGAACCACAGACATCAATAGTGATGGACACACTGACCACAGACATCAATAGTAATGGACACACTGACCACATACATTAATTGTGATGGACACACTGACCACAGACATTAATAGTGATGGACACATTGACCACACACATTAAAAGTGATGGATACATTGACCACAAACAGCGATAGTGATAAACACACTGACCACAAAAAATCGATAGTGATTGACACACTGACCACAGACATAAATGGTGATGTACACACTGACAACATACATTAATAGTGATGGACACACTGACCACAAACATTAATAGTGATGGACACACTGACCACAAAGATCAATAATTATGTACACACTGACCAAAGACCTAAATAGGGATTGACACACTGACCACATACATCAATAGTGATGGGCATACTGACCACACACATCAATAGTGATGGACACACTGACCACAGACATCAATAGTGATGGACACACTGACCACAAACATCAATGGTGATGAACACACTGACCACAGACATTGCTAGTGATGGACACACTGACCACAAACATCAAAAGTGATAAACACACTTACCACAAACATCAATAGTGATGAATACACTGACCACAGACATTGATAGTGATGGACACACTGACCACAGGCATCAATAATGATTGACATTTTGACCACAGACATCAATAGAGATGGACACACTGACCACAGACATCAGTAGTGAAGGACACACACTGACCACAGACATTAATGGTGATGGATACACTGACCACCGATATTAATTGTGATGGACACACTGACCACAGACATCAATAGTGAAAGACACACTGACCACAGACATCAATAGTGATGGACACACTGACCACAGACATCAATAGTAATGGACACACTGACCACAGACATTAATTGTGATGGACACACTGACCACAGACTTTAATAGTGATGGACACACTGACCACATACATAAATAGTGATGGACACACTGAAAAAAGACATTGATAGTGATGGACAGACTTACCACATTCATTGATACTTATTTACACAATGACCACAGACATTAATAGTGATGGACACTGACCACTGCTATCAAGAATGATGGGGCACAATGGCCACATACATCAATAGTGATGGACACTGTCCACAGACATCAATAGTAATGGACACACTGACCACAAACATCACAAGTGATGAACACACTGACCACAGACATTAATAGTGATGGACACACTGACCACCGACATTAATAGTGATTGGCACACTGACCACAAACATTACAAGTGATAAACACACTTACCACATACATCAATAGTGATGAACACACTGACCACAGTCATTGAAAGTGATAGACACACTGACCACAGGCATCAATAGTGATGGACACACTGACCATAGACATCAATAGTAATTGACACACTGACCACAGACATTAATAGTGATGGACACACTGACCACAGACATTAATAGTGATGGATACACTGACCACAGACATTAATTGTGATGGACACACTGACCACAGACATTAATAGTGTTGGATACACTGACCACAGACATCAATAGTGATGGACACACTGACCACACACATAAATAGTGATGAACACACTGACGACAGACATTGATAGTGATGGACACATTGACCACCGACTTTAATAGTGATGGACACACTGACAAAGACATTGATAGTGATGGACACACTGACCACACACATAAATAGTGATAGACGCACTGACCACAGACATTAATAGTGATGGACACAACGACCACAGACATAGATAGTGATTAACACAATGACCACATACATTAATAGTGATGGACACATTGACCACAGACATTGATAGTGGTGGACACAACGACCACAGACATTGATAGTGATTAACACAATGACCACAGACATTAATAGTGATGGACACATTGACCACAGACATTGATAGTGATTAACACAACGACCACAGACATTAATGGTGATGGACACACTGACCACAGACATTAATAGTGATGGACACAATGACCACAGACATTGATCGTGATTAACACAATGACCACAGGACATTGATAGTGATTAACACAATGACCACAGACATTGATAGTGATGGACACAACGACCACAGACATTGATAGTTATTAACACAATGACCACAGACATTAATAGTGATGGACACATTGACCACAGACATTGATAGTGGTGGACACAACGACCACAGACATTAATAGTGATCGACACACTGACCACAGACATTGATAGTGATGGACACAATGACTACAGACATTGATAGTGATTAACGCACTGACCACAGACATTGATAGTGATTAACACAATGACCACAGACATTGATAGTGATGGACACAACGTCCACAGACATTGATAGTGATGGACACAATGACCACAGACATTGATAGTGATTAACACAATGACCACAGACATTGATAGTGATTAACACAATGACCCCAGACATTGATAGTGATGGACACATTGACCACAGACATTGATAGTGATGGACACAATGACCACAGACATTGATAGTGATTAACACAATGACCACAGACATTGATAGTGATGGACACAATGACCACAGACATTGATAGTGATTAACACAATGACCACAGACATTGATAGTGATGAACACACTGACCACAGACATTGATAGTGAATAACACAACGACCACACACATAAATAGTGATAGACACACTGACCACAGACATTGATAGTGATTAACACAATGACCACAGACATTGATAGTGATGGACACAATGACCACAGACATTGATAGTGATTAACACAATGACCACAGACATTGATAGTGATGGACACAATGACCACAGACATTAATAGTGATTTGCACTGACCACCAGACCGTCAGGTCAAGGGCTTAGCCCTTGCTACTGGTTCCATTTAACCCAGTACTACCTGCCGCATGTAAAGTCCCAACGGCGGATCAGGCGGAGGAGGAAACCTTTCCCAACGGCCGTGAAGGCGGAAGAGGATGACCAAAGGGCAGGCGGAGCTCTTATCCTTGCCTGGAAGTCCTCCTAGGAGTTGGAACTCCGAATAAAAAACCTGCACTTACCTTACCACTCTACACGTGTCAGTACCTGCACCTGTGGGACTCTGAGCGTCGGTAGGCGAGAGAGTGGAGAAGGGACTGCACAACTCCTCTTCACTTAAAAAAGTCACCTGTGCTGGTCAGGCAACCAGGCTAATGCCGGAACAATCAGGCTAGCCCATCAACACCCAGCTTTCCCAAGCCCTGCGGCGATGGAGAAGTGGTAACGGGTACAGGCAGAGGATGCTGCTGGCAGTTCCTAGTCACGACTCTGCACGCAGGCGGCTGTGGGGTGATGGTCGTCCGCCGTAGACAGGGACAGATGCGGCGCCCGTATCCTCCTACAGTGTCAGAGCAGCCCTTTTTAGGGACAGCACTGCTCTCCCCACACGGGGAAGGGGAGATAAAAGGATCCCTAAACAAAGCCTGCCTCTCTTAGTACCTAGTAGGAAACCGCACCTACTTGGACAATAATAATAATAATAATAATAATAATAATAATAATAATAATAATGATAATGGATGGAATTTATATAGCGCTGAATCTTGTAAAGCAACAAATCAAAGCGCTCAGATGACATTCAAAACTAGCGGTCGAAAACAACAGAAAAAAAGAACCAGGAGTCATGCCCTGACTCTGGGTGCCTGGAATGTTCGCACCCTTTTGGACAAAGACGACAGACCAGAGAGGCGTACAGCGGTAATTGCTAGAACGCTTAATCGCTACCAGGTGGACATAGCGGCCCTGAGCGAAACAAGGGTTTGCTGGTGAAACCCATCTGGAGGAATTTGGAGGTGGTTACACCTTCTTCTGCATAGGGAAGCCAGGTGACACCCCAAGAACCTCAGGTGTGGGCTTTGCAATAAAAACCAAACTTGCACGACAGCTTGACAGCCTTCCACGTGGGATAAATGATAGGCTGATGACCCTACGTCTGAAGCTGTCCATGGATCGCTTTTCCACAGTCATCAGCTGCTATGCCCCAACGATGACCAACCCTGATGACATCAAAGAGGCTTTCTATGAAGAGCTTAGCCGCACGATCTCAGCGGTAGACAGAAAGGACAGGCTGATTATCCTCGGGGATTTCAATGCCCGTGTCGGCGTGGACTTCTCCTCCTGGCCAAAAGTCCTAGGACGGCACGGCACTGGCAAGTGCATCTCCAACGGACTGCTTTTGCTCTCGCTCTGCGCGCAGCATGAACTGACCATCACTAACACCCTCTTTTAACAAGCAGACAAGTACAAGAACACATGGATGAATCCCCGATCGAAGCAGTGGCACATGCTGGACTACGTAATCGTCCGGCAGAGGGACAGAGGTGATGTTTCCATTACACGCTGCATGAAAGGAGCAGTCTGTTGGTCGGACCATCGCCTGGTACGCAGCAAGATGAACATTAGACTTGCACGCAAGCTTCAACCAGCCAGGCAGAAACCCCCCCAGGAAGCTAAACATCCACCGCCTCCCTATCACCAAGGACGCACTACAGCAGCAAATCCAAGCAGCTCTCAAAAACAAACCTGCATCAACTGATGTAGAAGAAATATGGGGCACCTTTAGAGACGCTGTATACACAGCAGCAGCTGACACACTCGGCTTTGTACAGAGGAGCCACAAAGACTGGTTTGACGAGAATGACTCTGAGGATTTCCAAGCTCCTGAACACACTGCACAAACGGCATCAGGATCATATTTCTGATAAAGAATGCCAGAGGAAGAAGAACCAGTACTTGCAAACCAAGCAACTTGTACAGAAGAGGCTGCGTGAGATGAAGAACAACTGGTGGGAAAGAAAGTCCGAACAGTTTCAGTCAGCTGCTGACGCTCATGACATGAAGACCTTCCATGATGGTCTCCGAGCTGTATATGGGCCAAGAGCCACAAGATCAACCCCTGTGCGAACCTTGTACCAGACCACCCTCCTGACAGACAAGAAAGACATCCTTACACGCTGGGCAGAGCACTTCAACACCCTACTCAACAGGGACTCATCTGTATCTGATGAGGCAATTGCAGCCCTCCCACAGCTACCAGTCAGTGACTCACTAGCTGCCCCTCCCACAAAGGCCGAGACCTGGAAAGCCCTGAAGCTGACAACGTCAGGAAAAGCACCAGGAGCGGATGGAATCCAGGCCGACATCTACAAGTGTGGAGGCGAGGTGCTGACAGACAAGCTGACCGCCCTGTTCCAATCTATCTGGGAGAAAGGGGAGGTCCCCCAGGATTTCAAGGATGCTTCAATTGTTCACATTTGCAAACGGAAGGGAGACAAAACATGCTGCGACAACCACCGTGGAATCTCTCTTCTTAACATCGCCGGCAAAATCTTTGCCCGTATTATACTGAACAGACTGATTGACCATGCCTCCATCACAGTCATCCATGAAGCACAGTGCAGTTTCCGCTCAGGCAGGGGAACATGTGACATGGTGTTTGCAGTACGCCAGTTGCAGGAAAAGTGCCGTGAGCAGAACATGGAGCTCCACATGGTCTTTGTAGACCTAACCAAGGCCTTCGACACGGTGAACCGCCGTGGGCTGTGGAAGATCCTCTTAAAGTTTGGTTAGCCAAAGAGTCTAATACAGCTGATTGCGTCACTCCACCATGGCATGCAGGCGAGAGTACAGGAAAATACTGACATGGTCGGATCCATTTCCTGTGGTAAATGGAGTGAAGCAGGGCTGCGCCCTGGCACCCACACTGTTCTCTATTCTCTTCTCGGCCATGCTGATTGACGCCTTCCAAGACTGTGACAGGGGCATCTACATTCAGTTTCGCACTGATGGCAAACTTTTCAACTTGCGGCGACTCCATGCTAGATCCAGGGTGTCTGAGGCACTGTTGAGAGAGTTCCTCTTCGCTGATGAATGCGCGCTTGCCGCACACACCCATGAGGACATACAGTTCATTATGGACCAGTTCTCTACCTCCTGCAGGCGCTTTGGACTCCATCAGCCTCAGCAAGACCGAGTTCATGTACCAACCGGCTATTTCACAGAACGCCAGTGCCTTCCCCCCACCTGCAGTTAAGATCGATGACACAGAGATCAGGTCAGTCGACAAGTTTTGCTACCTGGGCAGCACCCTCTGCAGCAATGGAAACCTTGATGCAGAAGTTACAGTGCGCATCGCCAAGGCCAGTTCTGCCTTTGGCAGACTCAACAACAGGCTGTAGAACAACAAAGGCATCAGGCTCAGCACCAAAATCAAAACTTACAGAGCTGTCGTGCTGACCACCTTGTTGTACTGCTGTGAAACATGGACGACGTACTGCCGTCACATTCAACAGCTTGAGCAGTTTCACCAGAGATGTCTACAAAAGATCATCGGAATAAAGTGGCAAGACAGGGTCTCCATCCTCCAGGTCCTAGAGAAGAGCAGCCTGCCCAGCATCGAAAGCCTACTGATCAAGTACCAGCTACACTGGACAGGACACGTTGTCCGAATGACAGACAGCAGGATCCCAAGGATGCTATTGTATGGCCAGCTGAAGGAAGGCCTCCGAAAACTTGGAAGACCCTACAAGCGCTCCAAGGTCACCTTGAAGACAAACTTTAAAGCCTGTGACATAGACATCGCTACCTGAGAAACTGATGCCCTTGATCGTTCTCGCTGAAGGATGCTGTGCTCCAGTGGCATAAAGACGTTTGAAAACAAGAGCACGCTGGCCATGGAGAAGAAGCGTGAGCAAAGGAAGCAGGGCTCAAGTTCTGGAGACGTTTTCCCTTGCAACACCTGTGGGAAGTGCTGTGCATCCAGATTCGGCCTCTTCTCCCACATGAGGATACATTCTGACAGATAAGCCTGCCTGCCTACTCATCCGTCGATCCGACGGGGGACTCAATCATCACTTTGACCACAGACATAAATAGTGATGGACACATTGACCAGAAACATCATAGTGATGGACACTGACCACTGCTATAAACAGTGATGGACACAATAGCCAAAAACATCAATAGTGATGGACACTGACTACAGACATAAATATTGATGGACACACTGACCACAAACATCAATAGTGAGGGACACTGACCACAGACATCAATAGTGATGGACACACTGACCACAAACCTCAAAAGTGATAAACACACTTACCACAGACATTAATAGTGATGGACACCTGACCACAGACATTAAACATTATGAACACACTGACCACAAACATCAATAGTGATGAACACACTGACCACAGTCATTGAAAGTGATGGACACACTGACCACAGGCATCAATAGTGATGGACATTTTGACCACAGACATCAATAGTCATGGACACACTGACCACAGACATTAATAGTGATGGACACACTGACCGCAGACATTAATTGTGATGAACGCACTGACCACAAACATCAATAGTGATTGACACACTGACCACAAACATCGATATTGATGGACACACTGACCACAGACATTAATTGTGATGGACACTGACCACAGACCTTATTAGCTATGGACACACTGACCACGGGCATCAATAGTGATGGGCATACTGACCACACACATCAACAGTGATGGACACACTGACCACAGACATCAATAGTGATGGACACTGACCACAGACCTTATTAGCTATGGACACACTGACCACAAACATTAATATTGTTGAACACACTGACCACAGACATTGAAAGTGATAGACACACTGACCACAGGCATCAATAGTGATGGACATTTTGACCACAGACATCAATAGTGATGGACACACTGACCACAGACATTAATAGTGATGGACACACTGACCACAGACATTAATAGTGATGGACACACTGACCACAGACATCAATAGTGATGGACACACTGACCACAAACATCAATAGTGATGGACACACTGACCACAAACATTAATAGTGATGGACACACTGACCACAGACATCAATAATGGTGGACACACTGACCACAGACATCAATAGTGATGGACACTGACCACAGACCTTATTAGCTATGGACACACTGACCACAAACATTAATATTGATGAACACACTGACCACAGACATTGAAAGTGATAGACACACTGACCACAGGCATCAATAGTGATGGGCATTTTGACCACATACATCAATAGTGATGCACACACTGACCACAGACATCAATAATGATGGACACACTAACCACAGACATCAATAGTGATGGACACACTGACCACAGGCATCAATAGTGATGGACACACTGACCACAGACATAAAATTGTGATGGACACATGACCACGGGACATCAGCGATGGCGTTGAAGTGGGCAGTTGTTCCTCAGAGAGATGTCGATAATCATGGGGTATGATTTGGGATTTCTCTTTGATCTTCGGGAGTCGTAAAATGTCGGTTTTACCATGTTCAAGTTGTGTTTGTGGGCAGAATGAGCCCAGCCAAGGTGACTCCATCTATCCCGGGTGCATGCTGGGTACGCCTGTGTCCTCAGGCCCCACCCCTGTGGCTGCCCGTTGCTGTGTGGAGGGGGGGGGGGGGGGTGTCAGGGTGGGCCTGGCCTGCTCCTTCTGCGCCACTCCTGACGCGGCGCCTTGCCCTAAAGCTCGTCTGAAGACGTGGGGGGGTGGGGGAGGGCAGTACCCTCTTGTGTCCCTGTGGGGAGGGGGGGTGGCAGCAGTTGGCAGTACCATCTGATGTCTACCTGGTGTGAGGGGGGCAGTGCGGCAGTACCCTTGTGTCCCTAGGCCCACCCCTGTGGTGCCCTTGCTGTGTGGAGGGGGGGGGGGGTTGATGTCCGTGTGGAGGGGGCCATGCCATACCCACTATTCCTGGGAGGGGCGCCTTGCCTAACCTCGTCTGAAGACCTGTGGGAGGGGGGGGCAGTGCGGCAGTACCCATCTGACTCCCTATGTGGAGGGGGGGCAGTGCGGCAGTACCCATCTGATGTCCCTGTGTGGAGGGGGGGCAGTGCGGCAGTACCCATCTGATGTCCCTGTGTGGAGGGGGGCAGTGCGGCAGTACCCATCTGATGTCCCTGTGTGGAGGGGGGGCAGTGCGGCAGTACCCATCTGATGTCCCTGTGTGGAGGGGGGGCAGTGCGGCAGTACCCATCTGATGTCCCTGTGTGGAGGGAGGGCAGTGCGGCAGTACCCATCTGACCTCTCTGTGTGGAGGAGAGGGGGGGGGGGGCGTTGTGTGGAACAAAGAATCCATTCCTCAGTGTGAAGCAGAGTGCCTGTTGTCACCTCCCACAGATCACAGTGCTTTGATTTGTTTTTTGTGTGCAAGATATGGCGCTAAATAAATTTCATGTATCATCATCATCATCATCATCATCATCATCATCATCATCATCATCATCATCATCATCTTCATCTCATCATATTCATCATCATCATCATCATTATCATCATTATTCATTCATATCTATTATTATTATTATTATTATTATTATTTTATTATTATTATTATTATTATTATTATTATTATTATTATTATTATTATTATTATTATTATTATTATTATTATTATTATTATTATTATTATTATTATTATTATATTATTATTATATAGCACAGGTCCTATGGTTTATAGCCCAGTCGTGTACTGAAAACATTGTTTTCAACATGTTCTAGTATGTCTTCATTTTGCAGATCATTAGCAACGCTGCAATGTCCAAGTGCATTTTCATATTGTAAATAATAATAATTTTTTGTTTTTAAAGAAGAAGAAGAAGAAGAAGAAGAAGAAGAAGAAGAAATAGAACTTATATAGCGCTATGTCTCCTTCTCGTTCCCTTCGCTCTGCTTCAGATTCCTTGTGCTTTCGAATTCCTAGATTGAGCCAGTCCACCGTGGGCTCTCGCTCTTTCTGTTTCTGGTCCATCGATTTGGAATGGCCTCCCTATCTCTCTTCGCCGAAGGCCATCTTGTGACTTTTAAATCCGGCCTCATGACACATTTGTTTCAAACCTAAGATTTCCTCTCCTGTTTCATTTATAGCTCTCCCTGCTTTTCAGCAGCAAAAAAAACTCCATCACCCTGCCAAAGTGTATAACCTCTGTGTGGTGTGTGTGTGTGTGTGTGTGTTGGTGTGTGTGGTGTGTGTGTGTGTGTGTGTGCTGTTTGTGCATGACTTGTTAGAACTATTACTTGCTATTGGTTGTATGACTGTCTAAGAATGAGTTGAGTGCAAGCGCTTTGATTTGTCTGTGCAAGATACAGCGCTATGTAAATTTCATTTATCATCATCATCATCATCATCATCAGATCTTGCAAAGACAAATCAAAGCGCATAACTAGCTAGGACGAAAGCAGATCGGCTGACAGGCGGACACAGCAATATAGAACACGGTTTTATGATACGTGGCTAAATTAGTGACCAGATGTGGAGCGCCATGTTTTCTTTCTTTCTTTTTGCCATGAGTGCTGCAACCTGAGTCTCTGTATGGCCTGAAGAGGTTTAGCTTTCTGTCTTCTCCCTGTCGTTTCTCTCTGTCGTCTGTCTGTCTGTCCGTCTGTCTATCAGTCTGTCTGTCTGTCTATCTGTCTGTCTGTCTGTCTATCTGTCTGTCTGTCTATCTGTCTATCTGTCTGTCTTTACGCCCGTCCGTTCGTCCGTCTGTCTCTCTGTCTGTCTGTCTGTCTGTCTGTCATACATACATACATACATACATGCATACATACATACATACATGCATACATACATACATGCATGCATGCATGCATGCATCATGCATGCATGCATGCATCCATCCATAATGCATGCATGCATGCATGCATCATCATCCATCCAATCCATCCCATCATCCATCCATCCATCCATCACTTATGGTGTGTGTGCTGCGTGCGTGCGCGCGTGTGTGTGTGTGTGTGTGTGTGTGTGTTACTGGGCGCTATGTCCTGTTCACTCAGCTGTAAGCAACCCCGCAATTCATGGCACGTGTTGGGTACATCTCGTTCTGTAAAACAACTACTGGAGTACAGAAAGCACTGGCAGAACACAAATTAATGGTTCGAGCAAAGAAAGGCACTTGACATTACACTTATGTTAACTGATTGTGTTGCCTTGGGGTGCACTTAAATGCATCAACGAAAGAAAAACGCTTGACAGTTGGCTAATTGACTCTGTTACCTTGGCTTGCACTTAAATGCACAAACGAAAGTAAAACACTTCACATTTAGTTAATTGATTGTAACCTTGCTTGGCACGTCCACGTGTCATTCTACACCCTATCCTGCCTTCAAAAGCCACAGAGATCAGTGTACAGCCCCATGACAGGGCAAACACGAGTAGACAAATGAACTCTGAGGCCTTGAAAGAGATGGTGTTTTGGTGGTGTGTGAAAGAAAGGAAGAGACGGGTGGATGGTGAGGTGGGGGATTGTTGTAGGGGGGAGGGGGGTTGTTGAAGACGATTGCAGGCTGAGGCAGGCAGTCATGAGAGAAGTCAGTGCTGGCCTAACGGTCCCCAGCCATGTCCTGGTCAACGATCAGGGCAATGCACAGCAATACAGCCGTCAATATCACTCAACACTAAACAGCAATACAGCTGTCAATATCACTCCACACTAAACAGCAATACAGCTGTCAATATCACTCAACACTAAACAGCAACACAGCTGTCAATATCTCTCAACACTTAACAACAACACAGCTGTCAATATCACTCAACACTAAACAACAACACAGCTGTCAATATCACTGAAAAACTAAACAAAATACAGCTGTCAATATCGCTCACAACTAAACAACAATACAGCTGTTAATATTACTGAAAACTAAACAAAATACAGCTGTCAATATCGTTCGAAACTAAACAACAATACAGCTCTCAATATCACTCGAAACTAAAGAATAATAAAGTTGTAAATATCACTCAAAACGAAATAATAGTTCAGCTTATCAATACCTTTAACAGTTGAATACTAGCACAGTTAATATAAACACCATTAAGGCATTAAATAACTGTCCTGCTTATACAAATTATTAACAATACTAAATAACAATACAGCTTATAAATATTACTCAAAACAAAATAACAGATCAGTTTATAAATAGCAATAGCAATACTATTTAGCAATGCAGCTTATAAATACCTTTAACAACACTTAACAGTACAGCTGATAAATACCGTTAAGCTGATACAGCTGATAACTATTATTAAAACTAAATAACAAAGAAGCTTAGTAATAGCTTTAACAAAACTACATTACAATACAGCTTTTAAATATTAAAAAAACAACTAAATAACGATACAGTTTATAAATATCATTGAAACTAAATAACAATGCAGCTAATGGGTATCATTGGAACTAAATATCAATATTTAGCTTGTGGATATCATTGAAACTGATTAACAATACAGCTTTTAAATATGATTGAAAACTACATTACAGTACAGCTGATCAATATCATTGAAAGTGAATATCAATACAGCTAATAGATATCATTGAAACTGAATAGCAATACAGCTCATAGATATAATTGAAACTAAATAATAATACAGCTTATCAATATCATAAATACTAGATAACAATGCAGCTTATCAATATAATAAATACTAGATAACGATACAGCTTCTAAATATCATTAAATCTAAATACCTATACATCTTATCAATATCATAAACAACTAAATAACAATACAACTTGTAAATATTATTAAAATCTAAATACCTATACATCTTATCAATATCATAAACAACTAAATAACAATACAGCTTGTAAATATCATTAAAATATAAATACCTATACATCTTATCAATATCATAAACAACTAAATAACAATACAGCTTGTAAATATCATTAAAAACTAAATGCCAATATAGGTAAGAAATTCACTTAGAAACTAAACAACCATACGGCTTATAAATACTGTTTAAAAACTAAGACGGTTTAATAATTTTGCATTTTTATTTCTTAGGTTCATTCTTAGAAATGTGATATTCTAGGCAAGGTTGTCAATATGGTTTTACATGCATCGTTAAACTATTTGGAAACAATTTTAGTATTCAGTACAGTAATATATATTCAGTCAATTCTTAAAACACGGGTGGTGAATCTGTTTACCATATCAGTTGCCCGCTTTAAAATAAGAACAGGTGGGAATGTGAACGACAGGTAAGGGTGAAATTACAAGATGATTATGCATGGAGCATACACTGACTGGGACTACTCTGCCAGGGGGTCCACCAGGCTTACTTCAGGTGTTATGTTCCTGACCAATGGAGCTACACTTCTTCAACTAATTCTACCCTCAACTTTTGCACTGGATGCAATTGAATTCTACAAAGTTGCTTTCATTTTTGGTATAGTTCATTTCTAAAGAGTGCGTGTGTTATTAAAACTAATCTTCAAGTCAAGTCAAGTCAAGTCAAAAACACTTTAATCATCCAATGAAGGGCAATTACAATACTAACAGACAAGTTAATTTGTTTCATTTTCTCATAAAGACACAAGAAAGCTACCTTTCATACTAGTTTAAACATTCCAAGATAACTTCAAATACAAATATCACACACACACACACACACACACACACACACACACACACACACACACAACCACACACACACACACACACACACACGTGCACGCGCATGCATAGGGTGTAGGAATACAATGTTTAAGGACATTTGACTAGAAAGACATATTAAGGTATCATTCATATGTGATATATAATTATATCATACATACACACACATACACACATACACTAACACACACACGAGTGCACACATACACACTTAAGATCATTGCAGGCTAAAAATGAGACATACTTATAATTATTTCCATCAGCTTGCTCATGTGTGCACATACGCAACACCCACCCTCACACACCCTCACACACACACACACGCGCGCGCGCGCACGCACGCGCGCGTGCGCGCACAGTGATCCTTCAAATTGACATGAGGCTAAAAAAGGTCAATGTGTCCCATAACTTATAAGGTCGTAGGGGAGCGAGGCGTCAGAGACCTCAACTTCTCAAGAGGCCAGCATATTGAGGCGGCGCTCATCTCCTCTCCCTCCCTGCTTTACCTTCCCTAATCCTAAGAGGCGGGTACTCATTTACAGCTGGGTGAACTGGGGGACTGTATTGAAGCCAAGGCGCGCAAACGGTCACCCATCGATGCTGCTTTACTTGGCTGGGGGCAAGCGAGTGCTCCGAGCACTGAGCTGTCCCGTCCCCGGAGGAGGCTGAAGGGGAAAAGCCCAGAAAAGCCATTAATAATAATAATAATAATAATAATAATAATAATAATAATAATAATAATAATAATAATAATAATAATAATAATAATAATGTATAGAATTTATATTATCAGGATGCATGCACAAGTATTCCCTCTCTAGAACATGAAAGCAGGAACACAACACCCCTCCCCCACCAACTCCCCCACTTACCCACACATACACTCACATGGGCATACATGTGTATGCTTACTTCTAATTCTAATGATGCACACGGTTAATATTGACTGCACTTATGACAATGACAATTAGGAAGGTATATCAGAGATTGTGAGACTGGGTAGTTGGTGTTGTGAAATTAGAATTGGAATGACTACTGGAACAAAGGAATTTCTTTTTCCGGGTGGGTTTTTTTTTGGGGGGAGGGGGTGTTGTTTGTTTTTTGCGATTGGAGTACCGAAAACGGGTCCTGAAGGCAGCCAATGATGGAGAAGACAATGGAATCCTGCTTGCCAGTTCCTGTTAGCTCTTGTTCCTCGAGGGAGAGACTCTAACATGACTAGGGCAATAACTGGACACAACCTTGTTTTTGCTGCCTGACTAGCTGTGGAAACTTCTGGAGTTTTCTCCATGTTTAGCAGCAGCCATCAGTAAGCAGGGTGGCTGAACATCATGCCCATGTAGCAATATCTCCCCTACACTGTTATTACTACATTTGATCCAGGGTCTTAATTCTAGCCCTTTGGATCAGAAAACGAATCATTATCCTTTGTACACACACACGCACACACATATACACACACGCACGCGCACACACACACACATACACACGTACACACACATACACAAACGCACGAGCACACACACACGCACACACACATACACACACGCAAACACACACACAAAACATATATATATGCGCACCACACACACATACACAAACGCACTGCACACCCGCAACCGCACAACACATACATACACTCACGCACAATACACACACACGCGCGCGCGCGCACAACACACACAACATGACAAGTCCATAGTGTACCTAGCACTTAGCAGTGACATGGAGGAGCAAAGAGGTCACCCACTGAAAGCTGCTCTTATAAAAACGTGAAGGACTGTGGAGGGGGCAGGAGAAGAAGGAGGGGGCATAAAAATGGAAGCGGAGGGGGGGGAGAGGGGTTAGGTGGTGAGGTGATAAGTGGCACAGCCACCATAGGGTTGGATCAGTCCCGGAAGGCTGTGCTGTGCGCAGACAGGATGTGTCGCTGCTTGGAATCATAATCACTGTACCCGCCAACTGGCCTGCTGGTGTGCCACTGCGTGTGCATAGTCATTAGACAAGGAAAGGTTTTATCAAGGACTTTAACTCTTTCTGTAGCTGTGCCCTGTCTATATCCAGCCTGCTGTGTGCATAGTCAAGTCAGTAGACCAAGTACAGTTGTTTATCAAGGAACTTGAACTCTTTCTGTAGCGGTGCCCTGTCTATAACAGCTGCTGTGTTGCCTCGTCAAGTCAGTAGAACCAGGTACAGTTGTTTTATCAAGGACTTGAACTCTTTCTGTAGCTGTGGCCTGTCTATTCCGCCTGCTGAATGCATAATCAGTAGACAAGGTACATTGTTTATCAAGAACTTGAACTATTTCTGTAATTTTGTGTCCTGTCCTATAATCTGTCCCCTGTCCCTGATCTGTGGCCCTGTCTGTCTGAATCTGTCTTATCTGTCTATATCTGTCCCCTGTCTGTCTCTGTCCCCCCTGTCTGTATCTGTTTCCCCTGTCAGTATCTGTCCTGTGATCGTCTGTATATTGTCTGTCTGTATCTGTCCCTGTCTGTATTGTCTATATTTGTCTGTATCTGTCCCCTGTCTTTATCGGTCTGTATCTTCTTTATCTCCCCCTATCTGTAGCTGTCCCCCTGTCTGTATCGGTCCTCCTGTCTGTATCTTCTGTCTGTATCTGTCTGTCCTGTATTCTGCCCCTTGTCTGTATCTGTCCTTGTCTGTATCTCTGTTCCCAGTCTGAAATCTGTGCCCTGTCTGTATCTGTCTGTATCTGGTCCCTGTAGTATCTGTCTGCTGGTATCTGTCTGTCTGTATTTGTAGTCTGTAATCTGCCCCCTGTCTGTATGCTGTCTGTCTGTATCTGTCCCATGTCTGTATCTTGCCCTGTCTGTATCTGTCGTATCTGTCCCCTGTAAGTATCTTCCCTGTCTGTATCTGTCTGACGGATATTTGTCTGTCTTATAATGGTCCCCTCCCCTGTCCTGTATCTGTCTGTCTGTATCGGCCCTGTCTGTATCTGTCTGTATCTGTCTTCTGTATATGTCCCCTGTTCTGTAATCTGTCCCCTGTCTGTGTCGTCCTGTCTGTATCTGCTGTCTGTATCTGTCTGTATCTGTCCCCTGCTGTATTCTGTCCCTGTAGCTGGCCCCTGTGTGTATCTCTGTCCTTATCTGTCTGTCTTGTTATCTGTCCCTGTCTTAATTGTCCGCTGTCCCTGTATCTGTCCTATCTTATCTGTCTGTCGATCCTGTCCCCTGTTTGTATCTGTCCCCTGTCTAATCTGTCTGTCTGTATCTGTCTGTCTGTATCTGACCCCTGTCTGGTATCTGTCCCCTGTCTTAATCTGTCTGTCTGTATGTGTCTGTCTGTATCTGTCTGTCTGTATCTGTCCCCTTCTGTATCTGTCGGTCTGTATCTGTCCTGCTGTCTGTATCTGTCCCCTGTGGTATCTGTTGTCTGTATCTGTCCCGTCTAAATCTGTCGTCTGTATCTGTCCCACTGTCTTATCTGCCTGTCCTGTATCTGCCACCGTCTGTATCTGTCTGTCTGTATCTGTCCCCTGTCTGTATCTCTGTCTGTATCTGTCTGTCTGTATCTGTCTGTCTGTATCTGTCCCCTGTCTGTATCGTCCCCTCTGTCATGTATCGTTCCCTGTCTGTATCTGTCCCCTGTCTGTATACGTCTGATCCTGTAATCTGTCCCCCAGTCTGTATTCCGTCCGCCTGTCTGTATCTGTCTGTATCTGTTCCCCTTCTGTATCTGTCCCCTGTCTGTATCTGTCCCCTGTCTGTAGCTGCCTGTCTGTATCTTTGGTCTCTTTGTATCTGTCTGTATCTGTCTGTTCTTAGCTGTCCCCTGTCTGTATCTGTGGCCCTGTCGTACTGTCCCTATCGTCTTTATCTGTCCCCTGTCTCGTATCTGTCCCCTGTCTTTATCTGTCTGTCTGTATTGGTCTGTCTGTATATTCCCCTGTCTGTATATGTCTTTTTGTGGTTGCCTGCCTCGTGCCTATGTCTAGACTGTGTCTTCTGTCTCTTTAGTTATCTTATCTATCTATCTAGCTATCTATCTATCTATCTATCTATCTAATCTATCTATCTTATCTATCTATCTACGATCTTCTATCTATCTATCTATCTATCTGTCTATCTATCTATCATCTATCTAGCTTTCTTATCTTGTCTATCATCTATCTATATGTCTAACTACTAATCATCTATTTATCTACTATCTATCATCTATCGATACTATGGCTATCTGTCTGTCTGTCTATCTATCTATCTACTATACCCTACCTATCTCTGCATCTATCTATATGTCTGCTATCCATTTCGCTGTCTATCTAGCTACTAGCTAACTATCTACTCAGCTTTTATGTATCTTTAACTGCCTATCTCTCTAGTAACCTATCTTCAATGTAAATAACATTTCTTTCCCTTGAGACTGGAAAGTTTTTTTTACTTCTTTTTTTTAATAATAATAATAATAATAATAATAATAATAATAATAATAATAATAATAATAATAATAAATGGAACTTATATAGCGCTGTATCTTGCACAGAGGGGACGGGATAGCTCAGTGGTCGGAGCACTCGCTTCCCCCCAGCCAAGTTAAGCAGCGTCGAGCGTGGTTACCACTCGGATGGGTGACCGTTTGCGCGCCTTGGCTTCAGTACAGTTCCCCCAGTTCACCCAGCTGGTAAATGGGTACCTGTCCTCTTTAGGGTCAGGGAATGTAAAGCAGCGAGGGATGGAATAGGGCGCCCCCTCAATATGCTGGCCCTAGAGAAGTTGAGGTCTCTGACGCTCGCCGCCCCTACGACCTTATCGGATTATGGGACACCCTTTACCTTTTTTTTTTATCTTGCACATACAAAGCAAAGCGCTTGCACTCAACTCCATTTTACACATCATGCAACCAATTAGCAAGTAATAGGTTCTAACAAGTCCAAATGCACACACACACATCACAACACACACACACACATCACACAACACACACACACACACAGAACGCACACACACACACACACACACAAATCACAGTTAACACTTTGTCAAGGTGATGAATCTTTGGCTGTTAAAAAAGCATGATACTATGAAATGAAACAGAGAGGAAATTCTTAGGTTTGTAACAAATATTTCGTGAGGCCAGATTTAAAAGTGTCAAAAGAAGGTCTTTGGCGAAGAGAATAGGGAGGCCCATTCCAAATCGATGGACCAAAAACAAAAAAGACAGGGCCAAACAGTGGGGTTAAATTTAGTATTTGTAAGCAAAAGGGAATCTGCAGAGGCGAAGGGAACGGAAGGGTGAAGGGGGAGACATTCACAGGTAGGGGGGGTTGTGTTTTGTGGGACATTTGTCAGGGGGTACTGATTTTATAGTTTATTCTTTGGGGCACAGGCCCGGAGAGAACGCAAGAAGGGGTAATGGCTCAGTTTTTTTCTTTCTGAGACAAGTCGAGCTGCAGATTTTGAATATTAAAGGGAGTGGATAGTAGGGCAGACCACCAAAAAGAATTGCAATGCCAGCTAAAAAGGAGAGAGATCCCACGAGTTTTGATGTGCCGTGGACAGGTATTTTCGAATTTGCCTAATACGTCGAATTATAGAAGCCGACGGGAGGTCGGTGATGAATTTTTTTTTCATAGAGGTGTGTTTAAAAATGACCCCTAGAACTTACAGCGGGGGATAAGGGACTGATGCATTTCCGAAATTTTATTGAAGTGTTGAATGAAGAGGTTTGTTTTTGTTCCCTACAGCTGGCTTTATTTTATCCGTTTAGTTTGTAACTTTTCTCATCATCCATTTTGGAATCTTTAAAGCATAGGCCCTATTATCAAGAGAGAAAGGGAATTTTCATTGTCCCCGCTTAGAATCGAAGTCTCTGCAAAAAGTGATGGTTGATCTTGACGGTTAATTAAGTGACAGTGGAGCGGGGTAAGAGTGAAAAAAACGGGCCCCAAAATGATCCCCGGGACTCCAATTCCGTCGGGAGGTACTGACTGAACTTATTTACGTATGTTGGAGTCGGTCAGTCAGGATGAGCAAAACCAGTGAGGGCCCTACCCGTAACACCAAAATTTTCTTGAAACGGGAGAGAAGGAGAGTGGTCAATATGCAAAGGCTGCAGATAATCGATAAGGGGAGGGGGAATTTTTCCCCCAGTCAGAAGCAGTAGAAGCATGTTTTAAGGGGTTTAACTAGGGTGGGGTTTGGCGTGGGTTTGGGGCGATAGGCAGACTGAAACGCAGGAAAAGACTGTTTGGAGAGAAGGTGGTTGTAGCGTTTCAGAAATACTCTTTCAAGGACTTAAAGATAAAGGGAAGGTTGGGAAAAAGGGCTGTAATTTTTCAGAAAAGAGGGGCAAGGTCTGTTTTTTGGGGGTAAGGTGTACTAAAGCAGTTTTTTAAGCGAAGGAAATTTTTCCCGAAACAAAATGAGTTTCTATCTTGTGATATAGGGATAAAACGTGGGAGGCACGTGCGAAAAAAAAGCAGGTATGGGGGCGAGATCGCTGATTTTAGGTCTTCCTTTTAGAATTGCTCGATTTCTTTTTTCGCTTGCGGGAAAGAAAGGACGGGGGGATGCCAGAAAATTGAGGATCACAAATTACAGCTGGAAAGGAGTCTGATCCAAGCTAGAGCGAATGTTGCGGATTTTGTCAGAAAAGAATGCAGAAAATATAGAAGGAAGTTCAGAGTGGTTGTAGATAGAAGGCAGAGGGCTAGCCTTCGCAGATCCAAGCAGAGTGGATGTGAGGGAAAAGAGAGATTTCATAGATGTGGCATCAAGAACTTGAGAAGAGTAATACTTTGTTTTTGCAGAATGGATTAAGGTTTTGACTTTGTTGATTTGTTTACGAGAAAGCTGTTTGTTTATTTCAGTTTTTTGTTTCGCCATTGCCGTTCTAGTTGTCGGCGTTTGCGTTTCGCGACCAGGATGTCATGGGTGTACCATGGTGCACAGGGCCTATCAGGCAGGAGATGGTCAGTAGGAGGTGCATGCTCATCAAGGAGTTGGCTGAGGACGTATTGTATGTGTTTAGAAGGGTCAGTATGGTCAGGATTTGTGATAGACGTCAGCAGCTTGGGAAATAAAAGTTTGAGTATCTATGGCCTTGAGGTTGCGACGGGTAAAGCACTTCTTCTTTCTGATAGGTTTTGCAATGTTTAGGGAGAAAATAATGGTAGAATGATCGGAGAGCAGTTCGTCAGTGACAGATACAGACTGAGATGTGACTAGACCTTGTGAAACATCGGTGATAAGCCAGTCTAAAATGTGACCAGATCTGTGTGTTGGTTCGTTTACCAGCTGGGAAAGAGAGTGGTTAGACAAAGAAAGAGAAAGACGCTTAACATCAGGAGAGGACTGGTTGTCAAAATGGAAGTTGAAGTCACCAAGAATGATAAGTTTCTTGGGAGAGAGGCTGAAATGGTCAAGGAGGGATTGAAAACTCTTGGTGGAAAACTGAAGACCTCAAATTGTTTCTACGGTTGGGAGGTGGACGGTAAGGCAACAGAAAGTAACTGAGTGGCCAGGTAAGGTGAGGTTGAGTTCACAGACTTCGAAAGATTCAGGTGAAAACGGAAGGGAGTGACAGACAGAAAGAGTTGGATGCAGAGTGTCTTTGTAGACGATGGCAATGCCACCTCCACGGGAGAGTCGGGGAAAGAAGAGTTTTGTAGCCCGGTGGCGTCAGTTGTTTTATCTTTGGTTCGTGACCAAGTGGTTTTAGCCAAGTTTCTGTAATAAAGGTTAAATCTATGTTATGTTCAGAAATGAAGTCAGAAATGAAGTCGGCTTTGCCATCAGGACAGACAGATTGGGCGTTGAGAAGACACATGTGGAGAAGGTCTGAGGGAGGCAAAGAGGTTGAAGAAGACAGTGGTGATGGACTATGACTATCAGAGGAAGAGGCTGAGGGTGATGTTAGAGATGTGTGCAGTGGAAGAGTAGACAAGGGTTTGGATGGCGAGTCAGGAATGGAAGATGGTACAAAAAAAAACCAAAAAAAAACCAACCTTTTTAACAGAAACATGCCATTGGTACTTCTGCTGTTCAGTGTGTTAGTTCATGTACATTGCAGCACTAGTGCTAGGTTTATCATCTCATTAAAAAGACTAGCACCCAGGCCACTAATTCAGAATCTCGAAAACAAAAGAAAGATGCAAATCGCGGATTTATTTTTTTCACTTGCTATTGAAACTACTCGGACACATAATGATAGTAATGTTTTGTGCTAAGAGCATTCTACTAATGCAGGATAAGTTTGGGATATGTTTCTCTGTACAGGTTGTTTGTTTAAAACTATCAACTGAAAGATCTAAGTACTGTTTTCTTTTTGGTTAAGGCCTGGCCACAATCAGGTCTGGACTCTGTTTTCAATAAAACCACAGATTCTTGTGTCTTAGATTATACTCCAAACCCACAGAAAATATAAAAGGGTGGACTCTGTTTTCAATAAAATCACAGATGCTTGTGTCTTAGATTACACACCAAACCCACAGAAATATAAACGGGTGGATGCTTGTGTCTTAGATTACACTCCAAACCCACAGAAAATATAAAATGGAAGGTTTGAAATGGTTCTCTGATTTCTTTTGTTGTTAAATCAAAAGGGAATCCCACACCCGTGTCAGTTCTTGGCTTGCTCTCTGGAGCCAGTAGTGTCTATTCCTGGTCAGGGCATGTTCAGCTATGTGCATGCACAGGGAGTGGAGAGAGCAAGATTTCAAGAGCCAGGGACAGCAGCAGCAGCAGCAGCAAAACAACATTGACGTCATTATTTTTTAAATAGCTCATGAGACCTTGACTTGCAGATTAAGATGGTGTTGTGTCCAGTTCTGTCAGTTCTGACAGCAGCAGCAAAACAACATTGACGTCATTATTTTTTAAATAGATCATGTGACCTTGACTTGCAGATAAAGTTGATGTTAGGTATAGTTCTGTCAAGGCCAACTGGGTGGGTCACGTGTTATTTTGCTGTAACAGGAGAAAGACTAGGAAATAGGTTCCTGCAAGACGTTGTGGCTATTTTAGTCTTCATGCCGAAGGGAGGCAACTCAGAGGATGTGACAAGACACAAGTGCCCATGATGGACAAAACCCTATCCAAACAGTACCCAGGCACAGCAATACCCAGGCACATCAATACCCAGGAACAACAATACCAAGGCACAGCAATACCTAGGAACAACAATACCCAAGCACAACAATACCCAGGCACAATACCCAGGCACAACAATACCCAAGTACAACAATACCCAGGCACACCAATACCCAGGATCAACAATACCCAGGATCAACAATACCCAGGCACAGCAATACCTAGGCACAACAATACCCAGGATCAACAATACCCAGGATCAACAATACCCAGGCACAACAATACCCAGGATCAACAATACCCAGGCACAATACCCAGGCACAACAATACCCAGGCACAACAATACAGAGGCACAACAATACCCAGGCACAACAATACCCAGACTAAGCTGTAGAAATCAGAGGGGACAGTGCCTGATGCCTCATCCAGTAGTGTCACACTCACACACACACACACACACACAAAACACACAAACACCACACACACAAAACACACACACACACAAAACACACACACACACACACACAACAAAACACACACACAACACAAAACACACACACACACCACACACACAAAACAACACACACAGCAAAACACACACACACACACACACACACACAACACACACACCAGACACACACACACACACACACACACACACACACACACACACACACACACACACACACACACACACACACACAGAGACACACACACGCACGTGCGCGCGCGCACACACACATGTGTTACGTTTAATATCCCCCACTCCAAATTACCCCTATGGAGATTCGTACTTTTTGAGAGATATTGTGGTAAATATCAGCCATCAGGTATCTCCTCCACCTTTACCGAATTTGATAAGAATAACAAACATCAATTGACTGTGCCGACAGAGTACACCCAATTCTGCCAAGTGAACTCTGGCACTCTTTCATACAAGTTTCTTTGAGCTCCTGCAAACTTTTGTCAACTCACATATAGCACTCCACTGGGACACTTTTGATACAGGGAAATGTGTGTCAGCTGTGGGTGGAGGAGTTTGATACTCTAAAATCTATTGTGAATGAATTGACAGAAGTCAACCCATTTAAGCAAATGCCCCAGGTGTACTTTTTTCCATTGTACCACCAAACCCCCATGATCCACTGGCCATCATGGACAGCACACCTCCAGTGTTGCCATCCCAGCCTCCCAGACGGCGCTTGTTGATGACCATTCTCTCCCACCTAACCAGTCATCATCTACTCCCTCCAGTTCATCCCACCCTATTCCCCCAAACTCCACAGCCTTCCAATCTGAAATCCACCCTCCTCCATCAGTCTCCTCATCACCCTCCCCTTCCAATCCACCTTGCCTCACACCCCCACTCTCTACACCCCTCCAGACCTCACCCCTGATAAGGATACTTCACCCCCTCCTCCACCTCTAGAGGTGAATACCACCCCCACCCTTCTCCGTAACCCCTACCTGATCCTCAACCCCTCCTTTCAACAACAAGATTTCCTGACTCTCCCATCGCCTTCCTTTCCTCTCCTCCTTACTATTCTCAAACCTGCCCCACTCTTACCCCCTCCCCAGTCCAGACCCTTCCCCAATGCCAACGCTCACCTCTCATCAAGTGACCCCTCTACACTGCAACGCACTAACCCTACACTCTTATGGAGATGTCTAATATTGCTACAGTAACCATGCTCTACAGTCAACTCACCGCTGCAAACCTCACCATCTCCAACATGCAGAGCAAAATACATACACTGGAATCTCAACTTTTGCAAACAAGACAACAGATAGAACATCACATCCAAAACATCTCTGATTCAGAGATCAGAATGAAAAACTCCATGAAAATTATGAAACAAGCAGTTTCAAATAAAATCAAAGAACTACAAGACAGCCACAAAACCCAGCAAACCCAACTGAAAGAAACAGTAAACAAGCTCCAGTCATTCAAAGACAATCAAAGCAATGTCAACAACAGCACCAAAACACAACTACAGACTCTCTCTGCTACCAGTCACATAATAATAATAATAATAATATATTGAATTTATATAGCGCTGAATCTTGTAAAGAAACAAACAAATCGAAGCGCTTGCACTCAATCATTTACAGGCATGCAACTCTCCTTAAACATAATGAACAACAGATTTTAAAACCATGCGCGCGCACGTATGCACGCATGCACGCATGCACGCACACGCACACACACACACACACACACACACACACACACACACACACACACACACACACACACACACACACACACACACTCGGACCAACACTTAGAAGGTGAAAAATGCTGTTGAAAATTAGGGACAGATATTTGGGGGGAAAGTCTCA
Source organism: Rapana venosa (assembly GCA_028751875.1). Lineage (NCBI taxonomy): Eukaryota > Metazoa > Mollusca > Gastropoda > Neogastropoda > Muricidae > Rapana > Rapana venosa. The sequence continues at coordinate 23,864,521 of CM054141.1, forward strand.
GGTAGGAAATAAGTGTGTTTTGAGGCTGGATTTGAAGGTATCAAGTGAAGGCTTTTGTCAAAGTGAAAGAGGGAGGTCATTCCAGGTGGATGGACCAGAAACAGAGAAGGAGCGACGGCCAACAGATGTATGTTTGAATCTGGGTGTTCGAAAGCACAAAGTATCTGCGGCTGAACGAAGGGAACGGGATGAAATGTACAGATGAAGACAGTTACAGAGATAAGGGGGTGCAGATTTGTGGAGACATTTGAAACAGAGGGTATTGATTTTATACTCCAGTCTTTGTGACACAGACAGACAATGCAAACACAGAGCCTCCTCCTGCTGAACAAGCAGCCAATTCTTGCAGACAAATAACTTATTACAGACTTCTCACCCTCAGTCCCTTTTGACGAACAATCTACGAAACAAACAACCCATTCTTGCCCACCCCCCCCCCCACTCTGTTCATTCACACTCCACAGCCACACATCTCAATACACAGACACGCAAACAGCCCAAGTCCACAGCTACCAACAAAGCCCCACCCCGCCTATCTCCCTTAACTGCTCTGAAGCAGAAATCTGTCCCACCCAGTATCAACACACTACTGTTTGGTGACTCTGTGTTGGTACATCTGGACACCAACAAAATGCCAACACACAGCCACCCGGTCTGTAACCTGTCAGTGCCTGGCCTGACTGTCGACCACCTGTGTCAGTGGCTATTGTCTCACCCCCCTTCACCCCTCATCAGAGGTGTGGTATTCCACGTGGGGATCAATAGCTGCTACACGGGTCCTGTTTCTTCAGCAGATTGGGTCAGGCTGATCCGACTGCTCAAAGACGTGTTCCCCCAGACCTCACTACATGCCTCCTCACTTCTTCCTCCCTTGGACGACACCCGCTCAGAGAGGCTGCTTCACGATCGACAGCCAATCTGAGACACGCCTGCATTCAGGAAGGGGTTGCCTACATCGATAACACCCCCTCCTTCCTAGCCAAGTTGGGTGCACCCAAAGAAATGATGTACCGTGACAGTCTACATCCAAGCTACAAAGGATAATAATAATAATAATAATAATAATAATAATAATAATAATAATTATTATAATAATAATAATAATAATAATAATAATAATAATAATAATAAATGGAACTTATATAGCGCTATATCTTGCAAAGACAAATCAAAGCGCATGCATTCAACCTAATCTTACACAGTCATACAACCAATAACAAATAATCAATAGTTTAAACAAACAGATATTACAAACATGGTACGCTGCAGACCAAATCTATGAAATAAAATTGCAATAGTCAAATGTTTCTCAAAGTACACACACACACACACACACACACACCACACACACAACACACACACACACCACCACCACCACCACACCACCACCCAACCATGTGATGTCCTTTTCTGAAACTTTGTCCTTTGTCCTTTCCTTTTCCCGAGGATTGTGATGTCCTTTCTCGAAACCTCTGTAACCATGGTAACTCTCACCCAGTGATGCCATCTCCGCCACATACAAAACCACACTCCCTTCCTGCCAGCTATGTGGACGCAGTGAAGGGGCACCGACACTAACTCCAGTGTTTCTATGTCCCCTGATCCTTTCCATCTCTCCAAAGTATCCACCTGTCATTATGACTTTCACTTTCCCCCCAGACAACCCAGGAACCCTATTTCCCACGCAGTTACGCTGGGTCGACAGACTGTAGGCCTACCAAAATCCAAAACAGACAAAATCATAGGTCTGTTAATGGAACTGCTCCATTCCTAGTATATTTGAAGCATGTGAATATAAGGGACTATGAGTGTGTGTATGTGTGAGCTTGTGTATATGTGTGGGGGGGAGGGGAGGGGAAGGGGGAGTTTGCCGGCACATGTGCAGGGTGAATGCATACATGTTCTCACATGCATATGTGAGAATCACGCTTTCTATATTTTCCTAGTAAGTTTTATATGTTCAATTTTTTTTTTTTTTTGGGGGTGGGTGGTTGTTTGTAATTTTGTAATTTTTACCTTTACATGTTCATTTCCCCCATCCCCCATTTTCTAATATTGTGTCATTTCACACCACAGAACATAACCTACTTATGGTATGTTACAGAACTAGCCATGTCAAGTTGTCTCCCTCTATACCTCTATGTAATCTAGTATATTCTTCTGTTTTAAATGCCTCTTTCTGCCTGACTCTGTCTCTCTGTCACAACTCTGCCTCTCTCCCTCTTTCTCAGGAATGATATTGGTGTCATGCTGCAGTATATTTAACAAGGTTTACACAGTGAAGTCTTTTTTTTGCTCAATTATCAAGTTGATTATTGAACATTGTATATTGATAGAGCCTTTTGAGCAATAACATTTAAAAGCTACGCAAATCGATAGGATACTTATTCCAAGCGAAAGTCTATTTTTAAGACTTCAACTTTTCTGTTTGATCCTCATTTTCTCATGTTTCTCCTCTACTGCATATTTTTGTTTAACTTTATAGGATATACAATATAAATCATTCAATTAGACAAGTGAGTTCAGCAAACATAGAAATTGCCTACGGAAAGTCATGACTAATTGGATGAGTAAATGTAAGATATATATAATATATAACTACTCAAATGCAAGAATAACGTTAACATTTCGACAGTTCAGAGATAAAACAAATAATAACTTCCTCATATTAAAAAAACCCCATAAGTACAGCGGCTAACAAGCACTATCAACATACAACACAGGCACACAAAAGAGACCCAAGCAACATGACCTGTATGCTTCCATAGATCTCAATTTCAACGCAATCTTTCATATTGCCACCACCAACACAGATAATGTGTAAAAGTCATTGCCTTAAAAATAACAAGCACACGGAGATAGACAGACAAGCATGAAAAAAAAAACAAATAAAAGAGGTGCTGTGCTTTAATAGCGACTGTTCAAGACGTATGATTATCATAGCAAAAAAAAATCGCTGTCACTACAACTGCTGTATGGGCTATACCATGTGTTACACTGTTCAAAATCCAGGAACATACATAAGTAGCGTAAGTAAGTCTTCAATTTTAACGTCTGTCCACTTAAGTGATACCAGACGATACTAAAAATAGAGACTGAATATTGAGAGAGAGAGAGAAAAGAGAGAAAAATTGACAAAATTGAGAGAGAGAGAGAGGAGAGAGAGAGAGAGGAGAGAAAGAAGAAATCTAACTCTGTGCTGTGAGTGTGCGTGTGTGTGGGCGACCCTGCATGCCTGCGTTGCTCCTTGTGTAATAAAATAATAAATCAAGAACATAATTTCTTTTACGAATGAAATTAAAAATAACTACAAATAAATCCTATAGGATTAACAGTTAAACCCGTAGCGATTGGTCTATTGTTGACTGTAACATTGTTCAAAAAATGTCTTCAAAGAATTCTCAGAAAAGGCAGAGAGGTGATGGTTTTAACTTCTCATCATTCAAGTATGATATGGGTATTTGAATATATTCCACCACATAACATTAACATCTTGCTGAATTTGTCATAATGCATTTATCTTATCCTGAAAAATAATCATAGTTGTCTTCTTACAGCATTTGTAGTTGAATCTCTAATCTTCAATGTATCAAGTACACTATTCACTACTCAGAGTTTGAGATGTGAAGAGCCAAGTTGTTTTTTGCTATGCCATTTCTATAAATATTATTTAAATATCTTCTTCAATAACCGATATCCCTCTGCAATTGATTAGAGTACAGCAGTACTTATAATACGCCTTTTCATTCGTGCAACCTTTGCTCGCAGCCCGATCAGCCCACTCAATTAGAAGACAATCCATAAGAGAAGGTATCCAGCAAAAGGAAACATTAAATCTCTTACACAGAAGATTTATGAAGGTATATGACGTCTAGTACAAGTTTAGCTGATTGCTTATAATATAAGACTTTAAGGCAGATAATACTGATTTTTGATCCCCAAAAAGTAATAATGAAAGAAAAGAGTATGGATGATCTAAAATCATGAAATTCAAAGCATGAGAATAGCGATCAGGTTCAGCTGTAAAAAACAGCTGTAAAAACATAAGAGGGTAATCAATTGCCAGTGCAAGCTTCAACTCACAGTGACCACGAGAAAAATCACATAATAATTCCACACCTTTTATAGTATCGTTTTATCCACTGCAGTCGAGGGGTCATTTCTTTGCAGAAATTTAGCGGCTGCCTCTCCCTAGATAGAGAGAGAGAAGAGAGAGAAGCAGAGTAAGAGAGAGAGAGAGAGGAGAGATAGAAGAGAGAAGAGAGACAGCTGACACATAAGCAGCATCACTGTTCTTTAAAAATGAACCTATGTGTGTATTTGTTTCCCTGTGACCCTTAGACTGGGCTAACCAAAAAAAAAATTTCCTTCGAGCCAGAAGGCCCATAGAAGCGCCGGACTTAATCCCGGTTTCCCTGTAAGCGTAAGCGAACTGATGGTTTTTCACCACCCCTGGACAGACGCTTATTCTGTCGCCGAGATACTTCCCCAGCAGCGCTGGTACCCCACTTGTCAGCCTGGGTGAGTGAGAAAATAGGAGAAAAGTGTTCTTTCCAAGGCACAACACGAGCCAGCGGGGATCGAACCACGCTCTGGATCACGAGTTGACCGCCGTAAACCAATCGACACGTCCGCCTGAACTGGCTAACACTAGTGCGCTTTACTGGTCAGTAAAAGTTGGATGTTCACGCGAATCCATCTTATCCTCCATCTGGATTTCTTACACGTGCTCCTCTCTTGACAGAAAGCGAGACGTGTCTTTTACTCAAAATGACACTGAAACTACTGAGTAATGATTTGTTTGCAGATTATCGTCGAAGGCAGCTGTTTTCAGTTTTTTGCTCAGTGCTGTGTGTTAGGTGCATTACAACACTGCCAAGTTCACCGTGCATCAAACAAGGGGTCGCTTGCTGGCAACCTTCGACTCACGGAGCAATGGCGCAAGGTCGTTGAATTTTTAGGCATGTTCTTACCATCTGCGCAAATACTTATGGATGGACACTCTTCACTGACCACCAGTTACTTCTCTCGTGGTGAGGACGTCTACCTAAAGAATTGAAGTTTCCTAAAGAATCGCTGCTTAGATTTGTTGTTGTAAATCTGTGGAATGAAGACATTTCCAACAAACATGGTGCCATTCTTCATCTTTCCTGATAGCACAACACACACAGTTTCGCGCGCACATAAACACACACATTCACACACGCCGCACGCACACGCTCACGACACAAGATCGCACGCACGCACGCACGCACGCACGCACGCAGGCGCACACACAACAAACACACACACATACATTAACCCTCCTAACAAAACAGTGTGTGAGTAGACCATGCTGTATCAACACAAAATTTTTCACAATATTTTCCTTTGGGGCTTTCCATTTAGTATAACTGTATATAAACATAGACACTTTTGAACGTAGACTGCCTGTGAGTGGAGAAGAATATCTAACTCTTTGTAGTTGGCCTCTAGTCATTGTATAAGATTCAATCTTTGACTGCTCTTCATATAGCGGATGCATGCTTTTAGTTGTTCTTTTGATGAGAGTAACATGAAACGTCCCATGTTGCGAACGCATACAAGAGTATCATGCACATATTAAAAACCTGTTCTGCCTTTGAAAGATCAGGCATTTTCGGCCTGTGAAGAACAAATGCCCATTTTTTAAAAAACCATACACACGCTGTGTTGAAATTTAGTACGTCACGCCGAATCGAATGCAGCTAAACCATTAATGTGAGGCAAAATGGTCGCATAGAAAATATGTCACATGGTAAACTAGAGTGCTACCAAAATAGCCAATAGGATAACAGGTAAGGATTCTTGAGAATCAGTGTGCTCCGTATGTCAAGTACGCATCACTGATGGGAAGAGTAGCTCGAGAAATTATAATGACAGTCAAGAATGATAGTAATGCTGTGGATAACTCAAGATGATAAAGAGGATGAACACGTATGAGAGTTCAACAAAGGACAATGATGTTTTGTGTTCCCATTCGAAGTACGCCACACTGGAATATGGGAGACGGAGCCATTGCCTACAATACTTCATTCCTCCTTCAAGCAAACTGGAAGCATATTTTCCTGGCAAATCCAAGGCTGCCTTCAAGTGAACACAGAGACACGAAGTTTTATCTGTGAGAAAGTATATCATTGAAGGCTGATTTTTCCTGCTTTAGTCTCCCTAAGTTCCAAATCCTTTTGAGCTGGAATCACGTAAAAAAATTTGAAGTCATTACAATGGCAGGCTGCCCGTAAATGAGGCTGTTCCTATACATAGCTTCAGCTAAGCTCGTTCTTTGAACAGCCACCCACGAAGAAAGCTTCAGGCTTGACTGAATGCCACCAACCAGCTTGGCCCTATAAATGCTCTTTAGATTCAAATCAACCTGACCTAGGACCCAATCAAAGAGCATGTGAAAAAAATAATGATGAAAAATCTTTCGTGATGATATAAGATAATCGTGGAGCACACCAGCTTTTAGAAATCTGGACAGGCTAACTTCACACTTTCTATCAAACATCTTCAACATCAACAAAACTAAAGTTCTAATTCCTTTGTAGTGCTGGTCAAGCAGTGACAAAGCCTCCTCAAAACTGAATCCATAAAGCGATGGACGCTATCATCGTGTTTTCCTAGTCTTTTTTAGTGATCACACAGCAACTGCTTCTTGATAGGGCTGGATTGATTTGTACAATTTTTCCGGCGGTTTTTAGATTAAATTGATTGTTGGTGCAGAAATCAGAATGTGCCAACCCTACTCACACCACAGAGGCTGCTTCTGTCCAATTCCACTAACGTTGTCAGAAATTTCTTGTGTTTTTTTGTTCCAGGTATGAAATATTAATTAGCCTAAAGTTAGTAAAACGTTCCTCTTCAATTCAAAACAGCTGCTATCCTTCTTCTCTTGAAAGATTCCTGATTTTTAGATCTAGAGCATCTTGCTACTTAAACATATTTTTCAAGTAAGTGTGGTAAACGTAAGTCCAAGTCTGCATGCAGACGCATCAACAACTCCAGGACACACACTTAATTAACAATAATTGCTATTTATTGTAGATTTGTAGTAACTTACAAAAAATTCAACTTTGATTTGAGTGCAGCTTTGAGATTATTAATCATATTCCTGCTATTATACAAGCCTTATACTGGCTATAGTATTAGCGAGGATTTCTTGGCATGCGATGAAAAATAGATACGCATGTTCTGACAGATCGCTTTTTTGTATATTCTTTTTTGTGTGTTACTCAATGGATCCATGCTTGGTTCAATGATTTTTTCTTTAGCATCATCATCAATTATATCACATCCCAACACACCATACCACATCCATGTTGGCTTTTTTTCAAACATCTAGGGTTTTGTTTATTTTTTTAATGTTTTCTAAAACTCCTCAATATCAGTGTATCATACGCTCCTTTACTATCTCGTCCTTATTTTCACGTAGCACAGTGTTTCTGTTCAGCAGATCTCATGAATACAAATTTGCTTCAAGTATTTGGTTAATATCATTAGATCAACTTGTGGCCTAGAGTCACAAGCGAGATGACAGCTATAACTACTTTAGAACATGTATTTATTAATTTTTATGTTTTAAAAGTTTTCTGTCCTTATTGTCCTGCAGAAAGTTTTGAAAATTTTCCCTTTTCAAACTATACTCAAACTTTTTGTTCATTTTCCTTTTAGAAAAAATTCTCGTGTAAAAGGCGCTATCAGAGAACCATTGCAAAAGCTCAACGAACACTGGCCCAAATGAAAAAATTGTTAAAACAACACAAGTGATTTGATCATCAAGATCACCCACTTGTGACAGTCGTCTGAGCCAGCCACATACACCTGGACTTACGGCCTGGACCCAAACCTGTGTTCAGGACAGGTATAATATATAAGTCAGAGACATGCTGCAAACTGCCAAGTGCAGGACCAGCAATGACGACTCATCCAACAACACCTTATTTCCAGGTGGATGGACATTTGGTCAGTATGTCCTACAGCCTTGTGCTGTGTCAACTGCGCCAGATTTGAGGATCGAGCGATAATCGTTTGTCAGTTTCCACCTTGTGCATCAGACACATTGACTGTGGCCACAGACAGTGTTTTTTTTTTTTTTTTTTTTTTTTTGTTTTTTTTTTTTTTTTGTTTGGTTGTTTTTTTTTTTTTGTATCACTTTCATTTTGATTCTTTGTTGTCTTGATCTTTTTGCTTGTCATCTCCTGTTAATCCATCTGCTCTGCACGTCTGTTATGCTCCTCTCTCCATCAATGACAAGCTCATCTCTGCCTCAACCATTGATTTCATTCAAACGAAGTTGTTCGCACAATACTGTTAGCTCTGGCATCACTGCAGTCGTTGACTGGTGTTGTAAGCACCACTTTGTCAAGCCAACCGTCTTTGTCTTGGCGGTGTTTGCTGCAGAAAGGCTAAAGACAGACCAGCCCACTGCCGCCAATACAACGTGTTCCACATTACATTTTCCACCCGACTGCCATTCATTGGTCAAATGACTGCCTGTACTGATGAGACACAAACAGCGCATAACAAAAGACGGCCCATTGGTCAAGCACTTGCTCTTTCCAATCACGTAAAGCAGCCTGAGAATTGTTGTGTCGGGAAGATGGAAGAGCCGTTCGTGTCCCACATCTTCAGATAGTCCAGTTGTATATGGGTACACCCCCTCTAGGACAATGGAAGTAAACAAGTCAGTGAGAGGAGAGGTTGCTGCCCATACATGCCCTCAGGATGCGGCCCTTAAGAAGCTGAGATCTTCTGATATTTTGTTTCCAAAACTGTACAGTATCTTGTGAGAACCCTTACGTTCAAAATGCATATGCATTACTGCAGTATAGAGAATTTTTTTTCTGCTTTACAAAGTATTCTAAAGAATGAATCACCAATATCAAAGTTAGTATCCATGCCAGAATTCCTTGCTAACAAGAAATAAGTCGATATTAGAAGCTCGATGATAAAACGCATATTCATAATCCTAACGCCTTGACTCAACCATATTTACAATCCCAAAGCATTTCCCAGATAGTGAAATCTTCTGTACTTTTTGAATACCCAGTTTACATAACTGCTCCATGCTGAAACTGAAGTATCTCAAGAAGCCTGTCTGCTCATTGAGATTTAGCAACTTCATGATTTTAACCAACCTTGTGCAATTTTATACGTTGTATTTTTAGTGGCTTCCTTTCCCTTTTGCCATACACTAATTCATTTTGATATATCAGTGGAAACATTCAAAAATCTTTTAATCGATGGGGTATGTCATTGGTCTGTTGTAATCACCATATCTGAACCTGCATAGGTTGGAATAGGTCTATGTGTGTATCAAATAGTTCCAAAGAGGTCATATCATTTGTCTTTAATTCTATAAAGAGACCTTAGAAATAGTCCATAATGCCCAGACTCTCCCTTTAACAAATGTCTGACAGCACATTATTATCCTCACTTTGTATTAAAGACCACCCCTAAGTATTTTATGCCTTGGGGGGGGGGGGGGAGTACCTACTTCTTCTTGGCCCAAACCATTTTTCTCAAGCTGGTAAATGACCAACCCATCTTAAAATACAAGAAATGTTTGCTTTCTCCAGATTATTGGTTACTTAATTATTGCTAATCAGACTGCTTGTGAAACAGCTTAACTATTTTGAAGGTCCAACACTTTGCATTTGGTATCAAAGTCATAACGTAGCAAACAAAAGTGGAATATCTCAGCTACGCAATAAACCAATTTGCATGCAGTGTTTTTCCGACTTTAGACAAACTAACAGCCAATTGAAATATGAAAAAGAAAAAAGCAGGGCTGAAAGCACTCCTGTTTCACTTCCCCATGGGGAACAGAAATATCGTGTAAGACTCTATCATTAACACACGCAAGCACAGCAACAAACCCACGTCATTATACAATCTACACTTATCTTACATCCAGAATATCCCAGAAGGCATTCCTGTTATAGAGTCAAATCTATTAAATGAAGTCGTACAAAAGCAAACAATGTTTTAAAAAATTGTTTCTTGGTATAAGATGTTCAGAAATACAATGTAGAGCGTATATATTGGGGAAGAATAGAGGCTTAGGAGAGAGAGAGAGGGTGGGGGGGGAGAAAGATGATAGAGCAAGAGAGAGTTGGAGAGAGAGAGAAGAGAGAGAGAGAGGATATGAGAGAGAGAGAAGGAGAGAGATAGAGATAGAGAGAGAGAGAGATAGAGAGTGAAATAGAAACATAGGTACTGTACCGTATAGAATATTGGTACTGTTTAATTATTTTGAACCACAATGTCACCACCTGTTAATCGCGAAATTGTTTGTGTTTTGTCTTCATTTCCAATAGTGCATTAATAGCACCAAGTTGTGATAACTTCATCAACTGTATGACAAAACGAGATAAGATCAATCAAACTCATAACCTCCATTCACTGCCTTCAATGTGACCAACCCGACCACACTGCCAAATTTGACAGACGAGTCAGTTTCTCGTTGTTCCACTTCCCAGGAACTCCACGCAGTGGTCCAGAAACACACTAGCAAGTGCCTTATTTATTTCGCAGCAATGGGTATTTCCTGCTGTCTACCCAATGCAATTGTGTGGTTACTTCAGGCCACCAAGATAAGCGTGTGCAGTGACTTTACATGTGCAGGTTGTACCGTTGTCGGACAACAGACAATATGTCCCATGTGGAGCACCTCTGTGATGGCTGCTCAGTGTCCACAACAGGATGACGCGAGCCATGTGTGCGTCCAGAGTCGGCCTGGTGGCTGTTCTGTTATGGAATCTCATTTTACAGAGCTCTTTGTTTTTTCACTGAGATATGCCCAAACTGGCGTTATCTGAAGGCCGAGGAGTGGCGCAGCAACTACACCTTTGTTAGCAGACCCATGCCTGATTCATTTAGGTGTTGCAGGCTGTGCGGAGAAATTTGACTGTCTTTCATATGCCTAATCTCCTTGTATTGGACCATAGTGATAACGATTGACTCTATCCATTTAAACATTTCTAATCTACGCAACCTTAACCACCTCATCTGTCAGAAACCCACAGTCCTCTGTCTTCAGGCTTAAGTGTCATCAGCCACAGCAAAATGGATCCTTCTGATTTTTGAATTTTCACAATTTAAGTATTAAACAGTGATTTTCATTTGACTGCTTTATCTGACTTGCTGCCAAACATCAAAGTTTAATTTTCCCATTCTGAGATGACCTCACTCCAAGGCAGGTGCTGTTTCCAAACTGAAACTTTGAATGTGCAGGCTGTCCTCTATTGACTGTCACTCTGACTTTCATGAACAAATGATAATCTTCAATGGTGTTTGGCGACACTTCAAGCTGTCTGTCCTGATCTAGGCTGCCACAGAAGTTTATGGGACAGTGTAAACGCCACTGATGAACTTTCTTCCTGTGAAAATCTGCTGAAATCAGGGCTGTACCGAGCCACTCTGGCAATCCACTCACCAGTGACTGCTGTGTTAAGGAAATCTGTAGTTTTGTGTAACGTCCTCTGGTCTACCCACTATGTTTTAAGTTGATACACGGTATTGTCCTACATGCTGTGTGTATCAATTTCATTCATGGGGTTTACTTTTATCTTTGAGTGGCAGACCGCTTATTTGATGGAGTTACTGGTGGAATGAGTATTCTTGAAAAAGAAGCCAATAGTGCAATAAGGCAGGATTTTCTTTCTCTGTTATCATTGAGATGTCATCTTTTTTATCTCCCTCATCATCTTGTATCGTTTTCCTGGTGATCGTTTTTCCCCATTCAGTCGCTTTCCACTTCGCTTTTGGGACAGGTCACACACGTGGCCTCACTGATCACCCTGGATACCTGGGCTAATCCTGCTGTCACTCCCTGTACTCCCTGTGACATCCCATGGCCTTCTACAGCAGACAGCATCTGTATTCCTCTGCCAGTCACAAGAGGCCAGCTTTCCTGGGAGCCACTAATCCTTTGGAGTCATGATTGTCTTGAACATGGTTTTTTATTTCTGTTGATTGAATCAGGTCAGGCTCTTATCTACTGGGTCGGTCAGAGTCAACACAAATGCCAGGTAGTGCATCAGCAGGCAAAGACAGCGCTGTTGCCATTGAAAAACACAGATCCAAAGAAACTGCAGTTGCGCGTCGTCTTCTGATTATCGCCATGTCAGACTTTCTGTGCTGGTTCCTATTGGTCTCTGGGTCTTTCTGTCCAAACGACATTCCCATTTCAGAGAAGTTAACGTTGCCATGGCAGTTTTAGTGGCTGCCATTGAATTCTCTCTGAATCCTTTTCCTTATACATATACTGTCATAAATACCAAAACAGCAGAAAGCTAAAGAAAATAGACTTGCAAGATAGATTGCATCTAAAATCGGCGCAATAACGTTGAAGTCATTTAAAGCAAGAGATCTTTAGAACGGTGAAGGTTCTGATCAGATCAATTCATTTCGTCTTTGAATCTAACTCATTTTGCCTTTTTCTTTCTCACTGTAGCACCTCTTCTTGCACGTCTTATTGAAAAGTCCTTCTGCCCAATTTCTATCACCAGTTCAAGTCTCTCAAAAAGGTTTATTGCAATTTCTTCATTCTGTGTCTGTCTAGTTTGTCCCTCGTCCACATGTCCGAGAGCTACTTTCCCCTGCTAAAGGAAATGGTTGTGGAGAATTTAACTTGCAATTTTCATTCATTTGCAATGAAATAAAAAAAGCAAAATAAATCAAGTTTACAAAGCATGTAGAATCAGAAACGGAACAGAGTACTTTTATGTAAACACAAGCTAAAACAAATAATCTGCGTTAGTCCTCAGACTTCAGGATTAAAAAGCAAAGCATACAATACACTATAACGAAAAACAGAATGAGTTATATGTATAAATGGCATGTTCATTAAAAAGATAAAAAAATTAAAACTAAAACCTTAGGTAATTTTTTGTTTTAAAATGAAAGCAGTGACATCCAGTTTGTATGAAAAACTTATTTGGATCCTTTAAATAATGTTAGAGCTTGGTCAATACAGCCAGAAAAAATAACTGCACTGTCCCATTAAATGCATAAACATTATATCATGATTTGTCCTGCACTGGAATGCTACATTACTAAAAAGAAGTTTCAAGCTGTTGCACCGTCTTAAGACCGAATTATAGCAAAATTGATATGAAACGGTATGAATATGTAATGTTAACAGTATTCAATGCTAACTTCAGTATACTTTGGTTTATTAACAAAGTTCTGGATGAAAAGTGCAGCGCGCAGGAAGGAATGGGGCTGTGTTCTGATAGCTCAATGTTGAAGAGACAAACCGATCTGACTGTAATTATTATAGGCGGAACTAACATACTAAGATTGTCCTGGGAAATTATTACCAGTATTATTAATAATTGGATGAACACTTCTCTATTAAACCTAATAAAATATTGTTAGAAAATCAAGCAGGTTTAAGACAAAGGCCAAGTAGTTGAAGAATAAAAGAAAAAAAAAGAGAAAGAGACTGTAGATCACGGCTTTTGTATTTAAACACTAGTATGATATCATAGTACAGCAAGAAAATTTTATTGTGCTTTGCAGTGACTTTACAAAGGCTTTTGATTCCGTTGACAAAAGGTATAGTACAAATTTATTATTACATGGAATTCAAGCAAAGTTTTTCGAGACCATTGTTAATATAATAGAATTAACACTTAGTGTTTTTCTGCGTAAATGGTGAAAAAAAGTCTGACTACTTTTCTGCTGCTCTTGCTGGTGTGAGACAAGGAGAAAATTTATCTCCACTCTTTTACTTCATAATATCTGATTCACTTAGAAGGGTAATCTCATTCAAATAATTGGAGATTATATAATTATTGAATTATAAAAAAGACTGTGTAATTATGTTAAGTTTGTTATTTCTAATTGACCAGATCGCACTACTTTACAAGCAGACTCTGAGCAGACAATGTCCAGAAAGCTCTAACACTTTCTGTAATACTGCCAGATGGAACAAATCGATGTTTACATTGATAAAACGAGAAATATTGAATTCAACGCTAAAAAGAGCCAGAAGTACGATTATAAAAAATTTTTGAAACAAATGTATCAGCATTGTTGATTCAATAAACAAAAAGACCTGGGAATATATTTAGTCAAAATGGTAAATTGAGATGCAAAGGTAAGAAAACAATAGATGAAAAGTCACAGAATGCAATATTTTTCTTTGAATGCAGATGAGCAGAAATCAGATATACCTGTTGATGTTCCTCCATCTTTATACAAACAATGGTTGTTCCGGTATTATTGTATGTGCTTGAAATTTGGGGTTAGTGAAAATATTTGCTGTTTTGAGAAAAGTTGCAACTAAGTTTTAGAAACACCTCTCTCATACTTAAAAGAGTCACTGAAGACTAATCTGATATAAATTAATGTGTAAACTGAATTCTTGATTGGAGCTATATTAATCAATTTGGTCTGATCGTATTATCTGACAATTCTGACAAACCCTTATCAAATCTGTTTAGGTACAATAGTGATTTAAAACGAAGAAGTGTATTGCTCAGAATGGATAAGAAAATTCATAGCATTTAACAGAAACAGGGTTTGACTGTTTGAAACACAGGCTTTTGTAAAGAAAGATAGTTTATATTAGTGCGGTCATTATGGCTTTACAGAATAATGTGTAAGAGTCATGGTCCAAAGAGTTGCAAAGAAGTAGTACGGGCATAATTGTATCGCAATTACAAAAAAAAAATGTTTAAGGGAAAAAGTACATTGAGTTGCCAAATAACAATATGATTTCATTATTTTAGATTCAGGTGTACTAATCATTCATTTTCATGGTAAACAGGACGAGTGAATGGCATTCAACGCGAAAATAGGTTTTGTACACTATGTTACATAAAACAATTAGCGATAGTTCACTTACTAATGAAATGTCCACTGTTTTCTCAGCGTAGGAAAATGAGTTCCTGCGTCGTGAATATCTGTAACCAAGATCCATGTAAACATTTTTGTAAGATCGTCTTCTGTTATTTAAAACTAGCAAATATTAGAGTGGAGCAGTAAAGTTGCATGACATTGAATGAGAAAGGGACTACATTTTTATTTCTGTCACATGCATGCTGTACACGTAGTTTTTGTTAAAATGCAATACGTAATTATGTTTACAGTTGACTTTGCTGAAGATCCTCCATGACCCAGAGGGGTCAAGGCGAATTAAATCTTGAATCTTCTACTTTGTTTGCTACCTTCATTTGGCGTTTTCCATTTCTAATGTCTGTCCTGTTGCTTTGGCTGTGGACGTTGTCCGGTCTTCCTGTTTGTCTATGTGTCTGTCTCCAAGTTCAAAATAAAACGTTTCCTTGTGAGCGTCCAAAACTTCCAGAAATGTGGGTGTTTTTTTGTCAAACGAGTGTGTTACTTGTGCACTCCATTTGAAGTCTGACTGACGTGTAAATGGAAAAAGAAATTAACGGAAGTTTTCTTTTTTAAAATCCTCTTAAAAAATGTAACATTAGATAGTCTTGCTTTTCAGTTATCACAGAAAAGTTTCTGTTCAGTTGTAGAGTTTCTTACAATGATATTCTGATTTGGTGTGTGCCAACAGAAAATAAGATAAAGACAAAATACACTGTGTAACTGAAATCCAATGACTACTACTACTATCCCCTGCTGCTGCTGCACTAGTAGCTGATGCTGCTGCGACACTACTACTACTACTATTACTACTACTGCTGCTACTGCTACTAATGCTGCTACTGCGACAACTACTGCTACTGCGCTGCTACTGCCAGCTGCTATTTCTACCACCAACACTACTACTATTTACTACTCCTTTCACTACGAACGTAACTGCTGCTTGCTGCTATTTTATTTGTTTATTTATTTTATTATGCCACTTTAAGTCACGTGCAGATTTTCTCTGCGAAAATTCGGGCTGCTCTCCCCAGGAGAGCGCGTCGCACAAGAGCACTCCACGCCTTTTTTTTCTTCTTCTCAACTGTATTTTGTTTCCCTAATCAGAGTGGCTTTTTCTACAGAAATTGCCGAGGGACAACTCTCTTGTGCCGTGTGTTCTTTTACGTGCGCATAAATAATTTTGTGGTACGGCACGGAACCTCGGTTTATTGTCTCCTCCGAAAGACTAGCACCCAACCACCACTCATTTCTAATGGAAGGGGGAAAAGTTTCGAGTCCAAACGGGATTCGAACCACCGTGCCACACTTCCGACCCGATTTTTTTCGCTTCTAGGCCAGGCGCGTACCTCTAGACCGACCGCTCCACTACTACTACTGACTTACTACTACTACAACTAAAAGAAGAAGAATAAGAAGAAGAAGAAGAAGAAGTAGAAGAAGAAGAAGAAGAAGAAGAAGAAGAATAAAGAACAACAACAATACTCATAATCAAAAATGAAAGGGTGGTGAGATGTTTTGCGTAGTACGACGTTTTTGCCCGCCATAAAGGTAGCCCCGCATATCTGACTTCGGGTATGTCCTTCTGGGATTTATCGCGCTTCGCAACCACCTGCACACTGATCATGAATTTACGGGATCTTTAAACGTGCATAATTGATCCTCTGCACGTGTGATAATACTCGAAGGGAGTTAAGGCACTGCAGTCTGTGCGCTGAAGTTGACCTGGAGTTGGTAAAATCCCCTAACCCTGAAAGTCACCAGGACTGCCAAGATAGAAACCCTACGACTTCATGGACCCAATGGTATTGGAGTCTAAGATCTTAACCAATCGGTAGAGTGTTCCCGTCAGTGTCGTTCTGAAGAGGAACCCTTTCTTCTTGGATTAAACTGCATCTAACGGGACTGAGGATAGCCTAGTGGTTAGACATTGCTCTTGGCTATCTGTACGGACCCCGGTTCGAATCCCTTCAAGGGGGATATTTTTCCCCGGATTTAATACATCATGCAGACTTCCACTCCCCGCCAAAAAGTCTTTCGGACGAGACTATAACCGAGTCCCCGTGCGCGAAACGCACTGCAGAACATCTTGCGCACGACGTTAAATCCTGTGTTTCTTCCGCTTTCGAAGATTAGCCATTGTGTGCCGGGAAACGGATGACAAAATTGACAAACCGCATACTCACACACGGGGACTGATGTAAAAAAAGCTCGGAAGTGTTTATGTTCGCAATAGTCCTCGATATAGGAAAGAATAAATAAAAAAGTAAAATACCCCCCCCCCCTACACACACAACACACACACACACACACACACAGCACACACACACACAGCACACGACACACACACACACACACGACACACACTCACAGCCCACACACACAGCGACGACACATCAATCCATCTTTTGTATGAGATGTACCGAGTCCCCTGTGCTATGACGCTGCGAACGCCTTCGCTAAATCACCGATACACCTTTCTTCTCGTCGAATAACTACAAGACAGCAACTATTGTTTGTCTGACATATGAGCTAAATTGAGTTGCGCTGCCGTTAAGCTCTGACAAGTCAGACCCAGCGCTTCGGTGTGAGTACTTTTGAGAAAAGAAGACGAGGTGTGGCCGCGGCCAGTGATGACGCAAAGATACCAGCATTCAGACGTTGAAGAACTGATAATGGAAGGGCTCGAAAGGTTAACTTATCGATGATTACAGTACCCCAAAACTTCAGTGAAGAGTTTCTGCGACTCTCTCGATCTCAGGAAGAGCGAAATCATATCAATTTCAGCTGCTCTGCAGATCCTGTACGACAATAATACTGCTGCTGCTATTTGGCTGCCGCCGCCGCTTGTCTGCTATTGCTATGCTATTGCTGCTGGCTACCACTGCTGCTGCTGCGTTGCAGTTCACTGCTGCTGCTGCCCACCTCCGCCGCCGCTGCTTCCGAATTCAAGAACCCCAGACTGTACCAACAAAAAAAAAAACAAAAGAAATTCCAACCAAAGCAATGTGTCATAGCATTTGTAGGTAGGTATAGTGCTAAGAACGCACAAGTATGATGTTTGTCCGCGCTTTCTTGATAGTGTTGTGGATCGCCCCAGTGGCACAGAGTGCGGTATCCCATCACCAACGCATCATGCCCAGAGGCAAAAGAGAACGAACGCCATTCTCGCAATCACAGACAACCCGCGTGCTCAAAACCTGATCTACCACCCGAACCACCATGACTATGATCCTCACCTGCCACGTAAATGATAATAATAATACTAATATGAACAATAATAATAAAAATAATAATAATGTATGGAATTTCTATAGCGCTGAATCTTGTAAAGCAACAAATCAAAACGCTCAGATGACTTTTTATTTTAAAAAATCGATGATAATGGAATAAGCACTCATGTGCTTTTTTACATCCAGTCCCCAAGGGAGAACGGGTCTCATGAGTGTATGAAGGAAATGTAAATCAGAGCACTCGCTTCCACCCAGCAAGTGTAAGCAGCGTCGAGGGTGGTTACCACTTGGATGGTTGACCGTTTGCGCGTCTTGGCTTCAGAACAGGTCCCCAGTTCACCCAGACTGTATATGGTACTGCCCTCTTAGGGGTCCAGGAAGGTAAATGCAGCGAGGGAGAGTAGATGGCGCCGCCCTCATCTGCTGTCCGCAAGAAGTTGAGGACTCTGACACCTCGCACCCACGACCACATAGGTTATGGACACTTATACCTTATATACCTTATATACCCGTGTGTATGGCGGCTTGTGTAAGAATTTGTCATCTAGTTCCCACCGCACACAATGGCCTACTCTTTCGAAAAGGCGAACAGAATTTAACGTGTGCGCAAATGTTCATGCGTGCCGGGCCTTCGGTTATAGTCTCATACCGAAGACTTTGACAGTTCAGTTCGATTTTTTTGGGTGTCAAACTGGAAGAACAGGGCAGCTGTAATCGAACCCAGAACCTCACCGGTTTACTTGTTGGCAAGCAAAAAAAGGGATCTATGATATACAATATAAATCATTCAATTAGACAAGTGAGTTCAGCAAACATAGAAATTGCCTACGGAAAGTCATGACTAATTGGATGAGTAAATGTAAGATATATATAATATATAACTACTCAAATGCAAGAATAACGTTAACATTTCGACAGTTCAGAGATAAAACAAATAATAACTTCCTCATATTAAAAAAACCCCATAAGTACAGCGGCTAACAAGCACTATCAACATACAACACAGGCACACAAAAGAGACCCAAGCAACATGACCTGTATGCTTCCATAGATCTCAATTTCAACGCAATCTTTCATATTGCCACCACCAACACAGATAATGTGTAAAAGTCATTGCCTTAAAAATAACAAGCACACGGAGATAGACAGACAAGCATGAAAAAAAAAACAAATAAAAGAGGTGCTGTGCTTTAATAGCGACTGTTCAAGACGTATGATTATCATAGCAAAAAAAAATCGCTGTCACTACAACTGCTGTATGGGCTATACCATGTGTTACACTGTTCAAAATCCAGGAACATACATAAGTAGCGTAAGTAAGTCTTCAATTTTAACGTCTGTCCACTTAAGTGATACCAGACGATACTAAAAATAGAGACTGAATATTGAGAGAGAGAGAGAAAAGAGAGAAAAATTGACAAAATTGAGAGAGAGAGAGAGGAGAGAGAGAGAGAGGAGAGAAAGAAGAAATCTAACTCTGTGCTGTGAGTGTGCGTGTGTGTGGGCGACCCTGCATGCCTGCGTTGCTCCTTGTGTAATAAAATAATAAATCAAGAACATAATTTCTTTTACGAATGAAATTAAAAATAACTACAAATAAATCCTATAGGATTAACAGTTAAACCCGTAGCGATTGGTCTATTGTTGACTGTAACATTGTTCAAAAAATGTCTTCAAAGAATTCTCAGAAAAGGCAGAGAGGTGATGGTTTTAACTTCTCATCATTCAAGTATGATATGGGTATTTGAATATATTCCACCACATAACATTAACATCTTGCTGAATTTGTCATAATGCATTTATCTTATCCTGAAAAATAATCATAGTTGTCTTCTTACAGCATTTGTAGTTGAATCTCTAATCTTCAATGTATCAAGTACACTATTCACTACTCAGAGTTTGAGATGTGAAGAGCCAAGTTGTTTTTTGCTATGCCATTTCTATAAATATTATTTAAATATCTTCTTCAATAACCGATATCCCTCTGCAATTGATTAGAGTACAGCAGTACTTATAATACGCCTTTTCATTCGTGCAACCTTTGCTCGCAGCCCGATCAGCCCACTCAATTAGAAGACAATCCATAAGAGAAGGTATCCAGCAAAAGGAAACATTAAATCTCTTACACAGAAGATTTATGAAGGTATATGACGTCTAGTACAAGTTTAGCTGATTGCTTATAATATAAGACTTTAAGGCAGATAATACTGATTTTTGATCCCCAAAAAGTAATAATGAAAGAAAAGAGTATGGATGATCTAAAATCATGAAATTCAAAGCATGAGAATAGCGATCAGGTTCAGCTGTAAAAAACAGCTGTAAAAACATAAGAGGGTAATCAATTGCCAGTGCAAGCTTCAACTCACAGTGACCACGAGAAAAATCACATAATAATTCCACACCTTTTATAGTATCGTTTTATCCACTGCAGTCGAGGGGTCATTTCTTTGCAGAAATTTAGCGGCTGCCTCTCCCTAGATAGAGAGAGAGAAGAGAGAGAAGCAGAGTAAGAGAGAGAGAGAGAGGAGAGATAGAAGAGAGAAGAGAGACAGCTGACACATAAGCAGCATCACTGTTCTTTAAAAATGAACCTATGTGTGTATTTGTTTCCCTGTGACCCTTAGACTGGGCTAACCAAAAAAAAAATTTCCTTCGAGCCAGAAGGCCCATAGAAGCGCCGGACTTAATCCCGGTTTCCCTGTAAGCGTAAGCGAACTGATGGTTTTTCACCACCCCTGGACAGACGCTTATTCTGTCGCCGAGATACTTCCCCAGCAGCGCTGGTACCCCACTTGTCAGCCTGGGTGAGTGAGAAAATAGGAGAAAAGTGTTCTTTCCAAGGCACAACACGAGCCAGCGGGGATCGAACCACGCTCTGGATCACGAGTTGACCGCCGTAAACCAATCGACACGTCCGCCTGAACTGGCTAACACTAGTGCGCTTTACTGGTCAGTAAAAGTTGGATGTTCACGCGAATCCATCTTATCCTCCATCTGGATTTCTTACACGTGCTCCTCTCTTGACAGAAAGCGAGACGTGTCTTTTACTCAAAATGACACTGAAACTACTGAGTAATGATTTGTTTGCAGATTATCGTCGAAGGCAGCTGTTTTCAGTTTTTTGCTCAGTGCTGTGTGTTAGGTGCATTACAACACTGCCAAGTTCACCGTGCATCAAACAAGGGGTCGCTTGCTGGCAACCTTCGACTCACGGAGCAATGGCGCAAGGTCGTTGAATTTTTAGGCATGTTCTTACCATCTGCGCAAATACTTATGGATGGACACTCTTCACTGACCACCAGTTACTTCTCTCGTGGTGAGGACGTCTACCTAAAGAATTGAAGTTTCCTAAAGAATCGCTGCTTAGATTTGTTGTTGTAAATCTGTGGAATGAAGACATTTCCAACAAACATGGTGCCATTCTTCATCTTTCCTGATAGCACAACACACACAGTTTCGCGCGCACATAAACACACACATTCACACACGCCGCACGCACACGCTCACGACACAAGATCGCACGCACGCACGCACGCACGCACGCACGCAGGCGCACACACAACAAACACACACACATACATTAACCCTCCTAACAAAACAGTGTGTGAGTAGACCATGCTGTATCAACACAAAATTTTTCACAATATTTTCCTTTGGGGCTTTCCATTTAGTATAACTGTATATAAACATAGACACTTTTGAACGTAGACTGCCTGTGAGTGGAGAAGAATATCTAACTCTTTGTAGTTGGCCTCTAGTCATTGTATAAGATTCAATCTTTGACTGCTCTTCATATAGCGGATGCATGCTTTTAGTTGTTCTTTTGATGAGAGTAACATGAAACGTCCCATGTTGCGAACGCATACAAGAGTATCATGCACATATTAAAAACCTGTTCTGCCTTTGAAAGATCAGGCATTTTCGGCCTGTGAAGAACAAATGCCCATTTTTTAAAAAACCATACACACGCTGTGTTGAAATTTAGTACGTCACGCCGAATCGAATGCAGCTAAACCATTAATGTGAGGCAAAATGGTCGCATAGAAAATATGTCACATGGTAAACTAGAGTGCTACCAAAATAGCCAATAGGATAACAGGTAAGGATTCTTGAGAATCAGTGTGCTCCGTATGTCAAGTACGCATCACTGATGGGAAGAGTAGCTCGAGAAATTATAATGACAGTCAAGAATGATAGTAATGCTGTGGATAACTCAAGATGATAAAGAGGATGAACACGTATGAGAGTTCAACAAAGGACAATGATGTTTTGTGTTCCCATTCGAAGTACGCCACACTGGAATATGGGAGACGGAGCCATTGCCTACAATACTTCATTCCTCCTTCAAGCAAACTGGAAGCATATTTTCCTGGCAAATCCAAGGCTGCCTTCAAGTGAACACAGAGACACGAAGTTTTATCTGTGAGAAAGTATATCATTGAAGGCTGATTTTTCCTGCTTTAGTCTCCCTAAGTTCCAAATCCTTTTGAGCTGGAATCACGTAAAAAAATTTGAAGTCATTACAATGGCAGGCTGCCCGTAAATGAGGCTGTTCCTATACATAGCTTCAGCTAAGCTCGTTCTTTGAACAGCCACCCACGAAGAAAGCTTCAGGCTTGACTGAATGCCACCAACCAGCTTGGCCCTATAAATGCTCTTTAGATTCAAATCAACCTGACCTAGGACCCAATCAAAGAGCATGTGAAAAAAATAATGATGAAAAATCTTTCGTGATGATATAAGATAATCGTGGAGCACACCAGCTTTTAGAAATCTGGACAGGCTAACTTCACACTTTCTATCAAACATCTTCAACATCAACAAAACTAAAGTTCTAATTCCTTTGTAGTGCTGGTCAAGCAGTGACAAAGCCTCCTCAAAACTGAATCCATAAAGCGATGGACGCTATCATCGTGTTTTCCTAGTCTTTTTTAGTGATCACACAGCAACTGCTTCTTGATAGGGCTGGATTGATTTGTACAATTTTTCCGGCGGTTTTTAGATTAAATTGATTGTTGGTGCAGAAATCAGAATGTGCCAACCCTACTCACACCACAGAGGCTGCTTCTGTCCAATTCCACTAACGTTGTCAGAAATTTCTTGTGTTTTTTTGTTCCAGGTATGAAATATTAATTAGCCTAAAGTTAGTAAAACGTTCCTCTTCAATTCAAAACAGCTGCTATCCTTCTTCTCTTGAAAGATTCCTGATTTTTAGATCTAGAGCATCTTGCTACTTAAACATATTTTTCAAGTAAGTGTGGTAAACGTAAGTCCAAGTCTGCATGCAGACGCATCAACAACTCCAGGACACACACTTAATTAACAATAATTGCTATTTATTGTAGATTTGTAGTAACTTACAAAAAATTCAACTTTGATTTGAGTGCAGCTTTGAGATTATTAATCATATTCCTGCTATTATACAAGCCTTATACTGGCTATAGTATTAGCGAGGATTTCTTGGCATGCGATGAAAAATAGATACGCATGTTCTGACAGATCGCTTTTTTGTATATTCTTTTTTGTGTGTTACTCAATGGATCCATGCTTGGTTCAATGATTTTTTCTTTAGCATCATCATCAATTATATCACATCCCAACACACCATACCACATCCATGTTGGCTTTTTTTCAAACATCTAGGGTTTTGTTTATTTTTTTAATGTTTTCTAAAACTCCTCAATATCAGTGTATCATACGCTCCTTTACTATCTCGTCCTTATTTTCACGTAGCACAGTGTTTCTGTTCAGCAGATCTCATGAATACAAATTTGCTTCAAGTATTTGGTTAATATCATTAGATCAACTTGTGGCCTAGAGTCACAAGCGAGATGACAGCTATAACTACTTTAGAACATGTATTTATTAATTTTTATGTTTTAAAAGTTTTCTGTCCTTATTGTCCTGCAGAAAGTTTTGAAAATTTTCCCTTTTCAAACTATACTCAAACTTTTTGTTCATTTTCCTTTTAGAAAAAATTCTCGTGTAAAAGGCGCTATCAGAGAACCATTGCAAAAGCTCAACGAACACTGGCCCAAATGAAAAAATTGTTAAAACAACACAAGTGATTTGATCATCAAGATCACCCACTTGTGACAGTCGTCTGAGCCAGCCACATACACCTGGACTTACGGCCTGGACCCAAACCTGTGTTCAGGACAGGTATAATATATAAGTCAGAGACATGCTGCAAACTGCCAAGTGCAGGACCAGCAATGACGACTCATCCAACAACACCTTATTTCCAGGTGGATGGACATTTGGTCAGTATGTCCTACAGCCTTGTGCTGTGTCAACTGCGCCAGATTTGAGGATCGAGCGATAATCGTTTGTCAGTTTCCACCTTGTGCATCAGACACATTGACTGTGGCCACAGACAGTGTTTTTTTTTTTTTTTTTTTTTTTTTGTTTTTTTTTTTTTTTTGTTTGGTTGTTTTTTTTTTTTTGTATCACTTTCATTTTGATTCTTTGTTGTCTTGATCTTTTTGCTTGTCATCTCCTGTTAATCCATCTGCTCTGCACGTCTGTTATGCTCCTCTCTCCATCAATGACAAGCTCATCTCTGCCTCAACCATTGATTTCATTCAAACGAAGTTGTTCGCACAATACTGTTAGCTCTGGCATCACTGCAGTCGTTGACTGGTGTTGTAAGCACCACTTTGTCAAGCCAACCGTCTTTGTCTTGGCGGTGTTTGCTGCAGAAAGGCTAAAGACAGACCAGCCCACTGCCGCCAATACAACGTGTTCCACATTACATTTTCCACCCGACTGCCATTCATTGGTCAAATGACTGCCTGTACTGATGAGACACAAACAGCGCATAACAAAAGACGGCCCATTGGTCAAGCACTTGCTCTTTCCAATCACGTAAAGCAGCCTGAGAATTGTTGTGTCGGGAAGATGGAAGAGCCGTTCGTGTCCCACATCTTCAGATAGTCCAGTTGTATATGGGTACACCCCCTCTAGGACAATGGAAGTAAACAAGTCAGTGAGAGGAGAGGTTGCTGCCCATACATGCCCTCAGGATGCGGCCCTTAAGAAGCTGAGATCTTCTGATATTTTGTTTCCAAAACTGTACAGTATCTTGTGAGAACCCTTACGTTCAAAATGCATATGCATTACTGCAGTATAGAGAATTTTTTTTCTGCTTTACAAAGTATTCTAAAGAATGAATCACCAATATCAAAGTTAGTATCCATGCCAGAATTCCTTGCTAACAAGAAATAAGTCGATATTAGAAGCTCGATGATAAAACGCATATTCATAATCCTAACGCCTTGACTCAACCATATTTACAATCCCAAAGCATTTCCCAGATAGTGAAATCTTCTGTACTTTTTGAATACCCAGTTTACATAACTGCTCCATGCTGAAACTGAAGTATCTCAAGAAGCCTGTCTGCTCATTGAGATTTAGCAACTTCATGATTTTAACCAACCTTGTGCAATTTTATACGTTGTATTTTTAGTGGCTTCCTTTCCCTTTTGCCATACACTAATTCATTTTGATATATCAGTGGAAACATTCAAAAATCTTTTAATCGATGGGGTATGTCATTGGTCTGTTGTAATCACCATATCTGAACCTGCATAGGTTGGAATAGGTCTATGTGTGTATCAAATAGTTCCAAAGAGGTCATATCATTTGTCTTTAATTCTATAAAGAGACCTTAGAAATAGTCCATAATGCCCAGACTCTCCCTTTAACAAATGTCTGACAGCACATTATTATCCTCACTTTGTATTAAAGACCACCCCTAAGTATTTTATGCCTTGGGGGGGGGGGGGGAGTACCTACTTCTTCTTGGCCCAAACCATTTTTCTCAAGCTGGTAAATGACCAACCCATCTTAAAATACAAGAAATGTTTGCTTTCTCCAGATTATTGGTTACTTAATTATTGCTAATCAGACTGCTTGTGAAACAGCTTAACTATTTTGAAGGTCCAACACTTTGCATTTGGTATCAAAGTCATAACGTAGCAAACAAAAGTGGAATATCTCAGCTACGCAATAAACCAATTTGCATGCAGTGTTTTTCCGACTTTAGACAAACTAACAGCCAATTGAAATATGAAAAAGAAAAAAGCAGGGCTGAAAGCACTCCTGTTTCACTTCCCCATGGGGAACAGAAATATCGTGTAAGACTCTATCATTAACACACGCAAGCACAGCAACAAACCCACGTCATTATACAATCTACACTTATCTTACATCCAGAATATCCCAGAAGGCATTCCTGTTATAGAGTCAAATCTATTAAATGAAGTCGTACAAAAGCAAACAATGTTTTAAAAAATTGTTTCTTGGTATAAGATGTTCAGAAATACAATGTAGAGCGTATATATTGGGGAAGAATAGAGGCTTAGGAGAGAGAGAGAGGGTGGGGGGGGAGAAAGATGATAGAGCAAGAGAGAGTTGGAGAGAGAGAGAAGAGAGAGAGAGAGGATATGAGAGAGAGAGAAGGAGAGAGATAGAGATAGAGAGAGAGAGAGATAGAGAGTGAAATAGAAACATAGGTACTGTACCGTATAGAATATTGGTACTGTTTAATTATTTTGAACCACAATGTCACCACCTGTTAATCGCGAAATTGTTTGTGTTTTGTCTTCATTTCCAATAGTGCATTAATAGCACCAAGTTGTGATAACTTCATCAACTGTATGACAAAACGAGATAAGATCAATCAAACTCATAACCTCCATTCACTGCCTTCAATGTGACCAACCCGACCACACTGCCAAATTTGACAGACGAGTCAGTTTCTCGTTGTTCCACTTCCCAGGAACTCCACGCAGTGGTCCAGAAACACACTAGCAAGTGCCTTATTTATTTCGCAGCAATGGGTATTTCCTGCTGTCTACCCAATGCAATTGTGTGGTTACTTCAGGCCACCAAGATAAGCGTGTGCAGTGACTTTACATGTGCAGGTTGTACCGTTGTCGGACAACAGACAATATGTCCCATGTGGAGCACCTCTGTGATGGCTGCTCAGTGTCCACAACAGGATGACGCGAGCCATGTGTGCGTCCAGAGTCGGCCTGGTGGCTGTTCTGTTATGGAATCTCATTTTACAGAGCTCTTTGTTTTTTCACTGAGATATGCCCAAACTGGCGTTATCTGAAGGCCGAGGAGTGGCGCAGCAACTACACCTTTGTTAGCAGACCCATGCCTGATTCATTTAGGTGTTGCAGGCTGTGCGGAGAAATTTGACTGTCTTTCATATGCCTAATCTCCTTGTATTGGACCATAGTGATAACGATTGACTCTATCCATTTAAACATTTCTAATCTACGCAACCTTAACCACCTCATCTGTCAGAAACCCACAGTCCTCTGTCTTCAGGCTTAAGTGTCATCAGCCACAGCAAAATGGATCCTTCTGATTTTTGAATTTTCACAATTTAAGTATTAAACAGTGATTTTCATTTGACTGCTTTATCTGACTTGCTGCCAAACATCAAAGTTTAATTTTCCCATTCTGAGATGACCTCACTCCAAGGCAGGTGCTGTTTCCAAACTGAAACTTTGAATGTGCAGGCTGTCCTCTATTGACTGTCACTCTGACTTTCATGAACAAATGATAATCTTCAATGGTGTTTGGCGACACTTCAAGCTGTCTGTCCTGATCTAGGCTGCCACAGAAGTTTATGGGACAGTGTAAACGCCACTGATGAACTTTCTTCCTGTGAAAATCTGCTGAAATCAGGGCTGTACCGAGCCACTCTGGCAATCCACTCACCAGTGACTGCTGTGTTAAGGAAATCTGTAGTTTTGTGTAACGTCCTCTGGTCTACCCACTATGTTTTAAGTTGATACACGGTATTGTCCTACATGCTGTGTGTATCAATTTCATTCATGGGGTTTACTTTTATCTTTGAGTGGCAGACCGCTTATTTGATGGAGTTACTGGTGGAATGAGTATTCTTGAAAAAGAAGCCAATAGTGCAATAAGGCAGGATTTTCTTTCTCTGTTATCATTGAGATGTCATCTTTTTTATCTCCCTCATCATCTTGTATCGTTTTCCTGGTGATCGTTTTTCCCCATTCAGTCGCTTTCCACTTCGCTTTTGGGACAGGTCACACACGTGGCCTCACTGATCACCCTGGATACCTGGGCTAATCCTGCTGTCACTCCCTGTACTCCCTGTGACATCCCATGGCCTTCTACAGCAGACAGCATCTGTATTCCTCTGCCAGTCACAAGAGGCCAGCTTTCCTGGGAGCCACTAATCCTTTGGAGTCATGATTGTCTTGAACATGGTTTTTTATTTCTGTTGATTGAATCAGGTCAGGCTCTTATCTACTGGGTCGGTCAGAGTCAACACAAATGCCAGGTAGTGCATCAGCAGGCAAAGACAGCGCTGTTGCCATTGAAAAACACAGATCCAAA
This sequence comes from Rapana venosa, assembly GCA_028751875.1. Taxonomy (NCBI): domain Eukaryota; kingdom Metazoa; phylum Mollusca; class Gastropoda; order Neogastropoda; family Muricidae; genus Rapana; species Rapana venosa. Next base: position 23,893,008 of record CM054141.1, read on the forward strand.
GAAACTGCAGTTGCGCGTCGTCTTCTGATTATCGCCATGTCAGACTTTCTGTGCTGGTTCCTATTGGTCTCTGGGTCTTTCTGTCCAAACGACATTCCCATTTCAGAGAAGTTAACGTTGCCATGGCAGTTTTAGTGGCTGCCATTGAATTCTCTCTGAATCCTTTTCCTTATACATATACTGTCATAAATACCAAAACAGCAGAAAGCTAAAGAAAATAGACTTGCAAGATAGATTGCATCTAAAATCGGCGCAATAACGTTGAAGTCATTTAAAGCAAGAGATCTTTAGAACGGTGAAGGTTCTGATCAGATCAATTCATTTCGTCTTTGAATCTAACTCATTTTGCCTTTTTCTTTCTCACTGTAGCACCTCTTCTTGCACGTCTTATTGAAAAGTCCTTCTGCCCAATTTCTATCACCAGTTCAAGTCTCTCAAAAAGGTTTATTGCAATTTCTTCATTCTGTGTCTGTCTAGTTTGTCCCTCGTCCACATGTCCGAGAGCTACTTTCCCCTGCTAAAGGAAATGGTTGTGGAGAATTTAACTTGCAATTTTCATTCATTTGCAATGAAATAAAAAAAGCAAAATAAATCAAGTTTACAAAGCATGTAGAATCAGAAACGGAACAGAGTACTTTTATGTAAACACAAGCTAAAACAAATAATCTGCGTTAGTCCTCAGACTTCAGGATTAAAAAGCAAAGCATACAATACACTATAACGAAAAACAGAATGAGTTATATGTATAAATGGCATGTTCATTAAAAAGATAAAAAAATTAAAACTAAAACCTTAGGTAATTTTTTGTTTTAAAATGAAAGCAGTGACATCCAGTTTGTATGAAAAACTTATTTGGATCCTTTAAATAATGTTAGAGCTTGGTCAATACAGCCAGAAAAAATAACTGCACTGTCCCATTAAATGCATAAACATTATATCATGATTTGTCCTGCACTGGAATGCTACATTACTAAAAAGAAGTTTCAAGCTGTTGCACCGTCTTAAGACCGAATTATAGCAAAATTGATATGAAACGGTATGAATATGTAATGTTAACAGTATTCAATGCTAACTTCAGTATACTTTGGTTTATTAACAAAGTTCTGGATGAAAAGTGCAGCGCGCAGGAAGGAATGGGGCTGTGTTCTGATAGCTCAATGTTGAAGAGACAAACCGATCTGACTGTAATTATTATAGGCGGAACTAACATACTAAGATTGTCCTGGGAAATTATTACCAGTATTATTAATAATTGGATGAACACTTCTCTATTAAACCTAATAAAATATTGTTAGAAAATCAAGCAGGTTTAAGACAAAGGCCAAGTAGTTGAAGAATAAAAGAAAAAAAAAGAGAAAGAGACTGTAGATCACGGCTTTTGTATTTAAACACTAGTATGATATCATAGTACAGCAAGAAAATTTTATTGTGCTTTGCAGTGACTTTACAAAGGCTTTTGATTCCGTTGACAAAAGGTATAGTACAAATTTATTATTACATGGAATTCAAGCAAAGTTTTTCGAGACCATTGTTAATATAATAGAATTAACACTTAGTGTTTTTCTGCGTAAATGGTGAAAAAAAGTCTGACTACTTTTCTGCTGCTCTTGCTGGTGTGAGACAAGGAGAAAATTTATCTCCACTCTTTTACTTCATAATATCTGATTCACTTAGAAGGGTAATCTCATTCAAATAATTGGAGATTATATAATTATTGAATTATAAAAAAGACTGTGTAATTATGTTAAGTTTGTTATTTCTAATTGACCAGATCGCACTACTTTACAAGCAGACTCTGAGCAGACAATGTCCAGAAAGCTCTAACACTTTCTGTAATACTGCCAGATGGAACAAATCGATGTTTACATTGATAAAACGAGAAATATTGAATTCAACGCTAAAAAGAGCCAGAAGTACGATTATAAAAAATTTTTGAAACAAATGTATCAGCATTGTTGATTCAATAAACAAAAAGACCTGGGAATATATTTAGTCAAAATGGTAAATTGAGATGCAAAGGTAAGAAAACAATAGATGAAAAGTCACAGAATGCAATATTTTTCTTTGAATGCAGATGAGCAGAAATCAGATATACCTGTTGATGTTCCTCCATCTTTATACAAACAATGGTTGTTCCGGTATTATTGTATGTGCTTGAAATTTGGGGTTAGTGAAAATATTTGCTGTTTTGAGAAAAGTTGCAACTAAGTTTTAGAAACACCTCTCTCATACTTAAAAGAGTCACTGAAGACTAATCTGATATAAATTAATGTGTAAACTGAATTCTTGATTGGAGCTATATTAATCAATTTGGTCTGATCGTATTATCTGACAATTCTGACAAACCCTTATCAAATCTGTTTAGGTACAATAGTGATTTAAAACGAAGAAGTGTATTGCTCAGAATGGATAAGAAAATTCATAGCATTTAACAGAAACAGGGTTTGACTGTTTGAAACACAGGCTTTTGTAAAGAAAGATAGTTTATATTAGTGCGGTCATTATGGCTTTACAGAATAATGTGTAAGAGTCATGGTCCAAAGAGTTGCAAAGAAGTAGTACGGGCATAATTGTATCGCAATTACAAAAAAAAAATGTTTAAGGGAAAAAGTACATTGAGTTGCCAAATAACAATATGATTTCATTATTTTAGATTCAGGTGTACTAATCATTCATTTTCATGGTAAACAGGACGAGTGAATGGCATTCAACGCGAAAATAGGTTTTGTACACTATGTTACATAAAACAATTAGCGATAGTTCACTTACTAATGAAATGTCCACTGTTTTCTCAGCGTAGGAAAATGAGTTCCTGCGTCGTGAATATCTGTAACCAAGATCCATGTAAACATTTTTGTAAGATCGTCTTCTGTTATTTAAAACTAGCAAATATTAGAGTGGAGCAGTAAAGTTGCATGACATTGAATGAGAAAGGGACTACATTTTTATTTCTGTCACATGCATGCTGTACACGTAGTTTTTGTTAAAATGCAATACGTAATTATGTTTACAGTTGACTTTGCTGAAGATCCTCCATGACCCAGAGGGGTCAAGGCGAATTAAATCTTGAATCTTCTACTTTGTTTGCTACCTTCATTTGGCGTTTTCCATTTCTAATGTCTGTCCTGTTGCTTTGGCTGTGGACGTTGTCCGGTCTTCCTGTTTGTCTATGTGTCTGTCTCCAAGTTCAAAATAAAACGTTTCCTTGTGAGCGTCCAAAACTTCCAGAAATGTGGGTGTTTTTTTGTCAAACGAGTGTGTTACTTGTGCACTCCATTTGAAGTCTGACTGACGTGTAAATGGAAAAAGAAATTAACGGAAGTTTTCTTTTTTAAAATCCTCTTAAAAAATGTAACATTAGATAGTCTTGCTTTTCAGTTATCACAGAAAAGTTTCTGTTCAGTTGTAGAGTTTCTTACAATGATATTCTGATTTGGTGTGTGCCAACAGAAAATAAGATAAAGACAAAATACACTGTGTAACTGAAATCCAATGACTACTACTACTATCCCCTGCTGCTGCTGCACTAGTAGCTGATGCTGCTGCGACACTACTACTACTACTATTACTACTACTGCTGCTACTGCTACTAATGCTGCTACTGCGACAACTACTGCTACTGCGCTGCTACTGCCAGCTGCTATTTCTACCACCAACACTACTACTATTTACTACTCCTTTCACTACGAACGTAACTGCTGCTTGCTGCTATTTTATTTGTTTATTTATTTTATTATGCCACTTTAAGTCACGTGCAGATTTTCTCTGCGAAAATTCGGGCTGCTCTCCCCAGGAGAGCGCGTCGCACAAGAGCACTCCACGCCTTTTTTTTCTTCTTCTCAACTGTATTTTGTTTCCCTAATCAGAGTGGCTTTTTCTACAGAAATTGCCGAGGGACAACTCTCTTGTGCCGTGTGTTCTTTTACGTGCGCATAAATAATTTTGTGGTACGGCACGGAACCTCGGTTTATTGTCTCCTCCGAAAGACTAGCACCCAACCACCACTCATTTCTAATGGAAGGGGGAAAAGTTTCGAGTCCAAACGGGATTCGAACCACCGTGCCACACTTCCGACCCGATTTTTTTCGCTTCTAGGCCAGGCGCGTACCTCTAGACCGACCGCTCCACTACTACTACTGACTTACTACTACTACAACTAAAAGAAGAAGAATAAGAAGAAGAAGAAGAAGAAGTAGAAGAAGAAGAAGAAGAAGAAGAAGAAGAATAAAGAACAACAACAATACTCATAATCAAAAATGAAAGGGTGGTGAGATGTTTTGCGTAGTACGACGTTTTTGCCCGCCATAAAGGTAGCCCCGCATATCTGACTTCGGGTATGTCCTTCTGGGATTTATCGCGCTTCGCAACCACCTGCACACTGATCATGAATTTACGGGATCTTTAAACGTGCATAATTGATCCTCTGCACGTGTGATAATACTCGAAGGGAGTTAAGGCACTGCAGTCTGTGCGCTGAAGTTGACCTGGAGTTGGTAAAATCCCCTAACCCTGAAAGTCACCAGGACTGCCAAGATAGAAACCCTACGACTTCATGGACCCAATGGTATTGGAGTCTAAGATCTTAACCAATCGGTAGAGTGTTCCCGTCAGTGTCGTTCTGAAGAGGAACCCTTTCTTCTTGGATTAAACTGCATCTAACGGGACTGAGGATAGCCTAGTGGTTAGACATTGCTCTTGGCTATCTGTACGGACCCCGGTTCGAATCCCTTCAAGGGGGATATTTTTCCCCGGATTTAATACATCATGCAGACTTCCACTCCCCGCCAAAAAGTCTTTCGGACGAGACTATAACCGAGTCCCCGTGCGCGAAACGCACTGCAGAACATCTTGCGCACGACGTTAAATCCTGTGTTTCTTCCGCTTTCGAAGATTAGCCATTGTGTGCCGGGAAACGGATGACAAAATTGACAAACCGCATACTCACACACGGGGACTGATGTAAAAAAAGCTCGGAAGTGTTTATGTTCGCAATAGTCCTCGATATAGGAAAGAATAAATAAAAAAGTAAAATACCCCCCCCCCCTACACACACAACACACACACACACACACACACAGCACACACACACACAGCACACGACACACACACACACACACGACACACACTCACAGCCCACACACACAGCGACGACACATCAATCCATCTTTTGTATGAGATGTACCGAGTCCCCTGTGCTATGACGCTGCGAACGCCTTCGCTAAATCACCGATACACCTTTCTTCTCGTCGAATAACTACAAGACAGCAACTATTGTTTGTCTGACATATGAGCTAAATTGAGTTGCGCTGCCGTTAAGCTCTGACAAGTCAGACCCAGCGCTTCGGTGTGAGTACTTTTGAGAAAAGAAGACGAGGTGTGGCCGCGGCCAGTGATGACGCAAAGATACCAGCATTCAGACGTTGAAGAACTGATAATGGAAGGGCTCGAAAGGTTAACTTATCGATGATTACAGTACCCCAAAACTTCAGTGAAGAGTTTCTGCGACTCTCTCGATCTCAGGAAGAGCGAAATCATATCAATTTCAGCTGCTCTGCAGATCCTGTACGACAATAATACTGCTGCTGCTATTTGGCTGCCGCCGCCGCTTGTCTGCTATTGCTATGCTATTGCTGCTGGCTACCACTGCTGCTGCTGCGTTGCAGTTCACTGCTGCTGCTGCCCACCTCCGCCGCCGCTGCTTCCGAATTCAAGAACCCCAGACTGTACCAACAAAAAAAAAAACAAAAGAAATTCCAACCAAAGCAATGTGTCATAGCATTTGTAGGTAGGTATAGTGCTAAGAACGCACAAGTATGATGTTTGTCCGCGCTTTCTTGATAGTGTTGTGGATCGCCCCAGTGGCACAGAGTGCGGTATCCCATCACCAACGCATCATGCCCAGAGGCAAAAGAGAACGAACGCCATTCTCGCAATCACAGACAACCCGCGTGCTCAAAACCTGATCTACCACCCGAACCACCATGACTATGATCCTCACCTGCCACGTAAATGATAATAATAATACTAATATGAACAATAATAAAAAAAATAATAAATAATGTAAGGAATTTCATAGCGCTGAATCTTGTAAGCAACAAATCAAAAACGCTCAGATGACTTTTTATTTTAAAAAAATCGATGATAATGGAATAAGCCACTCATTGCTTTATTTTACATCCAGTCCCCAAGGGAGAACGGGTCTCATGAGTGTATGAAGGAAATGTAAATCAGAGCACTCGCTTTCCCCCAGCCAAGTTAAGCAGCGTCGAGGGTGGTTACCACTTGGATGGGTGACCGTTTGCGCGTCTTGGCTTCAGAACAGTCCCCCAGTTCACCCAGCTGTAAATGGGTACCTGCCCTCTTTAGGGGTCAGGGAAGGTAAAGCAGCGAGGGAGAGGAGATGGGCGCCGCCCTCAATATGCTGGTCCCTAGAGAAGTTGAGGTCTCTGACACCTCGCTCCCCTACGACCACATAGGTTATGGGACACTTATACCTTATATACCTTATATACCCCGTGTGTATGCGGTTGTGTAAATTTTGTCATCTGTTCCCACCGGCACACAATGGCCTACTCTTTCGAAAAGCGGAACAGAATTTAACGTGTGCGCAAAATGTTCTGCGTGCACGGGGCCTCGGTTTATAGTCTCATCCAAAGGACTTTGACATTCAGTTCGATTTTTTTGGGTGGTCAAACTGGGAAGAAAGGGCGAGGCTGGGAATCGAACCCAGAACCTCACGGTACTTGTTGGCAAGCAAACGTCTTAACCATCCGGCCACCTTCCTTCTTAAATATACAGGTGCGCTGCACACCTGCACCCTAGGGTGACCGAAGATGATGACGACACTGAACGGAAAGAAGAACAGGGACGACAAGCTTCTGCAAAGTGTCCTCCATCCTTCCCCTTTACCTTTTATGTAGACGGTTGGAACACCACTGAAGATTTTGCAACCAGCTTCCTGCACTTCTTGTGGTTTTCAGCTTTCCGTAGCAATGTGTTCCACACAAGGCCCGCAGTCCATTCTCTGATACTGTCTTTGCTTTCTCTGTCTCTTCTTCGTCTCCCTCCTTGTACTGTTTTCTGTGGGACAGCCTTGGCCAGTCCAGATGTTCGTGTGACGTTGCCCGTACCACTTGATATTTTTCACTGAAGTCAGGAGCTTTTCGTATGACTCGATGGCGTGTTTAAGTCTGGTTTTCACTTCCTGATTAGTGATGTGATCTCTGCATGAGATATCAAGAGGTTTGCGAAAGCATCCCATCTCTATTTCTTATATCCTTCTTTCAATGTCTTCTGTTTATAGTCCACATTTCACCTGCCTACAAAACTATGGACAGGACCAGGGCACTCATTGAAAGCTGATGGCGATGTTCTTGTTCTTCCTCCTTTCACTACCACTCTCCCCAAAAGTCTTTCGGATGAGACTATAAACCGAGGTCCCCGTGTGCGAACGCACGCACAACATCTTGCGCACACGTTAAAACCCGTTCCGCTTTTCGGGAAGAGTAGGCCATTGTGTGCCCGGAGGGAACGGATGACAAATTTGACAAAACTGCATGCACACGGGGACTGGATGAAAAAAAGCACATGAGTGCTTTTTCCATTATCCTCGAAATAAAAGAATAAAAAAAAATTTAATGTTCACTTACAGTTTAAAAAAACCCAGGATGATGACCACACAGGATATAAAAGGGAAAAGGGAAATAACCCGAAACCCCC
>CM054141.1:23901226-24061226 GCA_028751875.1 Rapana venosa
CGGGTTCGATTCCCATAAGTCATGGGATTTATTCAGACTCTGGCCGGCCCTTACCCAGAGTGAGTGTGCTGTGGGCATGTTGGGAAGACTGGGACCACACAGTCGATCCTCATCCACTTTACGGATGTGATTTTGAAAGTGGTCCTCAAATGACCTGACCAACACTGCAGGTGTTCGTATCCCTCGGGCCCGGTTGACTCCGGGACAGATTATGAAAGGAAGCGTAGACTACAGCCCTGTCACATGGTCTCAAAGGACATGTAAGTCCATAGCTGCATCGTTACATCATCGCTGCCCTTCCCCTTTCAGCAAAAAAAAACTTCAACTGAAAAAACCCTCAAGAGATCAACAACAAAAATAAAAGGAATGATTCAAATCACATTCCTGAAAAAAAGCAAGTGGGTTTGAAAAAACAAACCGTACCAAATTATTATTTCCTTCGTTTCTATCCCCCGTTCCCTGCAATAGTTGACGCCTATACTTTATGAAGAACAGCAGCTACTACTTGTGACTGGAACAGGGTACAGGACTCCATGACTGTAGGCTTGTAGGCCACAGAATCCTATCACAGAAATCAGGCATCACTGCTTCTGTGGCTCCACATGAAAGCGAAGCCTCCCTGGTCATTGTGACACAGCAGAGGTGCAGAGAAGAAGGTGGAGGTGATGTTCAAGACTGCAGGTGTGTTGTTGGCTGTACACTGCATCTCTCTGTGCACTTTGGTCAGCACAGCAGCAGGAAAGGACGAGTGATCCAATGTGCTTGTCTTTTGTTGTGTTGTGTTATACACCTTTTTCTTGAACATTTCTGGGATGTTTTAATAACTTTAGTGTATACGTCACCGTGCCTCCTTCTGTTAAATGTTAAAATGTGACATACACACAGTGATCGATCGATCGATCGACTGATAGATAGATAGATAGATAGATAGATAGACAGACAGACAGACAGATAGCTAGCTAGCTAGCTAGCTAGATAAATAGATAGATAGACAGACAGATAGATAGATAGATAGATAGGTACATACATACATACATACATACATACATACATACATACATACATACATACATACATACATACATACATACATACATCATGCATGCATGCAGACAGAAAGACAGAAAGACAGATTCCCGTTCAAGGGGATGTTTTCCTCTGGAGTTAACATCAGTGCAGACTCCGCTCTCCCCCAAAGTCCTTCGGATGAGACTATAAACTGAGGTCCCGTGTGCGAACGCACGCAGAACATCTTGCGCACACGTTAAGTCCTGTTCCGCTTTTCCTAAGAGTAGGCCATTGTGTGCCGGTGGGAAAAGATGACATAATTCACAAATCCACATACACACGGGGACTGGATGTAAACAATCACATAAGTGCTTATTCCATTATTCTCGAAATAAAAGAATAAAATAATTTTTTTTAAAAACTTCTCTCTCTCCCTCTCTCTCTCTCTCTCTCTCTCTCCTCTCTCTCTCTCCTCTCTCTCTCTCTCTCTCTCTCTCTCTCTCTCTCTCTCTCTCTCTCTCTCTCTCTCTCTCTCTCTCTACTATACATAGAAGCAAGAAAAAGATATAAACTCTTACTGAAAGAGAAAAGACAAAGATTCAGAAAACAAAAAACAGAATCTCTAGTAAAAGAAATTGATAACTCTTCACAGTTTTGGAGCCAACTAAGAAGTATGGGTTGTGGAGGAAAAAAGAGAATCAATAACAATATTAGTATACAAGAGTGGTTTAACCACTTTAAGAAACTGTTTCAAAATAGCAATGAAGAGATAGAGCAGATGGCAATTGAAGCTGACTTATCTGAAGAAAATAATCATGTGCTAAACAAACCCATATCAGTAGAGGAAGTCACTCAAGCCATTAGGAAACTCAAGAAAGGTAAAGCAAGTGGAATTGATAATATATCTGCTGAAATGCTACAGGCTGGTGGGGAAGACGTACATTTATTTTTGACAAAACTATTCAATGCTATTTTTGACCAAGGTATTTTTCCGCAAGAATGGTCAAAAGCTATTATCATTCCGATATTCAAAAAAGGGAATCCTGAAATGGTTGATAATTATAGAGGAATATCACTACTTAGTATTATTTCAAAGTGTTACACAACTATTCTAAACAAAAGACTGTACACATGGCTAGAAGATAATGATTTACTTTCAGATTCTCAAGCAGGATTTCGCAAAAATTACTCGACTGCTGATAATATTTTTACATTGTATGCCACAGTTCAGAAATATTTGAGTAAAAAGGGCAAAAAGTTATATGTTGCATTTGTGGATTTTAGAAAAGCCTTCGACTCTGTTCGACACAACAAACTTTTAGAATGTATATACGATCAAGGGGTTAAAGGAAAATCCTTTGCCTGTTTACAAGCCATGTATCAATCATTATTGTCCTGTATATGCATAAATCACGAATTCTCAGAAATGTTTGAATGTCCTATTGGTGTACGGCAAGGATGTGTTATGAGCCCTACGTTATTTTCCATCTTTATTAATCAGCTAGCAGATAACATTGAAGAAAAGGGTAAACATGGTGCATTGTTATTGCCAGATTATATGGAGCTTTTCATATTGCTGTTTGCTGATGATGTTGCTTTATTTTCAATTACACCCATGGGCCTTCAAACTCAACTTAATGTGTTGCATGAATGCTGCATAAAAATGAAGCTAAGTGTTAATTCCGAAAAGACAAAAGTGATAGTATTCAGAAAATGGGGGTACTTGGGTGTGCATGAAAAATGGTTTTACAATTCTAAGAAGATAGAAGTGGTTAATAATTACTGTTATTTGGGGTTTAACTTTACAACTATGATAAGTGTTAAAAGGGGTACTACACATTTAGCAGCAAAGGGGAAAAAGCAGTTTTACAATTAAATAAGGTCTTTCAAAAGTATAAAGAGATGACCTCGAATGTATTCTTTAAAATCTTTGACACTAAGATTCGGTCAATATTATTATATTCATCAGAAATTTGGGGATTGTAGAGACTAGAGCACATAGAAAAAGTTCATTTAATGGCATGTAAACGTTTTCTAGGAGTCCCTGCAAGAGCACCAAATAAGATGGTTTACGGAGAGCTTGGAAGATATCCCTTATTTATTCACTCTTGTGTTAACTGCTTGAGATACTGGTTAAAATTGTTACAGATGGATAGAAATAGATTACCCTATAAAGCTTACACGATGCTATTTGAATTGGATAGATCTGGAAAAGTGTGTTGGGCTACAAGAGTAAGACAACTTTTGTGTGAGACTGGATTTAATATTGTATGGATGCAGCATGGCGTTGGAGATGTAAAAATGTTTTTGTGTGCATTTAAACAGAGACTAATTGATTTGTGTGTACAGGAATGGGATGGGACCATTAGAGACCGCAAGAGGTATGATTTATATCGAACATTTAAACCAGTTTTTGAAAAAGAAAAATATGTCTGTGATATGGAGACATACTGTTTTCGTGTTGCCATCACCCAGTTGAGATTGAATGTACTCCCGCTTAAGAATAACGTACATCGATACAGTGAGGCAGCACAGGATAGAAACTGTCCATTCTACAAAGACAAAACTGAAAACGAGCACCATTTTATTTTTGACTGTTGTCTTTGTAAAGACTTGAGGGGTAAATTTCTAAAAGAATCAGTAAAAGTTCCTGTACATGTGCTTTTGAAAGCAACAAATAGAAGTCACAGACACAATTTGTCCAGATTTGTTTTCCATGCAGTAATTAGGAGACAAAGTGCAGTTCTTTGAATGTCTCTAAAGAACATGAAAGTAGTATTTTGTTTGTTTACATTTATGCATCTACTCATTAGATGTGATGTTTTGAAAGGTGTCCGTTACTTTGAGGGTCTATTTTGATTGTTTGTTTGGTACTAGGTGCAGATTATTACTTCTATGACTACGAAGATTGTAAATCCATGCTATATAATAATTATTCTGTACATTTTGACCTAACATGTCGATGTATTGTGGCCAAAGGCTAAAGTACATTAAAATCTTTGAGTTCTTGAGTTCTTGAGTTCTTCTCTCTCTCTCTCTCTCTCTCTCTCTCTCTCTCTCCCTCCCCTCTCTCTCTCTCTCTCTCTCTCTGTCTGTCTGTCTCTCTGCCACTTTTCCCTGCAGTCCCAGTTGGACTACTGAACAGTTTTGAACCCTGTACAGAGGGAGGCATAGTCCAGTGGTTAGAGCCTTGTACTCGGCATCTGAGGGCCTGGGATGGAGCCACCATGGAGGTGTCGTTGTATGGGATTTTTTTTCTGGAGTTAACAGCAATGCTCCTCCGCTGAGAATAGAAACCAAGGTCCGGCCTGTGAACTCATGCAGAACATCTTGGTGAGAGTAAGCATTGACTGCCATACCCTCCCTCTACACACAGCTTAAGAGTGATACAATGAACAATCTCTGCTATATCCTCCCTCTACACACAGGTTAAGATTGATACAATGAACAATCTCTGCTATATCCTCCCTCTACACACAGGTTAAGATTGATACAATGAACGATCACTGCTATACCCCATCTACACACAGTTACAGATTGATACAATGAACAATCTCTGCTATACCCCATCTACACACAGTTATAGATTTATACAATGAACGATCACTGCTATACCCCATCTGCACACCGCTAAAGAGTGATACAATGAACGATCTCTGCTACACCCCCTCTACACACAGCTAAAGAGTGATACAATTAACGATCTCTGCTACCCCCTCGCTCTACACACAGCTAAAGAGTGATACAATGAACGATCTCCGCTACCCCTTCCCTCTACACACAGCTAAAGAGTGATACAATGAACAATCTCTGCTATACCCTCCCTCTACACACAGCTTAAGAGTGATACAATGAACAATCTCTGCTATACCCTCCCTCTGCACACAGCTTAAGATTGATACAATGAACAATCTCTGCTATACCCTCCCTCTACACACAGCTTAAGATTGATACAATGAACAATCTCTGCTATACCCTCCCTCTACACACAGCTTAAGATTGATACAATGAACGATCACTGCTATACCCCATCTACACACAGTTACAGATTGATACAATGAACAATCTCTGCTACACCCCATCTACATACAGCTTAAGAGTGATACAATGAACGATCTCTGCTACCCCCTCGCTCTACACACAGCTAGAGAGTGATACAATGAGCGATCTCTGCTACCCTCTCGCTCTACACACAGCTAAAGAGTGATACAATGAACGATCTCCGCTACCCCCTCGCTCTACACACAGCTAAAGAGTGATACAATGAACGATCTCTGCTACCCCCTCGCTCTACACACAGCCAAAATGGTCACGACTGCCGCCCAGATCCCTGCAGGAATCCGTACATAGCCGAGACAGGTCGTTCTTAAAGGAAAGGGAGCTCAATCCTTCCAGGCACGACTCAGCACAACACAAGCCAGGTGAAACAAACAATACTTTATCACGACTCAATCATACACACAAATAACAACCTACTAGCTAAACATCACACTATTCCCACCTCTCCTCTCAGTTCCCTAAACCCCTTTATCCCCCTTAAACAATAAATTAACAACTTAATAAAGAAACGAAAAACTTATCCATCAGTCTTACACACACGCGATCACTGACACACGTGATCCTCCCGGAACCATTCCTCCACACACATCCAACCTCCGGACGATGGACAGTTCAATGGGGGGAAAGGGACCTGAGTGGCCCTAGCCACAGAAACACTTGCCCAGTCCTCGACGGTTGGCCAAACACGAGGCCAGGCTGCCAGTGCTCCCTCCAGGTCCTCACATCTCTTCCTCACGCCGCCAGATTCCAGCGCTATGTTCCAACGAAGGTTTCTTAGGCAGGTTACTAAGTCAGGTTTCTAAGGCCTGTTTCTAAGGCCTGTTTCTAAGGCAGGTTTCTAAGGCAGGTTTCTAAGGCCTGTTTCTAAGTCAGGTTTCTAAGGCCTGTTTCTAAGTCAGGTTTCTAAGGCCTGTTTCTAAGGCAGGTTTCTAATGAAGGTTTCTAAGGCAGGTTTCTAAAGCCTGTTACTAAGGCAGGTTTCTAAGGCAGGTTTCTAAGGCCTGTTTCTAAGGCAGGTTTCTAAGGCAGGTTTCTAAGGCAGGTTTCTAAGGCCTGTTACTAAGGCAGGTTTCTAAGGCAGGTTTCTAAGGCAGGTTTCTAAGGCAGGTTTCTAATGAAGGTTTCTAAGGCAGGTTTCTAAGGCAGGTTTCTAAGGCCTGTTACTAAGGCAGGTTTCTAAGGCAGGTTTCTAATGAAGGTTTCTAAGGCAGGTTTCTAAAGCCTGTTACTAAGGCAGGTTTCTAAGGCAGGTTTCTAATGAAGGTTTCTAAGGCAGGTTTCTAAGGCCTGTTACTAGGCAGGTTTCAATGAAGGTTTCTAAGAGGTTCTAAGGCCTTACTAAGCAGGTTTTAGCAGGTTTCTAAGGCAGGTTTCTAATGAAGTTTCTAAGGCAGGTTTCTAGGCAGGTTTCTAAGCAGGTTTCTAAGAGGTTCTAAGGCTTACTAAGGCCGTCTAAGGCAGTTTCAAGGCATGTTTCTAAGGAGGTTTCTAGGCAGGTTACTAAGTCAGGTTTCTAAGGCCTGTTTCTAAGGCAGGTTTCTAAGGCAGGTTTCTAAAGCCTGTTACTAAGGCAGGTTTCTAAGGCAGGTTTCTAATGAAGGTTTCTAAGGCAGGTTTTAAGGCCTGTTACTAAGGCAGGTTTCTAACGAAGGTTTCTAAGGCAGGTTTCTAAGGCTGTTACTAAGGCAGGTTTCTAAGGCAGGTTTCTAAGGCAGGTTTCTAAGGCAGGTTTCTAAGGCAGGTTTCTAAGGCCTGTTACTAAGGCAGGTTTCTAAGGCAGGTTTCTAAGGCAGGTTTCTAAGGCAGGTTTCTAAGGCCTGTTACTAAGGCAGGTTTCTAAGGCAGGTTTCTAAGGCAGGTTTCTAAGGCGGTTTCTAAGGCCTGTTACTAAGGCCTGTTACTAAGGCAGGTTTCTAAGGCAGGTTTCTAAGGCAGGTTTCTAAGGCGGTTCTAAGGCATTTCTAAGCAGGTTTCTAAGGCCTGTTACTAAGGGCTGTTACTAAGGCAGGTTTCTAAGGCAGGTTTCTAAGGCAGGTTTCTAAGGCAGGTTTCTAAGGCCTGTTACTAAGGCAGGTTTCTAAGGCAGGTTTCTAAGGCAGGTTTCCAATTAAGGTTTCTAAGCAGGTTTCTAAGGCAGGTTTCTAATGCAGCTCACCTAGAAAGATGCACAGCGCGTAAGTCATCTTGGCAGACATGGCTAGGTACATCCCTCCTTACCCCACTATCTAATACACAACCATACCACAAGAATACAGACACTGACTTGGGTCTTCATTCACTCACAAAAATAATATTTTTTTAAAAACCGACTTCCAACATTCTATCATTTATTTCCTGGACACTGTGGTGTACACTGTAATAAGATAGCTCTTAGTTTCAGTTATCAACCAGGTCCTTGAATCTGCAAAATAACCCACAGCCTGTCTGAACTTCCATCCATCTTTTCTTCCTTCTTTTCAGACAAAGTCCGCAACATACGCTCCAGACTGGATCAGACTCATTTCCAGCCTGCGCCTCCTGATCCCCAGTTCACTCGCACTAATCTCTTCTCATTCCATCCCACAAGTGAAAATGAAAATTAATCATGACAGTTCTGAAGGAAATGATTATAAAATCATGAGACCTTGATCCCACACCTGCTCCTGTTTTCTCACAAAGCCTTCCACAACTTAAACCTGCCATCTTCTGTCAGGAAATGTTCCATCAGCTCTCAAAACCGTTTGGTATTAATGGAACAGCCCTTGCCTTGTTTGGTTCATACCTCTCATACCGATTCCAGAAAGTTAATGAAAATACAATTCAATCAAAACCTGTCAAACTGGAATGTGGAGTTCCACAAGGATCAGTTCTGGGCCCTGTTCTCTTCAATCTCTATACTGCTCCACTCTCACATATAATAAACCACCATCATATTGATCATCATTTCTACGCCGATGATACTCAGCTTTAATGCTGTGATACTGTTGAAAACTTGTCTTCCCTCCAGATAAATATGTCCTTCTGCCTTCTAGGCATTCAAAACTGGATGACTCAGAACAAGTTACAACTTAATGCTGATAAAACCGAAGCCATGCTCATAAGGACTGAACATAAACTTTCCTCCATCGCAACAACTTCAACAGAATTCGGCAATGCGTCAGTTCCTTTGGCCAACACTGTGAAGTATTTAGGTGTGGTTCTTGACAACACACTCTCTATGAAAAGATTTATCACCCAGACCTGCCAGTCTTGCTACTATCAATTATGGCGCATAAGCACAATTTGCAAGTATATGTCCACTGACGTAAGTTCCAAGCTTGTCATATCTCTCATTCTTCCACGTTTAGACTATTGTAATTCTCTTTTGGTTGGCTTTCCAGCATCATCCATCCACTCTCTTCAACGTATACAGAACTCTGCAGCTCGACTGGTCCTAAGAAAGAAAAAATTTGAACACATCACTCCTCTTCTGCGATCTCTTTACTGGCTGCATGTATCAAAGAGACTGAAGTCTAAGACCAATACCCTCTGTTTCAAATGTCTTCACAAATCTGAACCCTCTTATCTCTGTAACTGTCTTCACCTGTATACTCCATCCCGTTCCCTTCACTCAGCTACAGATACTTTGTGCTTTCGAACACCCAGATTCAAACAAACCACTGTTAGCCGTTGCTCTTTCCCTGTTTCTGGTCTATCCACCTGGAATGATCTCCCTCTTGTAGTTCGCCAAAAGCCTTCACTCACACTCACTCACTCACTCAGTCCCATGTCCCAAAGGACGTAGGGGGGACATGAGAGAAGACGCAACAGAGATTGTTTATCATGCTTCACGATCCTGTGTGGCTAGTAGAAGGTGTTGCAGGGGTTGGGCTGTCCAGTCTTTGATGTTGTCAACCCATGATTTCTTTTGGCGGCCTCTTCTTCTCTTGCCTTGGACTGTTCCTTGCAAGATGGTTTTTGCTAAGGTGTTGTGTCTTGTGATGTGACCAAACCACATTAGTTTTGTCCTCTTTATGGTGGAGAGCAGAGGTTCTTGGGGGCCCACACGCTTTTTGATTTCTTCTTTCACATAGTTGTTGGTCTTGTGTTCTTTGTATGATATTTTGAGGAGTCTTCTGTGGCACTTGTTCTCGAATGCTTGGATTCTTCTCTCTAGCTCTGCTGACAGAGTCCATGATTCACAGCCATATAGGAGGATAGATATCACGAGGGATTTAATATATCTGTTTGTTTAAACTATTGATTATTTATCATTGATTGCATGACTGTGTCAGATTAGGTTGAATGCACGCGCTTTGATTTGTCTTTGCAAGATATAGCGCTATATAAGTTCCATTATTATTATTATTATTTGTAGAGGTGGTATTTGGTGCAATAGCTGATGTTGTTGCTTCTGATGATCCCCTCGAGTCTGGCTAGAGCAGATGCTGCTGTTGCAATGCGAGCTTTCACTTCATTGTTTGATGTGCCATCTTTTGTTAGGATGGAGCCTAAGTATTTGAATTGGCTCACCTCTTCCAGTATTTCTCCATTCATCTTTATTTCCGTGCTGTCATTACTTGCACTGTTGACCATGATCTTTGATTTTTCTGTACTGACCTCCATTCCGTATGCGTTCGCTCGATCTGATAATCGATCTGTGAGGTTTTGCAGTTCTTGTTTGCTGCCGCCCATGAGGTCAATGTCATCGGCAAATCTGAGGTTGCAAAGGGGTCTTCTACCAATGGAGATGGAAGTGTGGTGGTTTTGCAGTGTCTCTGTCATGATGTTTTCGAGGAAGAGGTTGAAGAGTACAGGTGAGAGAAGGCAGCCCTGACGGACCCCAACCGTGGTCTTGAAGAACTCGCCCATGTGACTGTTCATGAAAACTGCACTTCTTGCGTTCTCGTACAGTGCCTTGATGACTTCAATTAGGCAGTTGTCAATGTTGAAGTGCCTGAGTACTTGCCAGAGGCCGTCATGCCAAAAGCCTTCTTGAAGTCTATGAAATTGTGATACAAGGCTTTTTGGTGTTGGAGATGTTTCTCTATCAGAACTCTCAGATTGAAAATTTGTTCCATTGTGCTGCGTTTTGGTCTAAAGCTGGCTTGTTCTTCCGCCAGGAGTTTTTCCGCTTGGTTTTTCAGTCTGTTGAGGACTACCCGCAGCATGATCTTGCTAGGATGGCTTATGAGACTGATGGTTCTGTAGTTCTGGCATTGCTTGAGGTTTCCTTTCTTTGGTAGGGGTATAACAAGAGACTGTGTCCATTCTTCTGGCCATTCTTTGGTGTCGTGAACCTTCTGACAAAGTTCTGTGAATCGCCTTGCTGTTTTATTCCCTCCATTTTTTATGAGTTCAGCTGGGATGTTATCGATTCCAGGAGACTTCCCCTTCTTCAATTGTTTAATAGCTGTGTCTACTTCACACACTAGTATTGGTGTGTCTTAATCTTGGTGTTCAGGGGGTTTGTCAGAAACTATGTTGGTATCTGGGAGTAGTGGGTAGTTATACAATCCCTCACAGTATTCCGTCCAGCGTTGGAGGATGGCATTGCTTTCCGATAAAAAAATTCCTTCTTTGTCTTCAATTACAGAGGCTTTAGGCTGTGTGGTTTTCGTTAGTGATTTCAGAGTGTCGTAAGCTGTTTTGCTGTTTCCCTTGGCCATTCCAACTTTGATGCTGTTGCATTGTTCTTCTATCCACGCTTCTTTGGCTTCTCTCATCTTTTTCCTCACTTCTCTGTGGCTATCCCTGTATTTGTTGATGGCTTCTTGACTTGTGAACTTTTGTTTCTTAAGCTCTCTTCTTTTGTCGCAGAGGTCAAGAACCTCATTTGTCACCCAGGGTTGTTTCTTTGTTCTGCTTCTTCCTAATGTTTCTTCTCCTGCTGTCATTAGCACTTCTTTGATGTTGTTGTCTAGTGTGTCCACATCATTGTCGATGGCTGTGAGTGCGGCGAACTTTCCTCCAATGTTGGCTTGGAAGATCTCAACCACTGTTGGGTCTTTGAGTTTTTCCAGATCAACTCTTATGCGTGGGTTTTTTGGCTGTTGTTTTGCTTTCAGTTTCAGCTTGATGGTCGTAAGTACAAGGTCGTGGTCACTGCCAATGTCAGCTCCTGGGAATGTTCTTGTGTCTGCCTTGTTTATGCTGGATTTGAATCTTTGGGGTGACAGAATGTAGTCAATTTGATTGTGAATCAGACCATTTGGTGAGTGCCAGGTTGATGTTCTAGATGGCTTGTGAGGGTGGAGTGTGTTTGCCAGAGTTAGTTTGTGCTTCTTTGCGAATTCCAGCAGCCGCTATCCTCTTTCATTTGTTTGTCTTAGTCCAAAGCGCCCTGTGGTTCCTGTCCAGGTGTCATAGGCATCAGGTCCCACCTTAGCATTCCAGTCGCCTTCCACAATAAGAATGTCTTTCTTGGGCGTTTTGGAGATGACGTTTTCAAGTTGTTTATAGAATTCTTCTATCTGGTCATCATCGTAGTCAGATGTTGGAGCATACATTTCGATGATGGTGAGATTCTGGGATTTTGCAGAAACTCTGACTGAGATGAGTCTGCTGGATACTGGTGTGCAGCTGACGATGCTTGACACAATCGCTTTCCTGACAATGAAGCCTACTCCATGTTGATGTAGTTTCTCTTCTCCACTGTACCATATCCTGTGGCCGCCTTGCGTGTTTTTTTCTCCGAAGCCAGTCCATCTGACTTCGCAAGCCCTAGGATGTCCCATTTATATCTTTTAAGTTCATGTATGAGTTCCTGTACTCTTCCTGTTTGATATAGAGTCCTTACCTTCCATGTTCCGATTGTTACTCCTTTAGCTAGAAGCTTTAGAGTTGGTTCTGCTCCTGTAGCGCACTTGTCACTCCCACCCTGGAGGCTTGCAGTGGGTAGCGCGATCGTTGTTGATCCAGGCGTCAACCGATCCGGCATATCTTTCTGTTTTGTTTTTGTCATCATGTCCTTGCAGTGGGCTTGATGAAGCTTGGTGGCGCCCATCTCCTCTCCAAGACTCCTACTGGTGAGTAAGAAATCACCAGCCCCTCACAACGTTTTGCCCGCCAGTTGAAGCGGTTACCGGGGTGTGGGTGGATTAAGGACCCGGACCCAGAAGTGAGAGTTGAGTGCCAAGTGAGGACCAGTGCTCCCGTCCATCCCGAGGGATGCTACTGCCAGGTTTACAAAGGTACCACCTCTCCTTAAGCACCCCATACACCCCAAAGCTTCACTAGATACTTTCAAATCCAGCCACAAACGCACTTATTTCCTACCTGACACTTTCCCCTCATATCTGTTCCTACTTTTCAACAGCATTCTTCATATCTTTCACCACCACATAAGTATGCGTGTGTGTGTGTGTGTGTGTGTGTGTGTGTGTGTGTGTGTGGTGTGGTGTGTGTGTGTGTGTGTTGATGTAGTGTGTGCACAATTGATACTATGTTTTGAGAGAGTTGATGTGTGTAAGATTGAGTGCAAGTATTTCAATGTTGTTTGTTTTAAGCATTAGCTATGCATTTCCAATATTTTATATATATTTATTTATTTATTAATTTGATTTTAATTATTATTTATATTATTATTATATTATATATATTTTTTTTTATTAATGCAGTTAGTCGTATGTGCATATATCAATAGTAGTATTATAGTATATAGTTATTATTATTATTTTAGTATATCATTATTAATATTATTATTATTATAGATATATTGTGTAGTAGTAGTAGTAGTAGTAGTAGTAGCAGTAGTAGTAGTAGAAGTAGTAGTAGTAGTAGTAGTAGTAGTAGTAGTAGTAGTAGTAGTTTTATTATTATTGTTAGTATCATCATTATTAATATTATTATTATTATAAGAAGTAGTAGTAGTAGTAGTAGTAGTAGTAGTAGTAGTAGTCGTAGTAGTCGTAGTAGTGGTGGTGGTGGTGGTGGTGGTGGTGGTGGTGGTGGTGGTATTCTAGCTACAGATAGAAACAGTGAACAATCACTGTCTCATCAACACTCGTCTTTGGCACCACTACTTCAAAAGAGTATGGTGGACATTGGTGGTTTGGTTGGTTTGTTGGTTGGCTGGTTAATTGGTTGGTTGGTTGGTTGGGTGGGTGGATGATTGGTTGGTTGGGTGGCTGGCTGGTTGGTTGGTTTCTGTTTTAAGTCATCAAGTTTCTGTTTCCATAATTATGGGTTTTGGGACTATGCTTGTGCAAATCATACGGTTTCTTGAGAGAGAGAGAGAGAGAGAGAGAGAAGAGAGAGAGAGAGAGAGAGAGAGAGATAACGATAACGATAACGATAACGATAACTAACGATTTATTCAAGAAAGGCCATAGCCCCATTTGTGGATCGGTGGTCTGGTGGATCGGTGGTCTAGAGGTAACGCGCCTGTCTAGAAAGCGAAAAGTCCGGGTCTGAAGTGTGCGGCGGTTCGTACCCCGTTTGGACCGGAAATTTTTCCCCCATCCATTAGACCATGAGTGGTGGTCTGGGCGCTAGTCTTTCGGATGAGACGATAAACCGAGGTCCCGTGTGTTACACGTAATTATTTAGCGCACGTAAAAAAACCCACGGCAACAAGAGAGTTGTCCCTGGCAAAATTCTTAGAAAAAAGCCACTCTGATAGGAAAAAAATACAGCTGCAGAAAAAAAGGGTGAAAGGGTGGCGCAGCGCTAAGTGGCGACGCGTTCTCCCGCTCTCCCCGGGGAGAGCAGCCCGAATTTCATCGAGAGAAATCTGCCGTGACTTAAATTGGTATGAAATAAAATCTGAGCGCTTTGATTTGTTGCTTTACAAGATTCAGCGCTATATAAATTCCATACATTATTATTATTATTATTTGAAGGAGTTTACAAAATGACACACATATATAATAATGTTATACTCAAGCACACAACATCTTTATCCAACTAACTACAATTTAGTACATACACACCAAGTTACACGTGTTTTCTGTGTTATGAGATCAAACTACTTCTCCTTTTTAAAGACTTATAGATATACATAGCAAGATTTTTCAGATAGTATTTTTCATGTTGTGGAATACAGGAGCGTAGATTTATCAAAGTTTGATTGGTTTACGCGATAATATTGCTGCAAGAGGACATATATGAGAATCGATCTTTTCATTGTATAAGCTTTGGAAAAAAAAATTACATGAACTCATCCTATTATAAGTCTAAACAATTATTGAGCCTACAAATTTAGATAGTTATGGTGTTTGTACATGTATAGTAAGAATAATAGGGTGAGGTATGTAGCAAGAAGATTGATGTTTAGAAAGACGAAATGATTGCAGAGTGAGAGAGAATGGACAGTAATTGAGAAGAGGAGGTTCATGTAAGGAGCATTGAAAGAAAATAACTAGCAGAAGACGATATATTGAGAAGAATGTAGAACAAGTTATTAGATGGAGTGATAAATTAGATAATAGAGTGTAGAAAAACAGTAGACAAGTCAAAGATATAGAAAAGTAGAGACGACAGATTGAGACAGCATGCAGAAGAGAGAAAGAACCTGAGACAAAGATGAAACAGAGAACGAGTAAGACAGAAGAAAGAGAGAACTGAGAAAAGACAAAAAGAAGTGAGAGAGAACGAGACGAGAAGAAGAGAGAAGACGAGAAGAAGAAGAGAGTCAACAAGAGAGAAGAGGAAGAAGTAAAGACAGACAAGAGAGGGAGAGGAATGAGAAAAATAGACAGAACAGACAGAAGACTGAGACAAAGACGACAAACAGAGAGAGAACAGACAGAATCTGTAGACACAGACAGACAGACAGACACACAGAACCTGAGTCAAAGACAGACAGACAGACAGAACCTGAGTAAAAGACACACAGACAGACAGAAGAAGAGAACATAACAGGAAGACAAGATGAGTCAAAAAGACAGATCAGACAGAACCTGAGACAATAAACACAACAGACAGACAGAACCTGAGACAAGACACAGACAGACAGACGGAACCTGAGTCAAAGACAGACAGACAGACAGACAGAACCTGAGTAAAGACAGACAGACAGACAGACAACTGAGACAAAGACAGACAGACAACAGACTTAAAGAGAGAAAGTAGACAGAACAGAAGATCAAAACAGAGTCAAAGACAGACAGACAGACAGAACCTGAGTCAAATATAGACACACAGACAGACAGAACCTGAGACAAAGACAGACAGACAGACAGACGGAACCTGAT
Organism: Rapana venosa; assembly: GCA_028751875.1. Classification (NCBI taxonomy): domain Eukaryota; kingdom Metazoa; phylum Mollusca; class Gastropoda; order Neogastropoda; family Muricidae; genus Rapana; species Rapana venosa. Next base: position 23,916,448 of record CM054141.1, read on the forward strand.
CCAAAGACAGACAGACAGACAGACAGAACCTGAGTCAAAGACAGACAGACAGACAGAACCTGAGACAAAGACAGACAGACAGACAGAACCTAATAATAATAATGTATGGAATTTATATAGCGCTGAATCTTGTAAAGTAAACAAATCAAAGCGCTTGCATTCAAATCATTTACACGCATGCAACCATCCATAAATATCAAGATAAACAAATATCAAATGTATATACACAACACACTTAGGTGGGGGAGGTGGAGGTGAAGGCAGCTATTGAGAAGTAGGAACATATAACAGGGGAAGATTTCAAGTCGAGTATAAGTGAGTATAACCTGACACAAAGACAGACAGACAGACAGAACCTGAGACAAAGACAGACAGATAGACAGACAGAACCTTGGACAAAAACAGACAGACAAAACCTGAGTTAAAGACAGACAGACAGACAAACAGAACCTGAGACAAAGATAGACAGACAGACAGACAGAACCTGAAACAAAGACATACAGACAGACAGAGAGACATTATTTGACATGGAAATAGTTACACACAAAACTTCCTAAAATAACCCAACACATTTATGATATATTCTTGGAAAAGAACAGATGGCACCCTTGAATTAAACAGAAGAAAAATGTGCCAGTATCAAGGTTCATGATCTTTTTTGGGGGAACCCTGCATATTTGTAGAAACATTCAGAGAAAAGGGAAGATTGGTGCTGGCTACACAACAATACACATTTCCAGCCACCACTCTCACCTAATCTGCCGTTCTCCTCCCAGCTTCCTTTCAAGACAACACATTAATTGTGGATACAGCATGCAGCTAACATCATAGATTGTGGATACAGTGTGAAGTCAACAACATAGATTGTGGATACAGTGTGCAGTCAACACCATAGATTGTGGATACAGTGTGCAGTCAACAACATAGATTGTGGATACAGTGTGCAGCCAACATCATAGATTGTGGATACAGTGTGAAGTCAACAACATAGATTGTGGATACAGCATGCAGCCAACATCATAGATTGTGGGTACAGTGTGAAGTCAACATCAAGATTGTGGATACAGTGTGCAGTCAACATCATAGATTGTGGATACAGTGTGCAGTCAACAACATAGATTGTGGATACAGTGTGCAGTCAACAACATAGATTGTGGATACAGCATGCAGCCAACATCATAGATTGTGGATACAGTGTGAAGTCAACAACATAGATTGTGGATACAGCATGCAGCCAACATCATAGATTGTGGGTACAGTGTGAAGTCAACATCATAGATTGTGGATACAGTGTGCAGTCAACATCATAGATTGTGGATACAGTGTGAAGTCAACAACATAGATTGTGGATACAGTGTGCAGCCAACACCATCGATGTTATATATAGTGTGCAATCAACAACATAGATGTTATATACAGCGTGCAGTCAACATCATAGATGTTATATACAGCGTGCAGCCAACACCATATATGCTATATACAGTGTGCAGTCAACATCATAGATGTTATATACAGTGTGCAGTCAACACCATAGATTGTGGATACAGCGTGCAGCCAACATCATAGATGTTATATACAGTGTGACGTCAGCAACATAGATTGTGGATACAGTGTGCAGTCAACATCATAGATGTTACATATAGTGTGCAGTCAACACCATAGATGTTATATACAGTGTGCAGACAACATTATAGATGTTATATACAGTGTGCAGTCAACACCATAGATTGCACATAACATATATGTTATATACAGTGTGCAGCCAACATCATGGATTGTGGATACAGTATGCAGTCAACAACATATATGTTATATACAGTGTGCAGTCAACACCATAGATTGTGGATACAGTGTGCAGTCAACACCATAGATTGTGGATACATTGTGCAGTCAACAACATAGATTGTGGATACAGTGTGCAGTCAACAACATAGATTGTGGATACAGTGTGCAGCCAACAACATAGATTGTGGATACAGTGTGCAGTCAACACCATAGATTGTGGATACAGTGTGCAGTCAACACCATAGATTGTGGATACAGTGTGCAGTCAACAACATAGATTGTTGATACAGTGTGCAGTCAACAACATAGATTGTGGATACAGTGTGCAGCCAGCCATACTGGCAATCTCTGACAGGGACGGTAGCTCATGTTCTGCAATTGTTGCCTGTCATCATGAGCATGGACATCATTATTATGTCTGTAATTATGTCTGTCATGTTGTATGTAATTATGTCTATCATTATGTCGGTCATTATGTCGGTCATTATGTCGGTCATTATGTCGGTCATGTTGGGCCAAAGAAGCACGTGAGTAGTGATCCCTGTATTGTGGTGACTGTTGTTTGTATGCATGCATTGTTCTCATCGTGATAGTGTGACGGTCAGAACTGGCCTGCTCTTATGACAGCAACATGGCAGACAGACCTGCTGGACCTCTGCTGACAGGCAGACTGGTTTGCTGTCCTTTGTTATTTCCGAATTCGGTTGCTCGTATTATTTATCTATTTATTTACTTTTAAATCTAATTATTTTTTTATTCCTGCACCAAGAGAGAAGTGATTGACCCAAAGTTGTCATCTTCTCAGACGCGCTGTCTGTACTTCAGACCGTTGAAAACTCACAGAACAAGGAACTTAACGCCCTTGTCTCCGCTCTTGTTGCCCTGCAGCAGTCCACTGAGCATACAGTCATCCAGTGGCTTCCTCCACACTGCAGCATCCATGGCAACGAGGAAGCTGACCTTCTGGCAAAGATAGCAGGTCAGATGCCTCAAGAGATGTATGAAGAGGCAAAGGCAATTGTGAAGGAAAAGTAAAAGAGAAGATGGCTTCAGCAGCACCCTAATTTCAACAGTAAGGATGACTACTAACCCCTCCCCAGAGAAGACCAAGCAACCATTGTGAGGCTGAGGACAGCACACTGCAGACTCAGACATCGCATGCTTACCAAGTTCCACTTTGGTGATTCTGAGGCGTGCCCCTGTGGCACTTCTCCCATGACAGTGGAACACTTCCTCCAGACCTGCCTAACACACCAAAACCTGAGTTCAGCCGATATCTGGCTGACCTACTGACCTGCCGATGAGGGACAAACTCTTCTCGGACCCCTGGAGGGAGGGCCTTCAGCGTATCACGGCAGCATTTGTCAGGGCCTCGGGAAATGCTGTCTGATCTTTCGACGACGAAGAAAATTTTGAGGATAATGGAATAAATACCTCTGTTTTTTTTTTACATCTCTTCCCCAAGTGTGTTAATTTTATATGTTCCCACTGCCACACAGTGTCCTACTCTTCTGAAAAGCGGAACGGGTTTTAACGTGTGCGCAAGATATTTTACGTGCGTTCGTACACGGGACCTCGGTTTATGGTCTCATCTGAAGGACTTTTGGAGGTAGTGGAGTCGGAACTGATGTTAATTTAAGGGAGGAAAATCTCCTTGACCGTTCGAACCTTTAAGCACGAAGTAATTATCCTTGGAACAGCATCTAGACAGCTTGCCACTGTGCCACAGCTGTCCATGTCAATAATCAGAACTAGCCACCAGAAACTGCCCACAGAGAAGAAAGACATGTAGATTTACCACAAGATAAAAGACTGTGTACTCTGTGTGACAGTTCTGAATCGTCTAGGTGATGACTAGACTATCACTTTGTCGTGGAATGCCCGGCACTGCAGAACTCACGCAACCATGACGTTCCCAGCTATTACACAAATCGCCCCAACTTTTATAAATATGGATCACTGATGAAAATAGGCAACAGACAAAAATTACTGCATTTTGCAAAGTTCATTAAACAAGGACTACAAATGCTTTCCTAAATAAATGTTCATATTCTTGCATAACCCCATAACCATTATGTATATCGCTTTTGCACTACACAGTTATCCATTTTTCTAGTCATATACTGCTTCTATCTATTTATACTACTGAAGTGGGACTTCTTCCATCTGTAGACAGACAGACAGATAGACAGACAGACAGAGAGGTAATAACCATGGATGTTCTTTTGCCTTCATAATCTTGAATGATTGTGTTCTTCTCAATGTTTTGTTTGTGTTTTCTCCTATAGCCTGCCCCCTGACGTTGATGTCTTGTCCAGCTGTTGCCTCATTTCTCCTCTCAGAGTTAGGTCCCTTTCGTTGTTGTTCTCTGTTATCACGTCTGACCCTGTACACTTCATGAAAGTGCATGAACACCTTGCCATCTAATCAGGGTGCAGCAAACATCAACAGGCATAACCATATCTACTTCATGTTCATTAGTGTTATTATTGTCTGTTGTGTGCTTGCACTTTACTCTCCCTCTTTATACCTGTCATTCATTTGTTGATATGTCTGCTTTTCTTTCTTCATCTCTATCTCAAAAGAGTGAATGGGAGAAACAAAAGCCCATTGTGCATTGTAAGCTGAATGATTTGATTTCGCGGCCAGTGTAATAATAATGAATAATGTATGGTATAATATAGCGCTGAATCTTGTAAGGCAAACAAATCGAAGCGTTGTTATTAGCGTAGTAGCGCTAGTGGCTATAGCGTGACTATTATGATTAAAAAGAAAATGTTCACAATAACAATGAGTAAGAAAATTATGTTTAAATTTTCTTAGCATAAGGCTGTTATTTTCATAATGCTTTCATTTTAATAGCAAGGAACTATAAAAGCCCTCATGGTAAAAAAAAAACAAAACTTTCCTCTTTCTGGAAACTCATTGTGACAATGATGTCGACGACCCAAATAAAAATGATGCTCAAAGCTTGCGTATTGGTCTGCTGTTGTCCATAGGATGATTGAGGGTAAACTATCAAAGCTATAGCAGAGGCGGTGGCAGTGAAGAGAAGAGCTAGCTAGCTCAGTGTGCAGGAGTGGGGTATGACCCCTGTCTGTGCCAGACAGAGGTGGAGTCCCGCTTTCTGTCTGGGGCGCTTGTCACACAGAGTACAGCAGAATCCATGAGATACATTGCAGTCTGTCTAAGCTTACACGACGATTCCTTGGTCCATTCGTGTTTAGGAAATAACATAATATCCATCAACACGCTGAACAAAGTACGTAACAGTGGACTAGGAGTTATGCAGAGGTTTTCTTTTTCTAGTTTATCGCTATTTGTTTATATATAAGTCCTTTGGATGAGACTATAGACCGAGGCTCCCGTGTGCGAACGCACGCAGAACATCTTGCGCACACGTTAAATCCTGTTCCGCTTTTCGTAAGAGTAGGCCATTGTGTGCCGGTGGGAACATATGACAGAATTTACAAAACCGCATACACACGGGGACTTGATGTAAAAAAAACCCGCATGAGTGCTTATTCCATTATCCTCGATATAAAAGAATAAAAAAATAAAAATATATAACGACAAACTATTTCTACAGCGTGAAAATACAGTAGGTATATTATATCGATATCAATAAAAGAGACTGACTCAGTTAAAATCTGTCCCTGAAAAAGCTATCACAATGAGAAATGCACCACTGCAGCCTAAGCTGGCATAATTGTGCATGTGTGAAATAGCAGTGCAGGTTTAGCCAGAGATGTCAGAGGTCAGCAAACTGCACAATCCCTTTGCTTGATAAGTGTCATTGAAAAGGCCAATGGCCGTTGCCATGGAGAAATCAGGTTGCCTTCCTCACCCTCCCTGCTACACCCCTCCATTGCCAAAGCAAGGCTGGCTCCAGGCTCTAGAAGTAGCTGACGCCGTGTGTGGGAACCGAGGTCAATGGCAGACAGCTGCAGAGCTGACTGCCTGCCCCTCCTGGTCAGCATGCAGCATGACTCCTGCCTGCAGCAGGAGTAGGGCACTGTGGACACTGCCTGCAGTGACTGCAGAGTGAAGTGGTGTTTGACCACCTGTGTTGTCTTCACAGTTGAACTCAGCTCCAAAATCAACCAAGTGATTGATCAGTGTACAAGGGAAACAGCTATATACATACATACATACATACATAATATATATATATATATATATATATATATATATATATATATATATATATATATATATATATATATATATATCGAGAGAGAGAGGAGAGAGAGAGAGAGAGAGAGAGAGAGAGAGAGAGAGAGAGAGAGAGAAGAGAGAGAGAGAGAGAGAGAGAGAGAGAGAGAGAGAGAGAGAGAGAGAGAGAGAGAGCTCTGTATTCTCTGGTAGAGAGCAGTTATCTTTCGTAGATCATTGAGGGAGTGACGATAATTGATTCCTGAAGGATTGTAGGATTCCTAATGTCCTGTCTGTGTGTTTCCCTCCAGGCTGATCCTGACGGTGAGATGTTGTTCAGTGCTGGCTGTCCTGGCTGTTTCTCCTGTCATCATCATCCATGTGGCTGTTGTCGCTCTTCTTCCTCTTCTCTCCCTCCACACACCTGCACACTACTTCCTGAAAGTACAACACTCTTTGGCGTCTATAATCACAGCATGCATCAACCCTTTTTTCTATGAAGAGCCATGTCTAATTTTTTATTATTACTACTCTTTTATTTAGTTATTTTATTCTTTCTTTTCGAGGATAATGGAATAAGCACTCAAGTGCTTTGTGTTACACCTAGTCCCCGTGTGTATGCAGTTTTGTAAATTTTGTCATCCGTTCCCACCGGCACACATTGGCCTACTCTTCCAAACAGCAGAACTGGTTTTTAATATGTGCGCAAGATGTTCTGCGTGCGTTCGCACACGGGACTTCATTTTATAGTCTCATCTGAAGAACTTTTGGGGAGAGTGGAGTCGGCACTGATGTTAACTCCAGTTCAATTTTTATCATTACAATTGTCCCTTGTGTACCTTATTTTCCGTCCTTCATGTTTTGGTATGTCTGCTTTTTGTTTTTCTAGAGCTCAAAGAGTTAACGGAAAGACACGATTGGAAAAGTGCAACATTGTACATGGGAGGTAACTGCGTTATGAACCTCTCCGTTGTGCAGTAGTGCATTCCCTTGGCATGCAGCTTCACGGGTTTCTTCCATTGCCCTGTATCCTAGAGAAGAGGAGGAGGACCATGCACAGGCACGTAGAAGTAGTCCACACACACACACACACACACACACACACACACACACACACACACACACAACACACACACACACACACACACAACACAACACACACCACACACACACACAACACACACACACACACACACACACACACACAACACACACTCACACACTCACCACACTCACTCACACTCATACACATAGACATGCACCACGCACACACGCAGCACACACGACACACACAACTCACACACACAATCACACACCCACACACACACTCACATTCATACACATAGACATACACACTCACACACGCATGCACTGATGCTCACGCGCTTACAATTTCACACACATTCTCTCTCTCTCTCTCTCTCTCTCTCTCTCTCTCTCTTCTTCTCTCTCTTCTCTCTCTCTCTCTCTCTCTCTCTCTCTCTAGTGGGGAACAAAAGGGAAGATGTTTGGTGTGCTTGACTTTTTCTTACATTTCAGGCATTGCTTGGGTCATATGTTGACTAGACTTTTTTGCTGTAGGTTTGCTTGCTTTGTTGTTGGTTGTATTCTATAATATTTTTCTTAGGAAAATGGGGAGGGGAGTAGGGCATGTGCAAAGAAACTGTGTGCTTATCGATTTCCCTACAACATAGTGTCAAATGCATTGGTGTATTCTCTGTCTGTCTGTCTGTCTGTCTCTGTCTCTGCCTGTCTGTCTGTCCGTCTCTATCTCTGTCTCTTTCTGTCTCTCTTTGTCTCTGTCTACCTGCCTGTCTGTCTGTCTGTCTGACTGTCTCTCTCTCTGATCTTCATCTAAATATTATTATTATTAGTATTTCATTATGATGAACATTTGAATCATCCTTTGATTATTACTAGTTTGCAATACGTTAGTTATTTGGAGGTTTATTTGCATAGGTGGTGTTTGTCTGTTTATTGCTGTTGGGTTTGGTTTGGGTTCTTCTGTTTAGATGTGTGTGTGTGGGTGTGTGTGTTGTGTGTGTGGTTTGTGTGTGTGTGTGTTGTGGTGTGGTGTGGTGTGTGTGTGTGGTTTTCTGATTTTTTCTCGTCTTTTTTCTTCTCCTTTTTTTCTTTTTCTTTGGTGAGAGCATGGCGTAGAAGATGCCAGTGCTTATCCATTACTCTCAATAAACATTTCGAGTTGGAGTTCTCTCTCTGTGTGAACCACACACACACACACAAACACACACACACACACCACACACACACATCAACACACACACACACACACAACACACAACACACACCATACACTTACACATACACAGAAAGTATCCACAACCAGCAGGTACTACCAAACGTCTGGTCATTAGGACAGACGCTCCCCTCATGCCGGCCACTCTGCAGTCTGACCTCATGCCGGCCACTCTGCAATCTGACCTCATGCCGGCCACTCTGCAGTCTGACCTCATGCCGGCCACTCTGCAGTCTGACCTCATGCCGGCCACTCTGCAGTCTGACCTCATGCCGGCCACTCTGCAGTCTGCCCTCCGCTTAGCTTTAGGCAGAGAGCGACAGAGGACACACACAACAAGGACGTGCCATACATCATGATGTGGCCTGGCCCCTGCAGTGCCATACATCATGATGTGGCCTGGCCCCTGCAGTGTCATACATCATGATGTGGCCTGACCCCTACAGTGTCATACATCATGATGTGGATGTGGCCTGGCCCCTGCAGTGTCATACATCATGATGTGGCCTGGCCCCTGCAGTGTCATACATCATGATGTGGCCTGGCCCCTGCAGTGTCATACATCATGATGTGGATGTGGCATGGCCCCTGCAGTGCCATACATCATGATGTGGCCTGGCCCCTGCAGTGTCATACATCATGATGTGGCCTGGCCCCTGCAGTGTCATACATCATGATGTGGCCTGGACCCCTGCAGTGTCATACATCATGATGTGGCCTGGCCCCTGCAGTGTCATACATCATGATGTGGATGTGGCCTGGCCCCTGCAGTGCCATACATCATGATGTGGCCTGGCCCCTGCAGTGTCATACATCATGATGTGGCCTGGCCCCTGCAGTGTCATACATCATGATGTGGCCTGGCCCCTGCAGTGTCATACATCATGATGTGGATGTGGCATGGCCCCTGCAGTGCCATGCATCATGATGTGGCCTGACCCCTACAGTGTCATACATCATGATGTGGATGTGGCCTTAATCCTGACAGAGTCAGAAGTCATGATGTGGATGTGGTATTCCCCCTGACAGTGTCAGAAGTCATGATGTGGATGTGGTCTGACCCCTGACAGAGTTAAAAGTTGCATGCTGACAGACTTGCTTGAAGGGGCCTGATCTCCGAAGACGTTGCATCGCTGCCTGCCTGCTGCGATCTTGTCTCCTCTCTTCTCTCCTAACTCCAGCACAGCGTGGAGACCAGAGTTGCGGCCCCTGGACACCAGCAAACAAGTGTAGGCACCTTGCTCTCTGCTGCACTACACACCAGCATACTCTTCTTCTTCTTCTTCTTCTTCTTCTTCTTCTTCTTCGTCGTCGTCCTCCAACGCTCAGACAGTAACTATTGCTGTCTCTCATATGCACGACAATGCGTTGCGCTGCCGTTAAGCGCCTGGCAAACAAGGCCCAGCGCATCCGACTTCGACGTGGGAGAGAACTGTTATCTTTTGATTCTTTCAGGAAAAAGGCAGGAGATGGATCAAGAAGACAGAAAATAGACCAGAAGGAGGTGGCAGGAAGAAAAGGAACAAGGCAGAAACAAAGAGAGGGATAGAAAAGAGAGGAATCCCTAGCACAGAATTTCCAGAAAGTGGGGATGCTGTTTATGCTGACAGGCCCCCAGCATGCCCAAGGGGAAATATCATAGTCAAGATCTAGACTCTGCTCTTTACAGTTAAGAACTCTGAACTGCTGTAGTTATAATAAGTCTATCATAGACAATCTATACACTCTACTCTGTACGGTTGAGCACTCTGAACTGCAGTTATAATTATATCATAGACATTTTGTAGACTCCCCTCTTTACTGTTATACACTCTGAACTGCTGTAGTTCTATATCATAACAACCTCTAACAATGATTTTCTTCAAGAGAAAAAGCTAGAGATCACTTCTTTGTAACGCTTCATAAGGTATTCCATTCTAATTCTGACGAACACCAGAAGAGATGTTTGTAGACTAGCTCTCAGTGTTCATGGAGAGAATGAATGCTGTGCTCAGGGTTTGGCAGTCACCAGTTGGCAGTCACCAGTTGGCAGTCACCAGTTGGCAGTCACCAGTGGGCAGTCACCAGTGGGCAGTCACCAGTGGGCAGTCACCAGTTGGCAGTCACCAGTTGGCAGTCACCAGTGGGCAGTCACCAGTGGGCAGTCACCAGTGGGCAGTCCATGAAGAGTGCCCAGGTGGCAGGAGAATCACAATACACACACACGTCTGCATGAAGTCTAAGTGAAAGTATATGTGTGTACTGAAATTATGATGTGTGTGTGAGTGAGTGCGTGCGTGCGCGCGCGCCTGTGTATGTGTGTGTGCGTGCGTGCGTGCGCGCGTGAAACAGTAGATTTCGTATTTTTGTGTGGGCCTGTTACAGAATATTTCTGTCACTAATTCGTGCGTTCATTCTATCCGTGCTTCCAACTCTCACTTTACTGTCATCTTGCCTTCATCCCGCTCTGCACGAACGCATTAACATTGTATTTTGGGATTTCAGTGTCCCAGCAAAATGTAATCTCAGACAAAAATACTAAGAGCCGAATTTACCTATGCACCTACTTAACAGTACCGTACAGAGGAAAATCCATACACGCTGACATAATTATCCTTAGCTGCTGGGTGCATGCTGAGCAACTTGTTTTCTTTCTTTCTTTCTTTTCTTTATCTATAGTTTGGTTATTTTAGGTTGGGGTGTGCGGCCGCATCTTCCGCGAGGTTCTTGGATCAGGTCGTGTCTTGCTGTTCCCACGCCGCTCATTTCAATCCCCCTCCTCCCCCCTCACCGCCATACCCACCTTGTTACCTCACATCCTCAGGGTCAGAAGTCTACAAGAAGCTTAGCAATGTTAAGCCATCGCAGGGCCACCAGCCAGAAGAGGCCCTGCACTGCTTTTAGGTCACTTTGACGGTGTTGAGTGGTGCCTGCTGTGGCCTGACACAGGCAAGACACCAAGTACTGACAGCACTGACAGCCCAAGCTGGCTCTTCGCCAGACTGCCCGAGATCTGCGTTTGCGCCTCGCCCAAAAGACTGGCACCCAGGCCACAACACACCTGTTTCTAGTGGATGAGGGAAACGTTCGGGTTCAACACGGGGATGGAACCCGCCACTGCTGGCTTTGTGGACAAGTGCCTGACCTCTCGACCACTGAGCCACCCAGGGACATGCTCTTCAGTTGCAATGTGGGGTACATACATAGGTACTCTAGCGGTTTGGGTACAGGTGTACTTAGTCGTGGTACTGGTGTATGTATGGTAGCCTGTTCCTCCTGTCTCTCTGCATATCTGACTCCTTGTTTGTCTCCTTGTCTGTCTGTCTTCTGTCTGTCTCCATGTCTCTTTGTCTATCCGTCTGTCTGTTTGTCTCCTTGTCTATCTGTCTACCTGTCTGTCTGTAGCGCTGTGTGTGTGCGTGCGCGCGCGCGCGCGCGCGCGCGCGTGTGTGTGTGTGTGTGTCTGTGACAGACGTCTAGGTTTATATATCGAATTCTTTCAGGTGCCCTCAAACTAGGCTGTTACAGGCATTCAAGGAATGTCAAGGCCAGTAGTGTGCCTGTCTGTCTGTCTGTCTGTCTGTCCGTCTGTCTGTCTGTCTGTCTGTCCGTCTGTCTGTCTGCCTGTCTGTCTGTCTGTCTGTCTGTCTGCCTGTCTGTCTGTCTGTCTGTCTGTCTGCCTGCCTGTCTGTCTGTCTGCCTGTATGTCTGTCTGTCATGCTGAAGTACTCATTAGCTCGCCAGGTTTTTTTTCTAAACCCGAAAAGTGGTTTTGATGTGGTTTGTTTTATCAAAGTAAAAAATGTCTGTTTGATGTGAACAACAATAAATTGCAGACTGTTGTTGCTGCTGCTGCTGCTGTTGCTATTGTTGTTCTTCTTCTTCTTCTTCTTGCTGCTGCTCTTGTTGTTATCAGTATTGCTGTTTTTTCCGCTTCTCTTGTCCTTGTTTTTGTTGATATTGTTCTTGTTGTTCCTGTAGTTGTTGTTTGTTGTTGTTTGTTGTTGTTGCTGTTGAGCGTGTTCCGGATTGAACAGCTGAGGGTCACCCACCACATGCCCGGCACCCCCGCCCCCTTCCCCCCTCCCCCCGCCTCCCTCCCCTGGCAGATGTGGATCTGTGCATAGCATACGTCAGTCAGCCCACTGGCAGCTGCATTCTGGCTTCAGAAAACAATGGCGGACTTCTGGTTAGAATCATAAGATCATAACGTCACCGTATTGCTTCAGAAAACAATGACGGACTTCTGGTTAGAAGCATAAGATCATAACGTCACCGTATTGCTTCAGAAAACAATGACGGACTTCTGGTTAGAAGCATAAGATCATAACGTCACCGTATTGCTTCAGAAAACATGACGGACTTCTGGTTAGAATCATAAGATCATAACGTCACCGTATGGCTTCAGAAAACAATGACGGACTTCTGGTTAGAATCATAAGATCATAACGTCACCCCGCATTGCTTCAGAAAACAATGACGGACTTCTGGTTAGAATCATAAGATCATAACGTCACCCCGTATTGCTTCAGAAAACAATGACGGACTTCTGGTTAGAATCATAAGATCATAACGTCACCCCGTATTGCTTCAGAAAACAATGACGGACTTCTGATTAGAAGCATACGATTATAGCGTTACCGTATTGCTTCAGAAAAGAAACATTGGGGGGGGGGGGGGTTATACAAGGCCATATCATCACCATATTGACAGCCATACACCAATCTTAGAAGAAAAAAAAGAGATTTTTGGCTCAAATTATAAAATCACATCTGTAATACCTCAGTTGAAGTGTAAGTTTGAAATAGAACGTTAAATAGAAAGAACATCGCCATCAGAAATACAGCAAATATATCTCCACATGAAATACAACGAATTCATCTCCATGTGAAATACAACGAATATATCTCCATCAGAAATAGGACGGATAATTTATCTCCATCAGAAATAGAACGAATAATTTATTTCCATCAGAAATAGAACGAATAGCTCCATGTGAAATAGAATTTGCTGAGAGTGACGCTAACTGCTGCCACGCTTTCAACGTGACGTCACTTGACGCCTTGCTGTTGTCCTTACTGTTGATGCTGTGATTGGTGACGTTATAAGACATGTTGCCATAATAATAATAATAATAAATGGAACTTATATAGCGCTATATCTTGCAAAGACAAATCAAAACGCATGCATTCAACCTAATCTTACACAGTCATGCAATCAATGATAAATAATCAAAAGTTTAAACAAACAGATATTTACAAACATGGTGCAATGCAGACAAAATCTATGAAATAAAGTTTCGATAGTCAAATGTTTTTCAAAAGCACACATACACTCGCTCAGGCCGTATACTTTAGCAGGGTGATAGAACATGGGTTAGATATGAAACAGGAGGGGGGGGGGAAGTCTTAGGTTTGAAATAAATATGTCTTGAGGCTGGATTTAAAAGTGTCATAACTAGGTTTCTGGCGAAGAGAGAGAGGAAGGTTGTTCCACATGGATGGACCAGAAATAGAGAATGAGAGGCGGCCAACAGTGGATTGGTTGAATCTAGGTATTCGTAGGCACAAGGTATCTGCAGTAGAGCGGAGGGAACGTGAAGGAGTGTACAGTTAAGACATTCACATAGGTAGGAGGGTGCAGTTTTGTGGAGACATTTGTAACAGAGGGTACTGATCTTATAATCTACTCTCTGTGGCACAGGCAGCCAGTGGAGAGATCGCAAGAGAGGGGTAATGTGCTCAGATTTTTTCTTTCTGAGAACTAGTCGAGCTGCGAGTTTTGTATACGTTGAAGGGAGTGGATAGATGTTGCTGGCAGACCAGCTAAAAGAGAATTGCAATAGTCCAGACGTGAGAGAATGAGAGAAGTGACAAGTTTGGCTGTTGCATCAGTGGACAGGTACTTTCGAATTGCACTAATACGCCGTAATTGATAGTAGCACGACTGACAGGTCTGGGTGATGAATTTTTTCATAGAGAGTGTGTTGTCGATAACGACACCTAGATACTTCACGGAAGTGGATAAAGGGACTGATGTATTGCCGAATTCTATTGAAGTTGTTGTAATGGAAGAGAGTTTGTGTTTGGTCCCTACAAACATGGCTTCGGTTTTATCTGCGTTTAACTGTAACTTGTTTTGTATCATCCAGTTTTGGATATCTTGAAAGCAGTAGGCCATCTTTGTCAAGAGAGAAGGCAGATTTTCAGGTGTAACACTACTTTGAATCTGAGAGTCATCTGCATAAAAGTGATGGTTGATATGATGACGGTTTATTATATGTGATAGTGGAGCAGTATAGAGAGTGAAAAGAACAGGGCCGAGAACTGATCCCTGCGGGACACCATATTCCAGTTTGGCAGGTATTGACTGTATCTTGTTTACTGCGACTGTCTGGAATCGGTCAGTGAGGTATGAACTGAACCAGGAGAGGGCTGTGCCAGTAACACCGAATGTTTTTTTAAGACGGGAGAGAAGAATTGAATGGTCAATAGTGTCGAAGGCTGCAGATAAGTCGAGTAGAGTGAGAAGGGAGATTTTCCCCGAGTCAGAAGCAAGTAGAAGTGTATTTAGGGTATGGGCTAGGGTAGTTTCAGTGCTAGATTGACGCGATAGGCAGACTGAAAAGGGGAAGAGACTATTTGAGTGAAGATGGTTGTTGAGTTGTGTTTCAGAACAACTTTTTCAAGGACTTTAGAGATGAACGGTAGGTTGGATACAGGTCTATAATTCTTCAAAGTGTTAGTATCGAGGTCGTGCTTTTTTAGTAGAGGTGTAATATTGCAGTTTTGAGAGCAGTTGGAACAATTCCTGAAAGAAGTGATGAGTTAACCATTTTTGTGATGGTGGGTATAAGCTGTGGAAGGCACTGAGTAAAAAGAGAAGCAGGTATAGGATCAAGATCACATGATTTTATTGTCATTTCTTTCAGAATCGTCTTGATTTCTTTCTCGCTTGTTGGGTGAAAGAAAAGGAGAGGAGTACCAGAGAATTGGGGATCAGGAGGCATAGGGTAGAAAGAAGTCTGATCCAATCTGGAGCGAATGTTGCGGATTTTATCAGAGAAGAAAGAAGAGAATATACATACAGTGTTGCATGCATGGATATGTATTGCTGTTGTTGTTGCTGCTGTCACGTGACTATTGTTGTTGTCACCGTTGATGCTGTTGTTGCTTAAGGATTAGATTATAGATTAAATTTCTGATAAGCAAAACCAGTGACATCAGCAGCAGTGAGGCAGTATTGTGACATAGACCCCGCCATAGCCACAACACGCCGACAGCGGCCTTCCCTTCTCGTGTGACCAAGGTGTGAGGTGCTGGGGTCAGGTGTGGGGCTGATAGGGAGGGGGGAACCGGACACCTGACCCCGGGTGTCAGTTGCTTGCGGGGGAGAAAGGGGGACACAGGCTCCGGAGGATCTGAGGCAGCGCTGTCCTCCCTCCATCCCTCCCTCCCTCCATCCCTCTATCCGGTTACGGAAAGTTGAGTGTATCAAAGCAGGGAAAGGAATACACACACAGACACAGACACACACAGAGACACAGACACACACACAGACACACAGACACAGACACACACAGAGACACAGACACACACAGACACACACACACAGACACAGACACACACACAACACACACACACACAGACAGACACACATAGACACACACACACACACACACAGACACACACACGCACACACACGCACACACACACAGACAGGCACAAACACAGACATACACACAGACACACACACAGACACACACACAGACAGAAACCACACAGACACACACGCACACAGACACACACACACAGACACACACAGACACACACACAGACACACACACAGACACACACACAGACACACACAGACACACACAGAGACAGAAACACACACACAGACACACACACACAGACACACACACAGACAGACACACACAGACACACACAGACACACACACAGACACACACACAGACACACACAGACACACACAGACACACAGACACACACAGACAGACAGACCACACACACACACACACACACACACACAACACACACACACACACACAACACACCACACACACACACACACACACACCACACACACACACACACAAGCAATTATCCCAGTGTAAAGCGTTGCAACAGAAACAACCAAACAAGTGAATGAATAAACGGAAGAGACAAGGGGATGACTATGTAGCAACCAGCAACACAGAAACATCACAACACGCAGACGACGACCACACTTATTAGCAAACAAAGCATAAGGGTAGTATAACAGTTGTGTAACAGCCAGCAATACAGAAACATCACAACACGCAAACGACGACAGACTCATTAGCAAACAAAGCATAAGGGTAGTAAAACAGTTGAAGAACAAGGAAAGAAAGAAAGGAAGGACGGGCAGGCAGCTAGCTCACTAGCTCACTCGCTCACTCTTCACTCGCTCACTGGCTCACTAGCTCACTCGCTCACTAGCTCACTAGCTCACTCGCTCATTGGCTCACTGGCTCACTGACTGGCCGCCATGTTCCATCGTCCCCCAGTACGGCGCTGTGTGCTGGCCCAGTGCAGAGAACACAAGCCCTTAGCTTCTTCTTCTTCTTCCTAGCACAAACACCACCTGGGTCAGTTTTCTGTAGTATAATAATGATAACATAAAAAGATAATAAACAAAAATGTTGATGAGGATAATGATGATGACGATGACGATAATGATGCTTCTAAATGGAATTTATATAGCACCATATCTTGTAAAAACAAATCAAAGAATTTGCATTCAGCCCGCTCTTACATATGCAACCTACAACAATTAACAGTTTTAACCAATTGAAATGCACACACACATACACACTCACACACACACACATTTCTGGAGCTAACATAAGTGCCGACTCTACTCAGCCTAAATGTCCTTCAGATGAGACTATAAACCAAGGTCGCGCAGAACATCTTGCGCACACATTAAAACTCGTTCCGCTTTTCGGAAGAGTAGGCCATTGTGTGCCGGTGGGAACGGATGACAATTACAAAACAGCATACACACGGGAATGGATGTAAAAAAGCAAACGAGCGCTTATTCCATTATCCTCGAAATAAAAGAATAAAATAAACGCGCGCACACACAAACACACACACACACACACACACACACACACACACACACACACACACACACACACACACACACACACACACAACACACACACACACACACACACACACACAGGCTATACATTTCGGCAGGGTGATGGGAATGTTAGACGTTGAAGCAGGGACAGACATTTCTGAGATGAAGCAGGAGAAGAACCTAAGTCTTAGGTTTGAAATAGGTATGTCTTGAGGCTGGATTTAAAAGTGTCGGAAGTAGGCTTTTCGCGAAGGGAGAGAGGGAGGTCATTCCAGAGTGATGGACCACAGATGGAGAAAGAACAACGGCCAACGGTGAATTGGTTGAAACTAGATATTCGTAAGCACAGGGTATCTGCAGTAGAGTGGAGGGAAACAAAGAGGAGTGTACAGGTGAAGACATTTGCAGAGGTAGGAAGGTGCTGTGTTGTGGAGACATTTGTAACCGAGGTATTGATCTTGTACTTTACTCTCTGTGGCTCAGGAAGCCAGTGGAGAGATCGCAAGAGAGCAGTAATATGCAGAGGTTTTTTTCCTTTCTGAAGACTAGTCGAGCTGCAGAGTTTTGTACACATTGATGGGAGTGGATAGATGATGCTAGCAGACAATCCAAACATGAAAGAATGAGAGATGTGACAAGTTTGAAAGCTGCATCAGTGGACAGCTACTTTCAAATTACACTTATTATGCCGTCATACATAGTAGCATGACTGGTAGGTCTGGGTGATAAATTTTAGCATAGACAGTGTGTTGCCGATAACAACACCTAGGTACTTGACTGGGGTGGATAGAGGAACTGACGTATTGACAAATTCTTTTGAAGCTGTTGTGATGGAAGAGAGTTTGTGTTTGGTTCCTACAATCATGACTTCGGCTTTATCTGCGTTTAGCTGTAACTTGTTTTGTATCATCCAGTTTTGAATATCTTGAAGGCAGTGGAAACATAACTATTTGTCAAGAGAGCAGGCCCATTTTCAACAGTACCACTGCTTTGAGTTTGAGAGTTACCAGCGTAGAAATGATGGTTGATCTGTTGGTTTATTATATGTGACAGTGGAGTAGTGTAGAGAGTGAAGAAAACAGGGCCAAGAACTGATCCCTGCGAGACTCCACCTTCCAGTTCAGCAGGTATTGATTAACATTTTCTTTACTACTACTACTACTACTACTACTACTACTACTACTACTACTACTACTACTACTACTACTACTACTACTACTACTACTACTACTACTACTACTACTACTACATGGAATTTATACAGCGCTATATCTTGCAAAAACAAATCAAAGCGCTTTCATTCATCCTAGTCTTTCACATGCAGCCAGTTACAATTAATAGATTGTTACAAATTCAAATGTAAGCACACACACACGCACAAGTAATAGTTTTTACAAATTCGTTGATCAAGAAAAAGCTTTCGACCGAGTCAACAGAGACAAGCTCTGGAAGATCCTGGAGCAGTACGACGTGAAGGGGCAGTTGCTTGATAACATCAGAGCAATCTATGCCAACAGTATGAGCGCAGTCCGAACAGCCAGTGGAACATCCGACTGGTTCCCGGTTACATCAGGGGTCAGGCAAGGCTGCGTACTCTCTCCCCTTCTCTTCGTGATCTACATGGACCAGATCACAAAGGAAGCCAACCCAGATCTTGAGGCCCTGAACGAACTATTATTTGCTGACGACCAGTCCCTGATGAATCAGGACAAAGCAGCTCTTCAAGATCACACAGACCAACTCAACACAAGCTGCGAGATGTATGACATGAAGATCAGTATCACCAAAACAGAAGTTATGTCTGTCAGCAGAAATCCAGGAAGCTGGACATCAACATCAACGGCACCCAGCTGAAACAGACCAAAGAATTTAAATACCTTGGCAGCCTCTTCACTGAAGATGGAAAATTGGACAGAGAGATAGAAACAAGATGCCAGAAAGCGAACGCAGTCAGTTACCAACTCGCCCCCTTCTAAAACATTCCAGCATCCCAATGAGCACCAAGGCAAAACTCATCAACGCCATCTTCGTTCCAACACTCACATACCAGTGTCAGACATGGGCCCTAACAAAAGCCTTAGAGAGAAAATTGATCACATGTGAAATGCGCTGCCTGAGAAAAGCTGTCAAACAAGACCAGATGCGACAAGATCAAGAATGAGGTGATCAGAGACATGGTCGGACCAACACCAATTCTCCACCATATCGAACAAACAAAGGATCAGGTGGTTTGGTCAACTCACTAGAATGCCGCCCAGCCAACCAGCCCTACGGGTATACACCACCAAATACAATGGCTGGAAAGCCAGAGGTAGACCAAGGAGACGATGGAGCGACTCCGTGGCTGACACCCTGCGAGCCCATGACCTGTCACTACATCAAGCCTCCCGCCTAGCTGCAGACAGACGTCTGTGTCTCCCCGCGACGCCGAAGGGCACCAGCGGAAGATGAAAGAAGAAAGACAAATTCAAATGTAAACAGACACGCGCGCACACGCGCGCTCGCGTGCGCGCACACACACACACACACACACACACACACACACACACACACACACATAAAGGCTGTACACTCCGGAAGGGGGATGGGTGGTGGGGTGGGCTGTTGAGAGCAGGGACAGAAATGAGATGAAACAAGAGGAGATAATCTTAGGTTTGAAATAAATGTCTTTAGGCTGGATTTAAAAGCTTCATAAGAAGGCTTTTGGCGGAGAAAGAGAGGGAGGTCATTTCAGATCGATGGACCAGAATCAGAGAAAGAGCGACGGCCAACAGTGGACTGGTTGAATCTAGGTATTCCTAAGCACAAGGTGTCTGCAGCAGAGCGGAGGGAACGAGAAGGAGTGTACAGGTGAAGACATTCACAGAGGTAGGAAGGTGCTGTTTTGTGGAGACATTTGTAACAGAGGGTACAGATCTTATAGTTTACTCTCTGTGGCACAGGCAGCCAGTGGAGAGATCGCAAGGGAGGAGTAATGGGCTCATATTTGTTCTTTCTGAGGACTAGTCGAGCTGCAGAGTTTTGTGTACGTTGGCGGGAGTGGATAGATGACACTGGCAAACCAGCCAGAAGAGAATTGCAACAGTCCAGACGTAAGAGAATGAGAGACGTGACTAGTTTGGATGTTGCATCAGTGGACAGATACTTTCGAACTGCACTAAAGCGCTGTAATTGATAGTAGCACGACTGGCAGGTGTGGGTGATTAATTTTTTCATAGAGAGTGTGCTGTCGACAACTAACCCTAGATATTTCATTGCAGTGGAAAGAGGGACTGTCACGCTCCATAAGGAATTGTGGCTAAACCCCCACCCATGCCCTCTCTACCTATCTTCCCGACAATACCATACACAGAACACCGAAGAAAAGTTCCAGACTTTACTTTCCAAAAATCCAAAACAATCACATCAGACACATACTTAAATCCACTTTCACACACACTGATTCAACTTCCAGTCACACTCTAAATCCTAACTTAACAATCCCCTCCCTCTTCTGCACAGTTCTGAAACTCCTTGAGGAATGTTCCCCTCCCACTTCCTCACAGTCACATCTCGGGTTTCCACCGTGGGGTAGCCCAGGGCAGGCTGACGTCCTCAAGGAGGGTCACGGGTGGACAAGGCAGCAGGAGAAGGGAAATGGGCCATGGGGAACATTGATGCAGGGGATAAAGGACAGAGGGTCAAGGACAAGCTGTCGGTGACTCCTCAGGGCACACCAGGCTACACCCTTTCCAAGCACGACTCCACCGCTGGAGGCACCCACAGGAACCTGGAACAGCCAATACTTGCCCTTCCTCAGCATACACCCATAACTAGCGCTAAGGCAACTAGGTTTATTTCCCTTGTGTCCACCGAGTTGACAGATAGTTTATTCACCCAAAATCGCCACCCTGTATACCCAAGGAATCATTGACATTTGAATAAGCGACACGTGCTTTTTGAGTAGAGGTGTAACTATAGCAGTTTTGAGAGTTGGTGGAAAAGTTCCTGAGAGAAGAGATGAGTTTACTATTTCATGATAGTGGGTATGAGCTGTGGAATGCACTGAGTGAGAAGAGAAGCAGGAATAGGATCGAGATCACATGATTTTATTGTCATTTCTTTCAGAATTGTCTTAATTTCATTCTCGCTTGTTGGATGAAAAAAGAAGAGGAATGCCAGTGAATTGGGGATCAGGAGGCACAGGCTGGAAAGAAGTCTGATCCAGCCTGGGGCAAATGTTGCGGACCTTGTCAGAGAAGAATGAAGAAAGTATAGCAGGAAGTTCGGAAGGGCTGTGGACAGTCGGCAGAGGGCTTGCCTTTGCAGATCCCAGAAGAGTTGAGGTGAGGGAAAAGAGAGATTTCATGGACGTAGCATCAAGAACTTGAGCAGAGTAATACTTTGTCTTTGCTGAATGGATTAAGGTTTTAACTTTGTTGATTTGTTTTCCAAAGAGCTGTTTATTTATTTCAGTTTTTGTTTTTCTCCATTGTCGCTCGAGTTGTCGGCGTTTGCGTTTTGCGACGAGGACATCATGGGTGTACCATGGGGCGCAGGGCCTATCAGAAAGAATGGGGTCCGTGGGAGGTGCGTGCTCATTAAGCAGTTGGCCAAGAACAGTGTTGTAGTGTTTAGACGGGTCAGTGTGGTCAGGGATTTGTAACAGGCGTTCAGCAGCTTGCGTAGAGAAAGTTTGAATATCTATGGCCTTGAGATTGCAATGGAGGGCGCACTTTTTCTTTTTAATAGGCCTTGCAATGTTGAGAAAGAAAGAATGGCAAATTGATCAGAAAGCAGTTCATTAGTGACGAATACAGACGTGATGAGATCTAGTGAAACATCAGTGATGAGTCAATCTAAAATATGACCCGATCTGTGTGTAGCTTCATTTACCAGCTGGACAGAGAGTGGTGTGTTGGAATCGGTATGTGAAGTATGAACTATACAGGTGAGGCTACACCTTTAATACCAAGCATTGTTTGGAGACTGGAGAGAAGGATAGAGGTTTCGGTGCTGTGGTTGACGCGATAGACAGACTGAAATGAGGGAGAAGACTATTTGAATAAAGGTGGCTGTTGATTTGTTTCAGAACGACTTTTTCGAGGACTTTGGAGATGAAAGGTAGGTTAGAAATAGGCCTATAGTTCTCCAAAGTGTTAGGGTCAAGGTCGGGCTTTTAGAGATGTGTAACTATTGCAGTTTTGAGAGCTGATGGGAACATTCATAAAAGAAGAGATGTTTACTATTTTCGTGATAGTTAAGATAAGCTGTGGAAGGCACTGTGTGAAAAGAGAAGCAGGAACGGGATCAAGATTGCAAGGTTTTATGGTTATTTCATTAAGAATTTTCCTGATTTCTTCCTCGCTTGTTGGCTGAAAGGAAAGGAGAGGAATGCCAGTGAATTGGGGATCAGGAGGTGCAGGTTGAAAAGGAGTCTGATCCAGTCTGGAGCGAATGTTGTGGACAGAAAAGAAAAGAATTAAGAAAATATAAAACGAAATTCAGAGTGGCTGTGGGCAGTTAGGGCTTGCCTTTGTAGATCCAAGACGAGTTGACGTGAGGAAAAAGAGATGTTTCATTGACGTGGCACCAAGAACTTGAGCAAGTAGTCGGGCTAAGGGGATTAAAGGGTTTTTGACTTTGTTGTTTGTTTCAAAAGAGGTTTTTTATTTCATTTTTTTGTTGCCCGCACTAGTTTGTCGGCGTTTCGTTTTGCCACCAAGATACTGGTGTACCATAAACAAAGGGGCCTAAAAGGGAAAAATGCTCGATGGAGGTGCGGCTCTCAACAGTTGGGCTGAGAAGGGGTGTTATAGTGTTCACGGGTCTGTGGGGGTCAGGGGTTTGTGATGGGCTAGGGCACTTTGTGATAAAAAATTTGAATCCCAAAAACCTTGGATTGCGATGGTGGCGCACTTCTCCTCTGTATCCCTGAAAGACAGCAGTTCCAAAAAATCCACCGGGAGATAATGAATTATCTACTATATAACAAATACAAAGAAAAAGGATTTGGGTTCTAAAAATCAAATATCAGATAAAAGCTTCGTTGTGTTTCTAGGAACCTGACAACACAACAATAATTGAAGCAGTTTTTTTCGTAACGCCTGAAGACTTTCAAGGACAAGGCAAAAGCAAAATTTTTAGAAACCCCCAAACCATTCTCAGTTTTACAAAACTGGGAACAAAAATGTTTCTGAGCTTATTGATTAGGCGGTTGAATGGATTTATTTCGTTTCCTTCAGCACATAATCGGATTGTATTTCATGTATTAATTTCTTTTTATTTTTAATTTTATTCATTTTTGTAGGTATTTACTAGCATGACATTGCATGGGATTATTTTGACTATAACGTATTAATTTGTTTGTTTGTATGGATTGTATCTATTGTATGAATTGTATTACATTGGATTCTATTGGCATTATTGTATTCTATTGTTTTGTATAGTATTGTAACGTATTGTATTGTACTGTAGCTTACATTCTATTGAATTGTATTGGAATGATTTGTATTGTATTGTTTTAAAAGACACATAATCATAAACCCATCCCTCTGTCTATAGACAAGACACATCATCACGAACCCATCCCTCTGTCTATAGACAAGAAACATGATAAACACATCCCTCTGTCTATCGAGAAGACACATCATGATGAACACATCTCTCGATCCATAGACAAGACACATGATGAACCCCATCTCTTTGTCTATAGACAAGACACATGATGAACCCATCTCTTTGTCTATAGACAAGACACATGATGAACCCATCTCTTTGTCTATAGACAAGACACATGATAGAACCATCTCTTTGTCTATAGACAAGACACATGATGAACACATCCATCTGTCTATAGACAAGACACAGGATGAACTCATCCCTCTGTCTATAGAATAGACACATGATGAACACATCCATCTGTGTATAGACAAGACACATGATAAACCCATCCCTCTGTCAATAGACAAGACATATCATAAACACATCCCTCTGTCTATAGACAAGACACATCATCATGAACCCATCCCTCTGTCTATAGACAAGACACATCATCATGAACCCATACCTCTGTCTATAGACAAGACACATCATCATGAACCCATCCCTCTGTCTATAGACAAGCCACATCATCACGAACCCATCCCTCTGTCTATAGACAAGAAACATGATAAACACATCCCTCTGTCTATCGAGAAGACACATCATGATGAACACATCTCTCGATCCATAGACAAGACACATGATGAACCCATCTCTTTGTCTATAGACAAGACACATGATGAACCCATCTCTTTGTCTATAGACAAGACACATGATGAACCCATCTCTTTGTCTATAGACAAGACACATGATGAACCCATCTCTTTGTCTATAGACAAGACACATGATGAACACATCCATCTGTCTATAGACAAGACACAGGATGAACTCATCCCTCTGTCTATAGACTAGACACATGATGAACACATCCATCTGTGTATAGACAAGACACATGATAAACCCATCCCTCTGTCTATAGACAAGACACATCATCATGAACCCATCCCTCTGTCTATAGACAAGACACATCATCATAAACCCATCCCTCTGTCTATAGACAAGACACATCATCATGAACCCATCCCTCTGTCTATAGACAAGACACATCATCATGAACCCATCCCTCTGTCTATATTTAAGGCATATGATGAAACATCCCTCTGTCTATAGACAAGACACTTGATGAACCCATCTCTCTGTCTATAGACAAGACACATCATCATGAACTCATCCCTCTGTCTATAGACAAGACACATCATCATGAACTCATCCCTCTGTCTATAGACAAGACACATCATCAATAACCCAACCATCTGTCTATAGACAAAACACATAATGAACCCATCCCCCTCTCTATAGACAAGACCCATCATCATAAACCAATCCCTCTGTCTATAGAGAAGACACTTGATGAACCCATCCCTCTGTCTATAGACAAGACACATCATCATGAACCCATCCCTCTGTCTATAGACAAAACACATGATGAACTCATCCCTCTGTCCATAGACAAGAAACATGATGAACAACCCCTGTCTAAGACAAGACCGTCACATGAACCCAACCATGGGGTAAGACAAAAACATGAAGAACCCTCCCTCTTTTATAGACAAGACACTCATCATGAACTCACCCTCTTTATGGACAAAAAACACGTCACAGAACCCCAACCATCCCGTCTTAGACAAAACACATGATGAACCCCTCCCTTTTTCTATAAAAAGCACACTCAGAACCAAACCGTCTGTTAAGACAAAAAAAAAAAAATTTTTTTTTTTTAAAATTTTTTTTTTTTTTTTTTTTTTTTTTAAAAAAACCCCCCCCTTTTAAAAAATTTTTCCCCAAATTTTAAAAAAAAAAAAAAACCCCCAAATTTTTTTAAACCCCGGGGCACCCCAAAATTTCCCCCCCCCCAAAAAAAAAAAACCAAACCCCCCCCCCAAAAAAAAAAAAACCCCCCCAAAAACCCCCCCCAAAACCCCCTTTTTTTTAAAAAAGGAAAAAAAGGGACAAAAAGGGGGGCCCCCCGGGGGGGGGAAAAAAGGGGGCCCCCCGGGGGTTTTGGGGAAAAAAAAAGGGGCCCCCCCTTTTTTTTTAGAAAAAAAAAAACCCCCTTGTTTTGGAAAACCCAAAAAACCCCTTTTTAAAAAAAAAAAAACCCCCCCCTTTTTTTAAAAAAAAAAGAAAAAAAAGGGGCTTTAAAAAAGGGGAAAATTTTTTCCCCCCTTTTTTTTCCAAGGGGGATAAAAATTTTTTTTTAAAAAAAAACCCCCCCCCCTTTTTTTTTTAAAAAAAAAATTTTTTTGGGCCCCAAAAGGTTTTTTTCCCCCTTTTTAAAAAAAAGGGAAATTTTTTTTGGGGGGAAAAAGGGAAAAAAACCCCCCCCTTTTTTAAAAAAGGGGCCAAAAAATTTTTTAAAAAAACCCAAAACCCCCAAAAAAAACCCCCAAAAAACCCCCATTTTTAAAAAAAACCCGGGAAAAAATTTTTGGGCCTTTAAAAAAAAAAAAAATTTTTTTGGGGGGGAAAAAATTTAAAAAAAAACCCCCAAAAAACACGAAAACCCCCCTTTTTTTGAAAAAAAAAAATTTTTTAAAATTAAAAAAAGGGGGAAACCCTTTTTTAAAAACCAAAAAAACCCCCCCCCGGGGGGGAAGGGGGGGGGGGGAAAAAAACCCCCCCTTAAAAAAAAAACCCCCCCCGGATTTTAAAAAACCGGGGGTTTCCCGGGGGAAAAAAAAAAACCCCCCCCCCCCCCCCTTTTTTTTTGGGGGGAAAGGGGGCCCTTTTTTTTCCCCCCCCCCCTTTTTTCCCCCCCTTTTTTCCCCCCCCCCAAAAATTTCCCCCCTTTCGGGAAAACCCGGTTTTTTTTGGGGAAAAAAACCCCCGGGGCCCCCCCTTTTCAAAAAAGGGGGAAAAAAAATTTTTTTAAAAACCCCTTTTTTTCCCCCCCTTCCTTTTTTAAAAAAAAAATTTTTTCCCTTTTTTTTATAAAAAAAAAAAAAGCCCCCCATCCCGGGGTCAAAGGGCAAAAACCCCATGTTGACCCACCCCTTTCTGTCTATAAAAAAAGGGGACCCCCGGATTATAAACCCCCACCCTTTGTCAAATAGACAAGACACGGGAAAATTTCAAGAACCCATCCCTTGTCTTTTTAGAAAAAGGACACCATATGAACCCCCCCCTCTGCTATAGCCCCAAAGACAAATAAATAAAACAACCCCTCTGTCAATAGACAAAAAACACATGAACCATCCTCTTTCTATGGGACAAAAACCCAAGAGGGAAACCCTTCCCTCTTTTAAAGCCCAAGAACATGATGAACCCCCCCCTCTGTCTTTAGACAAGTTCTTTAGAAAAAACCCAAAACCCCTTGTTTGAGACATGAAAACTATAAACAAACCCATCCCTTCTTTTATAGCCCTTTTAAAAAAGGGAAAAAAACCCCACCCCTCGGTCTTTTGAAAAGGGGACAAAAGGTGAACCCATCCCTCTGTCTATAGACTTCAAAATGATAAACCCCCACCCCTCTGTCTATGGGGAACAACCAAACCCTTGAAACCCCTTGTCTATAGACGGGGACACATATCAAAACCCCACCCCTCTGTCTTTTGACCCCCCCCAAAATGATAAAACCCCATCCCTTGCCCTATAGACGACACGATGAACCCACCCCTTTTCCTGTCTATAAAAAAAGGGAAAGGGAGGGGGAAAACCCATCCTCTGTTTTTTGGGGGACAAACCAGGGATAAAACCCACCCCTGGGTTTTATGGGACAAGAACCTTCATTAAAACCCACCCTCTGTTTTATAGACAAGAAAAAGATAAACCCCAAAACCTCTCTGTTCAATAAACCATGATGAACCCACCCTCGGGGTTATAGCAAGACTAAGTAAAACCCATCCCCTTTGCTATAGAAAAGGACACATAAATGAACCCTCCCTTTTCTTGAAAAGGGAAAGTTGAACCCACCCCTTGTCTATAGACTGCAAAAGATGAACCCCCCTTTGGGTTCAAGGCCCTTTTCCGGTTTTATTTTAGTAAAGGCAAATGTGAACCCCCTTTGGGTTTGGGGGCCGTATTTTTTTTGCCCCCAAATCCCCTTGAAGATGCACAAGGGGGAACCCCAACCCTCCCAGAAAAACCCCAAATTTTGAAACCCAAAAAATTTTTTTTGTAAGCAATAAATTTTAAACCCCCCCCAAAAAAAACCAGTTAGCCCCCCCCCTCTTTTCTTAGCCGCCTTCCCCATTCCCCCCTCTGTCTTCCTGCCCGGGGCCTCCCCCTTTTTCGAATCTAAATAAATTAACCCCTTGTCTTTTCCAAAAAATCTGTTCCCCCCCTCTTTTAAATCTCTGTCCCCCCCTCTGTCTGTCTAAAAAACCCTTTTTTCCCCCCCTTTTGTCTGTCTGGCCTGTTTTCTCTTTCTCCCCCCCTTTTTCTTTCCCACTTTCCCCTCCCTCTTTTTTCCTCTCCCCTTTTTGGGATGACCTCCCCTTTCATAGAGCCACAAGAACCCTTTTCCCGGGCAAAATTAATAAAAATGGGGATCCCCCCCATTGGGAAGGGCCCAAGAAACAATCTTATGCCCCAACCCCCTTTTTAAAAAACAAATTTTTAAAAACCCTTTCCCCTTTCCCCATAGAAAAACCCCAAAACTTAACCCACCCCTGTCTAAACTAAAATTAAAAAAGGGAAGAAAATTGAAAAACCTCCCCTGGTTTTAGGGGTCCCTTTGGGATAAACCCCCAGTTGGTTTTTCCCCTCATTTTCCCAACTTGCAAAAACATTTGTCCCAAAGGAACCCCCCCCTTTTAAAATAAAGCAATTTTTTGCCCCTTTTTAAATTAAAAAGGGAATTATTTTGATCCCTTTGGGTCTATATCCCAATCCTCAAATTGCCCCCTTTC
The DNA here is from genome assembly GCA_028751875.1 of Rapana venosa. NCBI lineage: Eukaryota > Metazoa > Mollusca > Gastropoda > Neogastropoda > Muricidae > Rapana > Rapana venosa. The sequence goes on from CM054141.1 coordinate 23,945,189, forward strand.
CTTTTTTTAACCCAAAAGGGGGAAAATTCTGTATTAAAAACACTAGAAAAACTTCCCCCTTTGGATTTCCTTTTTCAAAAGTGTTCTAAAGGGCCCCCCTTTTAAAAAGCGCTTTTTGGCCCCGATTTTTCCCCAATTTATTAAAAAATTTTCCCCCCTTACCCCGCCGGGGCAAAGGGGTACCCGAAACAAAAGGGGGATTTTTTTTTTTTCAAAAAAAATTTGGAAAGGAAATTTTATAATTTTTAAAAGCCAAAAAAATTCCCCCTTCCCTCCGTTCTTGCCCCCCCCTTATTCCCCCCGGTGCTTTTCAAATTTATATACTTTTTTCTAAAACTTTTCTGTCTCCCTTTTTCCAATTCTTTCTCCTTTTCTTTTTCTCTCCCCTTTTCTTTTTCCCGCCCCCACTTTCTTCCTAAAAAACCCCCGTCCTTCCTCCGTTCCCAAAATTTCCCTCCCCGTCCTCCTCCCTTTGATTTAACCTTTTTTTCCTGCCCTTCCCCTTTCCTTTACCTTAAAAAAAATGTTTTTGTAAAATGGGGTCCTTTTCTTCCCCCCTCTTTCCTTTTTCTCCTCTCTCTTCTTCCCCCCTTTACTCCTCTTTTTTTTTCCCTTTCAAAATTTTTAGGGGGAAAATTGAGGAAAATTTTTGGGTTTTGCAAATTTTAAAATTTTTTTTCCCCCTTTTTTTATTTTTTTTAAATTTTTTTTTAATTTAAGGAAAAAAATTTTTAATTTATTAAAATTAAAAATAGGGTTTTTTTTATTTGTTAAACACTTTTGAAAGTTATTTTCTTAACAAAAAGTGTTAATCGGGGTTTTTTTTTAAAAATAAAAGAAAGTTTGGGGGAAGTGATTATCTCTTTTAAATTTTAATTTTTTTCCATGCTTTTTTGGGGTTTGGGTTTTGTTTAAAACCCTTTCCCTTAATCTTTACCCCCAAAACCCCAAAATCCACTTTAACATTTTTTCCCCCCAACCCCCCCAAAATTTCTTTTTAACAATTTTCTAGTTTTCTTTTATGGAACCTTAGGATTTTTTTCCCTTAATTTTTAAATTTAATTAAAAAAACTTTCCTTTTTCTTTTTAAATGGGTTTCAATTTTACAGTTTATTCAAAAAAATATTGATTGACCTTTCCTGTTTTTCCAAGGTTTATTTTTATTTTTCCCCTTTTGGAAAAAGCACAGACCCCCCCCCCTCTTCTCCCCTCTCTCTCCTCTTTTTCCTTCGCTCCTCTCCCCCTCTCCTTTTTCCTTTTTCCCCCCCCAAAACTTTTTTTTTTCTTTTTTTTTATTTTTTTAATTTTTTTAAATTTTTTTTAAAAAAATTATTTTATTTTTTTAATAAAAATTTTTTTTCATTTTTAAAAATTAAAATTTTTTTAAAAGGTTTTAAAAAATTTTATTTTTTAACTGTCTTAAATGAAAGATTTTCTTTTCTCTTTTAAAATTTTCTTTTTTTTTCCTTTCCCTTTTTTGTTTTGGGGTTTGGGGTTTTTTGGGTTTTTTTTTCCCCCCCCTTTTCTTTTCTTAATTTTTTTATCTTTTATAGGGTTTTGAGGTTTTTTTTTTTTATTTTAACATTTTTTTTTTATTTTTGGGGTTATTTTTTTTTTTTTTTTTTCTTCAAATTTTTTTAAAAGTAAAAAAAATTTAAGTTTAAAAGGTGACCCTGTCTGTTTGGTAATTATTATTTAGTAACCCTTTTGAAACACCACAAAACACACAACACACACCCACCCCCCCCCCCCCCCCGACCAAACACCCCCTCCCCCCCTTTTTTTTTTCTCTCTTCCTTTTTTTTTTTGGGTTTTGGGTTTTTTTTTTTGCTTTTTGTGGTTTCAAAAATTTAGGGCCCGGATTTGCAATTTAATTCATTCTCTCTCTCTCTCTCTTCTCTCTCTCTCTCTCTCACTCCCTTTTCCTCTTTTCTCTCTCTCTCTCTTCCTTTTAAAATTTTTGGGTTTGTTTTAAATTGGGTTTTTTTTTTCTTTCTTTTCCCCTTTTTTTATTTTGGATTTGGGGTTTTTTTTTGTACTTAAGTAGGTAAATTTTTTTATTTTAAATTTTTTTTAATTAAATTAAAAAAAACTATTTTTGTCAAATTAAAAAATTTAAGGGGAAAGGGCGTTATTTTTTTAAAATTTTTTAATTTGGTTACCTTCTCTGCCCTCCCCCCCCCCCCCCCTCCCCCTCCTCCCCCCCCCCCCCTCTTTTTTTTAAATCTTTTTTACTTTCTTTCTTTTTCTTTTTTTTTTCTTGTTGTTTTTTTTTTGGTGGTATGAAATTTTGTTTTTTTTTTTTTTTTTTTTTGTTTTTGTTTTTTTTTTTTTCTTCTTTTTTTTTTTTTTTTTTTTTTATACTTGTTTTTTTTGTTTTTTGGGTTTGTTTTTTTGGGGCCCCGGTCTTATTTTTTTTTTTTTTAAAAATTTGTTTTTAAAATTTAAAGGTTGTTTTTTTTTCCCTATGTTTTTATTTTTTTTTTTAAAGGGGTTTTTTTTCTCTTTTTTTCTTGTGTTTCTTTTTTTTTTTTTTTTTTTGGGGGTTTGGGGGGGGGTTTTTTCTTTTTTTTTTTTAAATTTTTTTTTTCGTTTGGTTTTTTTTTTTTTTGGTTTCTTTTTGGTTTTTTTTTTTTTTTCCTTTGGTTCTTTTTTTTTATTTTTTTTTTTTAAATTTCTTTTGGGGGGGGGGGGAATCTTTTTTTTTTTTTTTTTTTTTTTAAAATTTTTTTTTTTTTTTTTTTGGGGAAAATTTTTTTTTTTCATTTTTTTTTTTTTTTTGTTTTTTCTTTTTTTTTGGGGTTTTTTTTAATTTTTTTTTTCTTTTTTTTTTTTTTTTTTTTTTTTTTTTTTTTTTGGGGGTATGTTTTTTTCTTTTGCTCGTCTGGGGTTGTTGTTTGTTTGTATGTTTTTTTGTTTTTTTCTTCCCTTTCTCTTTTTCTTTAAAAAAAAAGTTTTTTTCCTTTGCTTCTTCTGCTTGAAAGTATGGGAAATGAGTGCTTTTTTAAAAATGTGCCCCCCCTGGGCGGGGACTGGATGAAAAAAAGCACATGAATACTTATTAAATTACCGGGGAAAAAAAAAATTTTTGTTTCTTTTTCTTACAATGTGAAGATGTTTTTTTTTATGATTTTTATTGGCTTTTCCCCTCTTTATTTTTGAGTGTAGGGGGTATTCCCACTTTTTTTAAAAAACTAGACTTTCAATTTGCAGGGCATAACTAAAAAGTGTTTTGTGTTGATGGGTTTTGTGTTATGTGAGTATTAAATTTTTTAGTATTATCCCTGAAAAAAAACCCCCCCCCCACCCCACCCCCAAAACCCTTCAGTTTAAACAAACACAAACCCCACACCCCCAAAAAACACACACAAAACACCACACCACCAACACACACCACACAACACACACAAAACCACCACACACACACACTCACTCCCCCAAACTCACCCCTCATTTTTCCTCTCCCTCAACGATTGATTAGTTTTAAATTTTTTTGGTTTTTTTTTTGTTTTTATTTGTTTGGATGTATGGGTTTTTAAATTTATTTTTTTCCCAAAACCTATAATTTAAAACCGAGCATAATCAAAAAAGAGTGTTGAGGGGGTTGGAAATTACGGGTTTTGGGATTTATATTTTGGTTTATTATCTCTGAAAAACACAAAAACAAAACTCCTGTCTTTTTCTCGTTCTCTCTCTCTACTCCTTTTATCGCCCGCTTATAGTCATAGTATTTCCTGAGGGAAGGGTTTTCTTTTTTTAATATTTTAAAATATTTTATTGGACTTCCCTGTTGAAATTTTAAATTTTTTTAATGGGGTGCCCTATTTCAATATTTTTATAATTATGAAAAAACAAGAATGTGTCCCAAATTTTTGAAAAATGTGAGTGTTTTTTCTTTAGGGACTTTATTAATTTTGGGTTTGTGTTATTTTTTTCTTGGCTTTTTTGTTGTTTTGTTCTTGTTTTTGGGTTGTTTGTCTGTTTTTCTTTTCCTTTTTCCTCTTTTTTTGGGTTTTGGGTTTTTTTTTCTTTTTTTTGGGGTTTTTTTGGTTTTGGTTAGGGTTATTGGGGGGGATTGGGGGGGTTTAGAGGTGGGGTATTTTTAGGATTTTTTTTCTTGCTTCCCTTTGGGGGGGGGGGAGGGTTGTTGGGGGGGGGGGGGGGGTTGATGGGGGGGGGCTGTTTTGAAAAGGGTTTTATTTCCCCTTGTTTTTTAAATTGTGGATGTATTAAGTTTTGGGGTTTTTTTAAATTAAGAGGGTACCCCTAACGGGGGGGGAATGGATTTTTAAAAAAAGAAAATGTGGGGTTTTCATTATCCTCGAAATAAAAAAATTTTTTGCCCATTGTCATTTCATTGTAAATTGTCTCTCTCTCTTTGTCTCTTTTCTTTCTCTTTTCGCGCCCCGGTTTGGCGTCGTTTGCTCGCTCGAAATCTGCTGACCCGGTTTTTGGAATCTTTTCCCGGGGGAAATTTTTTCCCCCTGGGGGTTAACCCTCAGCGCAGGACTCCCCCTCCCCCCAAAAAGGGGAAGGGAAATGCAATAAAAACCCCGAGGTTTCCCGTGTCCCGGGAACGCACGCAAACATCTTGCGCACACGTTAAATCCCGCTCCGTTTTTTGAAGAGAAGGCCCATTGTTGTCCCCCAGGTTTTTAGAAAAAGGGACAAAATTTTGCAAAACCCCGCAAACACCGGGGAGGGGATTTTAAAAAGCTCAGAGTGCTTATTCAATTTTTTTTCGATATGAAGGAAGGAAAAAATTTAAAAAATTAAAATTTCTCTTTCTCCCCTCTCTTTTCTCTCATTTTTTCCCCCCCTTATTTCCCTGCATGTGTGCCAGGTGTTTGCATAGATTTTGCAGATGTCTTTGGGTTTTGTGGGGGAAAATTTGTTTTTTTCTGTCTTTTCCTTGGACGAAAAATTACACAGAAATTTTCACCCCAAAATTTGAGTGTTTTTCAGTGTATGCATTGCGGAACAGTGCCCCCCCCCCCCCCCCCCCCCCCCCCCCCCCCCCCCCCTTATTTTTTTCCAGTACGAAGTTCCCGGACGGAGGGGGGGGGGAAAAAAGTTAAAGCCCAAAAAAACAAACACTTACCAGTTTCTGTTCTCTCTGTGTTTACTTTTGTCTGTGTGTATTCTCTTGTGTTTCGGGGAAAGGTCAACACCCAAACGGCCCTTGTTGTTTTGTGTGTGGTGTGTTTGGTGTGTGTGGTGTGGTGTGTTGTTTTGGTGTGGTTTTATGTGGGGTGTATGTGTGTGTTATGTGTGTGTATGTGTGTTTTATGTGTATATGTGTGTGTATTTTTTGGGGGTATGTGTGTGTTTTTGTGTGTGTTTGTGGGGTGTATATGTGGGTTTTATGGGGGTGTGTTTTTGTGTGTGTGTATGTATGTGTATGGGTTGTGTGTGTTTTGTGTGTGTGTGGGTATTGTGGGTGAAAAACTTTTGCCTTCTTCTCTTTTCCCCTCTTCTCTCTTCTCTCTCTCTTCTTCCCCCCTCCCTCTCTCTCCTCCTCTCTCTCTCTCCCCTTTTCTTTTCCCCTCTCTCTCCCCTTCTGCTCCTCCTTTTCCCCTTCTTCTTTTCTTTTTCTTTTATTTTTTTCCGAGGGTCATGAAAATGTCACACTGCTTTGCCCAAAAAACGCTTTAAACCCAAAACGTTTGGAAAGTCTGAGTTATAAAAATTGTTGGTCCCAAAAAGCATAAAAAGGGGGTTTTAGGTTACCAAATTTGGGGAAAGTGTTTTATACATGAAATTTTGCATGGATTCAAAAAGTTTATAACAGAAACAAAGTGGAGTTTAAATTATTGCATTTCACGGGGCCCCCTGATTTTGTGATTTAGTTTTTTTTTTTAAAAAAGGAAAAGGGGAGCCCAATCCTAAAAGGGTTCTTTAGGGGACCCGAAGCGCCCAGAAAAACCATTTTTCTGGGGCCCCGCATTTGAGGGGGGGCCGCCCATCTCCTCCCCCTCGCTGATTAAAATTTGATGGGCCCAAAATTTTTTTAAAATGAACCCCCAAATTGCTTTTTTGGGAAAGACGTTTTTTACTCTTTTTGAAACATTTTCCCAGACATTGTGGACCCAAAAGGAAGCAACAGTTATTCCCAAAACCCAAATTTTTTTTTTTCCCCCCAATAAAAAATTCAAAGTGGGGGGCCCCAATGCAATTGGGGGGAAAAGTGGGCCCAAAAAAAATTCCCTTTTGATTAAACACTTGGGGCAAGATAATGGGGGATTTTATAATCATGAGACTTTATCAAAGAAATTAGGTACTAACTTTAATTTTTGCATTTTTTTTTGGGGGCTGTTTTGCGATCGATCCAAAATAGGGCCGGGGAATGAAAAAAATTAAAACTGGATGAAAACTTTTTTTAAAGGGGAAAAAGGGGACCAATGCTCTAGAGATTATATCAAAAGCGGGGTAAAGGACCCCGGATTTATTAGGATAAAAATTAATACCCAAAAAAAAAAAATTTCTCGACTTAAACTCTTTGGAATTGGGAAAAAACGGGGTTAACTTTTCCAAAAAGCGGGAACGGAGTTTTAAAACTGACAAAAAAAAAAATTAAAAAAATTTTAAAATTGAAATGGTTTAAAAAAAGATTTGTTTTTAAATATTGTCACGAAAAAAAAATATTAAAAAAAATTGAAAGTTCGGGAAAATAAACAACTGAAAGGTTTTTTGTGGAAAAGGGAAAAAAGGGAACGATAAACCTTTATTTATGGGAGTGCCCTTTGTACAAAATTTTCTGGAAAGAATTGGAAGTGATAAAAAACCCCAAATTTTTTCCTTTGGTGAGAGACGGGAAACCTTAATGGGGAAAAATAGTGTTTTTTGGCCCAATGATGCAATACAAAAACTGATGGGTGTTCGACTTAAAAATACTTTTAGCAAAGTTCAAATTTTTAAAAAAAAGGGTTCGGATTGGTAAAACAAAACTTAATTTTGGTAATTTTTGAAGGGAACTTAAAAATTTATAATATGAGAGGGAAAAAATTTTTTTTGGGACCCAAAAATAGCAAAAAAAAGCAGGTTACAAATTTTTCAAAAAAAAAACGGTTCCCCAACTAAAACTTGTAGAAAGTTAAAGAAATTCCACCAAAATATTGGGATAGTATAAAAATTTTTAAAAATTTTTGTCTTGAAAAAGGGAAAATGTTGTTGGTTTCTTTTTGTTCTTTGTGTAGCTAGTAGTTTTTTCCCCTGAAAAAAAGGGAAAAATGTGTAATTTTTGGTCCGGTAAAAAGTTTTTTGTTTGTTTTAAACTGTATAGGTTCCCCAATTTCCAAATTTGTTTTTTTTTTTCCATTGTTTCCCTCGGGGGGCACATTTCAGTTTCTGTTGGGGTATGTTTTTCCCAAATCGATTTTGGTTTTACAATTCTTCCTTTACAAAAATTTCATTCTCTCTTTGGTGCTTCTTTCCCCTCTCCTCCCCTCCCCTCCTTTTTTCTCTCTTCCCCTCCCCTCTCTCTCTTCTTTTTCTCTCTCTTTTCTGTCTTACCCCCGGGGTTTTTTATTATTAAGATTTTATCCCCAAACCGGGGGGGGGACTGGATGTAAAAAAAAGGGGCCACTTGTGTGCTTTTTCTTTTTTCCTCAAAATTAAAGGGAATTTGTCTTTGCCCTTTGTAAATTGTCTCTCTCTCTCTCTCTCTTTTTTTTCTCTCTCTCCTCTCTCTTTCCCCTCTCTCTCTTCTCTCTCTCTCTCTCTCCCTTCTCTCTCTCCTCTCTCTCCTCTCTCTCTTTTTCTTTTTCTTATGATGTTCTCTTTTTTTCCCTTTTTCTTTTGGGGGTTTTGGGGGTTTGTTGTTGATTTTAAAAAAATTTTACCCGGGTTTTTTCCTTTGTTCAGTCTATTTGATATTAGACGAGGGGGGGTTGGAGGGGTGGATGTCTTTTTAAAAAACAACAACAACAACAAAAAACCCAACAACAACAACAAAACACCCCGACCATGTTTTAAAAAAACCACAAAAAGTTACTTGGCTTTGAACGGGAATTATAAAAAAAAAAAAACAAATTCATTACGTTAAGAAACCAAAAAGTTCCAAAAAGTAACTGGGGAATGGCCTTTCACAATTTTTAAAAGGGCAGTTTTAAATTATTGAATCCTGGGGTAAAGGGTTTTTTCCCAGAAAAAGGGGGGGATGAACGGTTTTACACCTGACAGTCAAAATTTTTGGTATTATTTGATATTTCACCACCCAGGTATTTTCTGTTTTTTGCTTGAATTTGGTTATAAGCATTTGGGGTTCATTCTATAAAATAAAACGTAAGTCTTTTTGGACGAAAAAAACCATTTACCCAAAAGTTTTTAAAAAGGGGTTCCACGACTGTTAAAATTAGCGGTATTCCCCCTTATCCCCTTTAAAGGGTTTAAAGAGATGGATGGAGGTTTAAATTTCAAAAAATGAAATTTTCGAAATTTTTTTTAAAACATGGGGTTTTTAAAAAGTATACAATACCGATTTTTAAATTCAACGCAAAGAAGGATTTGAAATATACAAAAGGGCAAATCAAGAATTTTAAGAAAGGGAACTCATTTAACATTGCTTTTGGGTTTTTCTGCGGGAAATTTGGGTTTTTTTTGGTTTCCCTTAAAATTTGGGGTTTTTAAAAATTTTCAACGCTGGTATAAAAAAAGCAGAACCGGGTTTCTTGAATTATCTAGACGGGTTCGGGGTTTTTGAAAAAAATTTGTAAGATAAAAATTTTATTAGATAAATTGGGATGGACATCAGAAAAACCCTTATTTCAGTTGTAAATTTTTTTTACATTGACCCCACTATTTTCAAAGTGTGTTTTTTCCCTCTCCCATGAGGGGAAATTTTAAGATTGCTTTTTGGGTGTCCGTTGTGTTGTTTGGGCTTCAGTTTTTGGCCCCAGTTTCAGACACATTGTACTTATGGACTTTTAAAGGGATATACATTTCGCTCTTTTTTGGGAAAACCCCAAACTGATTTTCCCTTTTTATTTCTTCGGAAATAAAGTTTTCAGTCGTTTTTTTTTAAAGCCAATTTGACTTTGCCAGTTGCGGAATTTTTTAAAGGAAATTATGCCGATTCTTATATTTTCCCCAGGGTTTGAGGCGCCGTTTGGGCACCCCAAAAGACCGCCTGTATGCTTTACAGTCTTTTACTTTGAAAATTTTTTAAATTTGGGGTTTTTTTGGGGTTTGTGTGTGTATGTGGGGTGTGTAGGGTGGGTGTGTATTGTGTGTATGTGTGTATGTGTGTGAATGTTTTTTGTGGGGGGTTTTTGGGTTTTTTACGATTTTTCCGTGTTTTTATGCTTTTTTTGGGTTTTCCACTTGGATGGGTGACCTTTTTGAGCGCCTTGGTTTCCCGTACAGTTCCCCCAAGTTAACCCAGCTGTAAATGGGTACCTGCCCTTTTTGGGTAAGGGAAGGTAAAGCAGCGAGGGAGGGGGGGAGGGGCGCCCCCCAAAAATTTGTGGCCCTAGAGAAGTGAGGTCTTGAGGGGCCTCGCCCCCCTACGACCTTTTATGGGTTTTTATGGGACTCCTTTCCCTCCTTTTTAAACCTTTAAATGCATATTTTTTTTTTTTAATCTTTTCGTTGCTGGGGGTTTTCCCTCTTTCAAAGGGCCCGGGATGAAAAAATTTAATGGTTTTTAGGGCTTAATCTGTTACCCTTTTGGAAATTTTTAAAATTTGGTCAAAAAAAAAAATGATCTCTCTCTCTCTCTTTTCTTCTCTCTCTCTTCTCTCCCCGGCCCCCTTCTCTCTTCTTACAAACACCCACAACCACCCCACACAACACAAAAAACACACTTTGGAATCTTCCCCCCCCCGCCCGGCCCCTGCCCCTTAACCCTTCACCCCGGGACCATAGGAAAGGTCGTGCGGGGGAAAGATGGCAGTAAAAGGTCTGTGTACTAGGGGACCGGGCACGGGGCCCTTTGGGGAATCCAGACACAGCCCCTGCCCCTGTTTTTTTCGGGTTTTTATTGGTTTTTTCTTTCTTTTCGGGGGGATTGGGTTTTACTGCGGGGATGCCCCAGTGGGGGTTGGGGAAAGGCGCCACGAGGATGATCCAGGGGCCCCCATTTAAAAATTTGCCTATTTAGGACTCATTTCCCCATCAGCATCTGACATTTGAAAGTACACTCTTTTCAGCATGCAGTTCAGCACCCCCCTTCCTTCCACTTTTTTCCAACAACATAAAAAAGAGGGAAAAAAAACAAAAAGGGAAAAAAAGAGGAAAACGAAGAAGGTAAAAACAGAGTTTCCAGTCCTGCCCTTTGTATCCTTAACACGCTGGCACAGCCCAAAAACGCTCTGTTTGTTTTCCCCCAGGTCTGTGTCCTGATTTTCCCCCTGAACTCCTTCAAAAGTCCTGGGCACTGCCCCGGAAATGATTTTGAGGCATTTATTTGTAGTGTGTCAGGCCCCATTAAAAACCCTTCACTCACGGCACCAGGGGCCCAAATTTAAATGATGTTCATAATAATAAAATAATAAAAATAAAAATTTAATGATGGTGATGATGATGGGGAGGGATGATGATAATAAAAAATTTAAAAAATAATATTAAAAAATAAATAAGAAAAAGGGAAAAAGAAGAAAAAGAATGATGATGTGATAAATTGATGATCCCCCGGGATGATAAAATTTTTTTCTACTTACTCCTACTTATTTTACTATACTACTATCCTATTCTACTATATAAAATATACCCAAAATACTACTACTACTCCCAAAATCTCTACTAAATAACAAAAATAGAAATTAATATTTAAATAAAAATTAAAATAAAAATTATAATAAAAATAATAATATAATTAATAAAAATTTTTAATAATAATAATAATAAAAAATAAATAATAATATAAATAATAATATAGGGGTTTTTATTTTGCACTCAATCTTTTTTTTAAAAAACAAAAAATTTTACGAAGGGGTTTTGCACCCCCAACCCTTGACACACATAAACCCCCCCTTAAACTTTAAAAAAACAACGTTTTTCAAATCCATGCGCGCGCCCCGCATGTCCCGCAGGCACGCCACAAACACCCAAACACACCCCACACACACACACCCACACACAACACACACACCACCACACAACACACACACCACACACACCCAAAAAACACCACCCCCCGGTCGCGGAACCCACTTAGGAGTTAAAAGATGCATTTTAAAAAAATTAGGGACAGCTATGGGGGGGAAAGTCTCAGGTAGGAAATAAGTTGTTTTGAGATTGGATTTAAAGGGTATCAAGTTGAAGGTTTTTGGGGCCAAAGTAAAAAGAGGGAGGTTTTCCAGGTGGAGGGGCCAGGCAGAAAAAGGGCCCGACGGCCAAACCGTGGTTTGTTGAACCCTGGTTGTTCAAAAGCCCCAAAGTATCTGCAGCGGGAACAAAAAGGGAATGGGGGGGAGTGTACAGGTGAAAGACATTTACAGAAATAAGGGGGTGAAAGATTTGTGGAGAATTTGAAACAAAAGGGTATTGATTTATACTCCAGTTTTTGGGCCAGGAAAGCCAGGGAAGAGATCGCAGAAGAGGATGTGTGTTTAGTTTTTTTCCCTTTCTTAGGACCAGCGAGCTTCTCAGAGTTTTTTTTATGCGTTGGAAGAGAGTGGATAGATTTGCTGGTGGGCCCCAAAAAAAAAAAGGGAATTCCAGTTGTCTAAACGTGAAAAAAATTGGAGTTTTTGTGATCAGTTTGGGGAATTTGGATCAGTGGACGTTACTTGCAAAGGCGCTTTGCTTTTGTAGTTGATGTAGAAAAGACTGGAAAGGTCGGGTGTGAATTTTTTCTAGGAGTGTTTTTTTAAAGGGAACTTTTTCCTAAATACTTCACGGGAGGAAAAAAGGGAAAATGACCCTTTTCCCGAATGCTTTTGAAGTTTTTGCGTTGAGGGAAAGTTTTTTTTTGGGGGTGCCTTGTGCATGGTTTTTTTTGGTTTTATCGGCATTCAGTGTAACTTTTTTGGGTTTTCATCCGTTTTGAAGGTTTTAAAGGCAGTGGGAAACATTTTTGTCAGGGGGGAAGGGGCAAGTTTTCAACGTATAAATTTGCATTTGAACCCTGACTATAATCGGCATAGAAGTGATGATCAATATGGTGGGTTTTTATTATATGTGAGAGGGGAAAGCGTGTAGAGAGAAAAGGGGAAACAGGGCCCTGGCTGGAAACCGTTCACTGCCTGTAAAACAGGGAAAGCAAACAGAAAAAACCCCGGGGGAAGAGGGGGGAGGGGGGGGGGGGGGGCTCGGAGTTCCACATGGATGGGGAAAACCCCGCCCCCGGCGGGGGGGGACAGGGTTTCTCTTGCCCGGGCCCATGTTTAAAAGAAGCCTGAGTTGATTTTCGGCCTGAGATGGACACCCCACCCCGTTTCCCCTCTCTGCTTACCACCCCCCTCAACTCCGTATCGGGTGGTGGCATGGTGTCTGTCGGGGTTTCACCCTTTTCCCCGCCCTCCCCCCCCCCCTTCCCTCTTCTGCGGGGCGCTTGCCCCCATCCCCAGGGAAAGGAAGTTTTTTTTTTTTTTTTGGACCCCGCCAGGTTCGGGGTTTTCCCCTTCCCCCAGGTTTTGGGCCTCTTTTGGTAAGGGGTTAACCCTTTTGCCCCTCTGGGCCCTACACGCGGGGTTTGGGGTTTATAGAGTTGGAAGTGTACTTCCCGAAAAGGGTAAAGTATTATCAGCCAAATGCCAATTTGGGTTTTTTTCGCCCCAAATTCTTTTGGCTTTTCTATCTTGTTTTTTTATCTAGTTATCTTTTATATTTATACCACCCCTTAGTCCAAACTTGTTTTCTTCCTCGTCTGTATTTGTAAAAATAGCCCCATATGTATTTTGTGGGGGTGTCATGCAATAAATCAATTTCCTAGGTACAGAGAAAAACCCACTGAGGAATCAAATCTGTCTTCCAAAAAAGCGCCCCGCAGAACGGGTTTTTTTCACCTTTATTTTTATTTGTTTTCTTTCTTAAATCGTATATTCCTTTTTACGCATTGGGGCACAAAAAAAGGTGGGTGGCGGAAAGCAAGTGCAGTTTAAACCGTTACCCCAAAATTTTCATCATTTTAAAAAAAGGTTATCAAAAATTATAAAATTTTTAAAAATTTAAAAAAGGAAAACCCTAGAAAAAATTTGTATTTCCCAAAGACAGCATTAAATGGGATGTTTTTTTTTTATTTTTTTTAGTAAGGATATGCCAAAATTTGAAAGAAAAGTTTTTTGCTTTTTTTCTTTATAAAAAAAAAAAACAAATTTTTAAAATTTTCCCAAAGTTGGGCAAGCTTTTTTTTTGGTTTTTTAAATTGACTTGTGGAGAAGAGCGGGGGTGGGTGATAAACTCTTCAAACATTGAAGTCACTAGAATTCCTTATAAAAGGGAAACCCTTTTTACTCTCAGCTAGTTTCCATAGCAATTTTTTCCTATTTTGCCTATACTTCCCTTTTCTTTCTCGACCCAAAAAGATCAGGTTTAGTGGTTGGGGGTTTTAGTCTTTTTTTATGAGTTTAAAAAACTCGATTCAGCTCTTGCCATGTCTTGGTCTGTGTTTAAAATCTTAAAGGGTTTTGTGTCAGCTAACTCCCAAGCCTTCCCTGAAAATTTTCGGTTTTCTTAGCTGGGGTGTGGAGACACAGTCTTCTTATATGTGATATCTAAAACCCCTTATGTGAAGGGCTGTCTTCGTTTGATTTAAAAATATAAACCGTTGTGTGGGGAAGTCCCTTTTTCTATTTTTAATTTTTAAAAACCGTTATGGAAGACTTCTTCTTTGTAAATATTAAAAACCCTTGGGGTGAAGACTGTCTTCTTCCCATGTCAACATATAAAAACCCTTTTGTGGAGGAAGTTTTTCTTCTATAATAAAATATTAAACCGTTGTGTGAAGGGCTGTCTTCTTCTATGTCAAAAATATAAACCCTTGTGGGGAAAAACTTTTCTCTTTTTGTCAAAAATATAAAAATGTTGTTTGGAAAAAGTTTCTTCTACGTGATATATAAACCGTTGGGTGGAGGAAGTCTTTTTTCCCATGATAATATATAAACCGTTGTGTGGAGGGGAAATTTCTTCTATGATAATATATTTCACCGTTTTGTGAAGACGTTTCTTTGATGTATGTAAACCGTTGTGTTTAAGGGCTGTCCTTTTTCTATGTCAAAAAATATAAACCCTTGTTGTGAAGGGGGTGTCTTCTTATTTTAAAGAAAAGGGAAAAACCCTTATGTGAAAACTGTTTCTGTTTTGTAAATTTTAAAACCCTTGGGGTGGGAGGAAGTCTTCTTCTATGATAAAAATATAAAAAACCCTTGTGTGAAAACTTTCTTTTCTTTGATGGGGTATATAAACGTTTTTTGTGGAGGAAAAACTTCTTCTATGATAATATTTAAACCCCTTGTGTGAAGACTGTTTTTCTATGATAATTATAAACCGTTGTGCGGGGGGAAATCTTCTTTTGATAATGATATATAAACCGTTTTTTGTGAGACTGTTCCCTTTTATGTAATATATAAAAAGTTGTGTGAAGGGCTGTCTTCTATGGTGATATATTTAAAATGTTGTGTGGAGGAAGTCGTTTTCGGTAATGATAAAATAAACCCTTGTGTGAAAATTTTTCTTCTATGATTAAAATATAAACCGTTGTGTGAAAAACTGTCTTCTATGATTTAAAAAAAATTTAAAAACCCTTTTGTGGAGGAAGTCTTCTTCGATAATGATAAAAAAAACCGTTGTGTGAAGGAACTTGGGGCTTTTTATGTAATTTTTTTAAACCGTTGGTTGTGAAGATGGGTTTTTTGGTAAATTTTATGAAATGTTGCGTGCAGGAAATCTTCTTCCCTTTTAAAAGCACCTAGATTATTTAAAACCCTTTGGTTTTTTCGTTCATGAGGGGGGGGAAGAATCCTTCACAGGCATGTTTGGCCTCTACCTGAGGGAGTTGACAAAAAGTCAGGAAAACAAATTCTCGTTTGGTCCCGTACATACATTCTGACATTTATTTTGTAAAGGGGATTTGAGGGAGATACGGGTATTTTATGGGTTGGGCCCTTTAGGGTTTTAAACTGTGAAACACCCCCCCAACGGGCAAGAGGGGAAAAAGAAGGATAAGAAAAGGGGGAAGAAGAAGAAACAAAAAACAACAAAAAACCCAAACCTGGGTTTTTCAGATTTGTGATCCAAAAGCTGCGGAACGAAACAATGTTTAAATTTGGGTTTTTGCTCTCACGCCCGCAGTGTGTCCTTTGCCAGGAGGGGGGAATAGCACCCGTTTCTACGTTGCCATGCTGACGTCACAAGTCTTTTCCCCTTCACAGACAAGCAAATTTATGGGTGACATCAAGACTCTTTTGGGCCAACCCGCATTTCCCTTGTGATGGACTCTTGACAAAAAGACATTTCTAGTGAAGGACACTTGACAAAGACTTACTAGTGATGGACTTCTCTGACAAAAAAAAAATTACTAGTGTGGACTCTCTGACAACAGACATTACTAGGTTTATGGACTCTCTTTCCAAAGAATTACTAGTGATGGGACTCTTTTGCCACAGAAAATCGTTTTTATGGAACCACTGACCACAGGGATCACTAGTGTGGAGACACTAACCCCAGAATTTCCAAAAAGTGATGGGAAAACAAAACTGCCAAGCCCTTCCCAAAAGTGATGGGCCCAAAAGAAACCCCAGAATCAATAAATGTTTTTCACACTGTCCCAAAAGAAAATTTAATTTGTGGGGACACACGACAACAGATATTTAAAAGGGATGGGCATTTACCCCAGACATTGATAAATGATGGACCATGCTTACCACATCAAAGGTGAACACAATGACCACCCACATCAATAGTGATGGACACTACCACAGCATAAATAGTGAGGGGCGTAACCACAGAATTAAAAGTGATGGACCCAGACCCCAGAAAACAAAAAAATGATGGAAACATGACCCCCAGGGTTAATTTTTTTATGGAAAACTGACCACAAGGGCAATTTAAAAGTGCTGACACAAAGGGCCACAGAAAATTAAAGTTTATGGAACAAACTGCCACAAAAATTAATTGTTGTCGACCCCATGCCCCAGACGTTTTTTAGTGATGGACCAAAATGACCACAGCATTAATTTTGTGTGGACAAAATGGGCCAGAGACCTTAATAGTGATGGACCAAAAGGGCCCCCATACATTAAATTTGGGAATTTGGAAAACATTGGGGCCCCCCCGGTTCCCATTTGTGATGAACACAGTTTAAAAAAACACCCCTTCCCAAAAGGGATGGGCACTTCCCCCAAAAATCAGAGTGCTGGACACTGACCAAAGGGCATCAATAAGATGGAATTACCCCAGACCAGTAGTGAAAGGAAATGGGGCCCCCCAGACATCAAAAGTGATGGACACTGGGCCACAAAACATCCCAAAAAGTGTGGGAAAAAACTGACCCAAAAGACATAAATAGTTATGAAACCCCCACTGACCACAAAATTTAATATTTATGGGGGCACCCTGATCACCTTTTTCAAAAGGGGTTTGGGGACCAAAGACCACGGACTTTAAAAGTGATGGACACACTGACAAAAGACATTACTTAATGGACAAAACTGACCACGGTTAAATTTATAGGGATTTGGGCCCAAAAAGAACCCCCAAAAACATTTTATGTGATAGGACACAATGACCCAGACCATTAATAGGGAGGAACAGGGCCTTTTTAATCAAATTTGTTTATGGACCATTTAATAGAGACCCCTTTTAAAAGTTATGGACAATGACCACAGAAATCAAGAGTGAAATTTTTACCAATGGCCCCGACCTCAAATTTCTAAAAGGCCAAATGACAAAAAGACATCAATTTGTGATGGACCATGACCCCGACATTTTAAAAGTAAAGGCACATGACCCTCATTAATTGTGGGGACCCTGACCCCAGACAAATTTGGGTGGGGCAAATTTTCAACCTTTTGTTGGGGGGGGTTTTGGGGCCCCCGCCAGTTGGGGGTTTTCCCCGCCCCAAAAAAAAAATCGGTTGTTTCCCCGAAACCCCAAAATAAAAAGGGTGTCCCTGGGGCTACTTACATTTAAAAATGATGGGTGAATGGACCAAAAAACATTAATAATAAAAAAATTTTCCCCCCCAAAAAATCACCCCCCCCCCCCCAATTTCCCCCCCCCCAAACCTAAATAGGGCCCCCTTACCCCCCCCCATTCATCCAAATTTCCCCCCCCCCTGACCCCCCAAAACCCCCCCTCATTTTTTTGGAACCCCCCCCCCCACCCCCCCCACCCCCCACCAAAACTAAAAAGGGATTGGGGCCCCACTGCCCAATACATCTAATGGGTTATGAAAACACTGATGGGCCACGGGCAAGCTAAGGGGATTTGGGCCCATGGGCCCCAAACATCCCAAAGTTTAATTAAACAATTACCACAAACATAAAAGTGATAAAACACTTACCCAACCCGCCCCGCATTGATAGTATGGAACAGGCCCAGGCCCTCAAAAAAAGATTTACATTTTGAACCCCGACATAAAAAAGAGATGGGGCCACTGACCACGAATCAGTAGTGAAGGCCCCCACTGACCCCAGACATTAATGGTGATGGGGTACAATTTACCCCGAATTAATTTTTGATGGACACCCCCGACCACAGGGGCATCAATAGTGAAAGGGCAAAATGACCACGACATCAATAGGGTGGGGGAACCCCTGACCCCCAGACATCAATAGTAAGGACACACTGCCACGGGGCCCTTAATTTTGGGTGGGGCCCCACCCGACCACAGCTTTAATAGTGAGGGACAACCACTGACCCCCAAAAACTAAAAGTGATGGACACACTGAAAAAAAGACTTGGGTAGTGATGGACAGGGCTTACCCCATTCTTTGATACTTATTTTCACAATGACCACAGACATTTTAAAAAGGGGTGGACACGACCCCCTGCTATTTAAAAATGATGGGGCACCCTTTGGGCCCCTTTCATAAAAAGTGATGGCCTGTTCCCCAGGGCATCAATAGGGAATTTGGGCCCACTGACCCCTAAAAATCACAAGTGATGAACACCCCTGCCAAGGGCCCTTAATTTGTGATTTGGGCACACTGAAACCCCCGACATTAATAGTGTTGGGGACATTTACCACAAAAAATTAAAGTGATAAACCACACTTACCCAAATTTCTTTAATAGGTGAAACACACTGACCAAGTCTTGGGAAAATGATTTGACCCCACTGACCCCAGGGTTCAATAAATGGGTGGACACACGACCATAGACATAAAAAGTAATTGACACACTGCCCAAAAAAAAAATTAATTTGTTGGAACATGGAAACCACCCGACATTAATAGTGATGGATACAAATGCCAAAAGACATTAATTGTGTGGACCCACTGCCCCCAGACATTAATAGTTTTGGATACCTTTACCACAGACTCAATAGTGAGGACACACTGACCCCCCACAAAATAAAGGGTGAAAACCCCTGACGACAGACATTTTAGTGATGGAAAAATTGACCCCGACCTTTTTAAAATTTATGGGGCCATGACAAAAAACATTGAAGGTTTATGGACAACCCGACCCACACAAAAAAGTGAAGCGCACTGACCACAAAACATTAAAAGGGATGGACACAACGACCCAGGAAATAGATAGTGATTTAAAAACAAAGCACCCTAACCCTTTAAAGTGATGGACACCCTTGACCCCCGACTTTTATAGTGGTGGACCCCCCGACCACAGACATTGATAGTGATTAAACACAATGACCAAGACATTAATAGTGATGGACACTTTTACCACAGAAAATTTATAAAGGGTTAACACAACGACACAGACATTAAGGTGATGGAAACTGACCACAGACTTTAAAAGTGATGGGGGAAAACCCCCCAATGGGCCACAGACATTGATCGTGATTAACCAAAAATGACCCAGGCATTGGGAAATGATTAACACAATGGGGGACAGACCCTTGATAGTGTGGACACAAGACCACAGGGCATTTTATTTTATTTAAAACAATGACCACAAGGGCATTAATAGGGATGGACAAAATTTTACCCAGACATTGAAAAGTGGGGGACAAAACCCACCACAGACTTAATTTGTGTTTGACAAAACTGACCACAGACAATTTATAGTGATGGACAAATGATCAGAAATTGATAGTGATTAAAAGCACTTTACCCAACAAATTTATAGTGATTAACACAAGACCCCGGGGGATTTATAGTGATGGACACAAAAGTCCCCCAGGACATTGATATTTATGGAAAACCCCCCGAACCCCCAGACATTTTATAGTGATTAACACAATGAACCCCCGGGGGCATTGATAGTTATTAACACAAAAGGGCCCCAGAATTGGTAGTGATGGGAACATTGACCCCAGACATTGAAGGATGGACCCGCAATGACCAAAAGACATTGATAGTGATTAAACCAATGACCCAGACATTGATAGTGATGGACACAAGGGCCACGACATTGATTTGTGATTTAAAACCAAAGCCCCAGACAAATTTTAGTGATGGGAAAAATGACCACAGAAAAATTGATAGTGATAACACCCAAAGAAACCAAAAACAAAAAATAGTGATGGGCACATTTACCCACAGACATTGATAGTGATTAACACAAAGACCAAAAGACATTGATTGTTTATGGGGCACAAAAGACCACAGAAAATTGTTAGTGATTACCCCAAAGTCCAAAAAGACATTGAAAATGGGTGGACACCCAAAGACCAAAGATTTTTTTGGGGATTTTTCAATGACCCCCAAGGGCCGTCAGGGGCAAGGGCTTAGCCCCCTTTCTAAAATGGTTCCCTTTAACCCAGTACTACCTGCCGCTTTTAAAATCCCCAAAGGCGGATCAGGGGAGGAGGAAACCTTTCCCCAAAGGCCCCTGAAAGGGGGGAGGATGACCAAAGGGGAGGCGGGGCTTTATCCTTTTCCCGGAATCCTCCCCGGAGTTGGAAAATCCCAATAAAAAAAACCCGCCCCTTTCCCTTCCTCATCTACCGTGTCAGTACCCGCACCCGGGGACTCTGAGCGTTTGGGGAGGCTTAGAGGTGGGAAGGGACTGCACAACTCCTCTTACTTAAAAATGGAAAACCCGTGTTTGGGAACCGGTAAAAGCCCGGGAAAAATCAGGCTAAACCCCTCAAAACCCAGCTTTCCCCAAGGCCCCGCGGCATGGAGAAGTTTGGGAACGGGGGACAGGAAGAGGATTTCTGCTGGCCCGTTTTCCCAGTCACGACTTCCCGCACGCCGGCGGTGTGGGGTGATTTGGGCGTCCCGCCGTTTGGCAGGGCCGTGCCCGGGGCCCGGTTTTCCCCCCCTTTTGTGTCAGAGCAGCCCTTTTTTGGGGCAGCCAAAGCTCTCCCCCCACGGGGAAGGGGGTAAAAGGATCCCCCAAAAAAGCCTGCCTTCTTTGTAACCTAGTGGGGAAACCGCCCCTACTTGGGGCATTAAAAATAATAATAAAAATAATTAAAAATAATAATTAATAATAATTAAAAATTAAAAATAATAATAATAATAATAATTTTTAATAAAATAATTTAAAAATAATTTTAATAAAAATTAAAATTAATAATGATAATGGATGGAGGTTTATTTTAGGTGAATTTTTGTTTAAAACAACAAATCAAAGCGCTCAATTTGGCCCTTAAAACTAGCGGTCGAAAAAACAAAAAAAAAAAGAACAGGGGGTCTGGCCCCGATCTGGGTGCCTGGAATTTTTTCGCACCCCTTTTGGAAAAAAGACGGGCAGCCAGGAGGGTACAGCGGAATTGCTAGAACCCCTTAATCGCTTCCGGTGGAATAGCGGCCCTGAGCGAAACAAGGTTTTTCTGGTGAAACCCATCTGGAGGGAAATTTTGGGGGTGGTTACACCTTTTCTGCTTTGGGAAACCAGGGTGACACCCCCAAAAAACCTCCGGGTGTGGGCTTTGAATTTTAAAAAAACCCCAAAATTGCCCCGGGGCGCTTGAAAAGCCCTTCCCCGTGGGATAATGATAGGCTGATGACCTACTTTGAAGGGGTCCCAAGGGAAACCTTTTCCCCCAGTTTTCAGCTTTCTTTGCCCCAACGATTTACCAACCTGATGAATCAAAGAGGGGGGTTTCTTTGAAGGCTTAACCGCACGATCTCGCGGTAGACAGAAAAAGGGCAGGCTGATTATCCCCCGGGGGTTTCAAAGCCCGTGTCGGGTGGATTCTCCTCCTGGCCAAAAGTCCCAGGCGGCACCCGGGAAAATGGCAAGTTTCACTCCCAAAGGGGCTGGGTTTTGCTCTCGCTCTTTGGGGCAGCTTTAATGAAACCTCCAACTAACACCCTCTTTTTTAAAAAAAAGAGAAAAGTACAAAGAACAAATGGATGAATTCCCCCCACTGAAGCAGTGGCAAATGGGTGGACTAAGTTTTTCGTCGGCAGAGGGACGAAAGGGGATGTTTCCCTTTCACGCTGCATGAAAGGGGCGTCTGTTGGTGGACCCCCTGCCTGGTGCGCAAGATGAAAAATTTTGACTTGCCCCGCAAACTTCAAACCCGCCAGGCGAAAACCCCCAGGAAGCAAAACATCCACCGCCTCCCTATCACCAAGGACGCATACCCGGCAAATCCAAAACGTCTTTTAAAAAACAAAAAACCCGCATAACTGAGGGAGAAGAAAATTTGGGGCCCTTTAGAGGGCGGGGTATACACGCAGCAGCTGACACACTCGGCTTTGTACGAGGAGCCACAAAGATGGTTTTACGAGAAGACTTGAGGATTTCCAAGCTCCGAACACACTGCAAAACCCCCCCGGCCCATTTAGGGTCATATTTCTGATAAAAATGCCGGGGGGGAAGAGAAACCCGTACTTGCAAACCAAAAACTTTTTACAGAAGAGGGGTGCGTGAGATGAAAAAACTGGGGGGGAAAGAAAAATCCGAAGAGGGTTTTTGGGCAGCTGTGACCCCTCATGGGCATGAAGGGCCCTTCCAAAGATGGTCTCCCAGCTGTATTTTTTGGGCCCAAAAGCCACAAAAAAACCCCCTGTGCGAACCTTGTAAACCCGACCACCTCCTGACAGACAAGAAAGGGAAACCCTTTCAGCTGGGCAGGGGGGGGCACTTCAACACCCTAATTAAAAGGGACTCATCTGATCTGATGGGGGAAAAAAATTTGGGCCCCCCCCACAAAATACCCGTCAGGACTCACTAGCTGCCCCCCCACAAGGCCGAGACCTGGAAAGCCCTGAAGCTGCAACGTTTAGGAAAAGCACCAGGAGCGGTTGGGAAAAGGCCGACTTACAAGTGTGGAGGGGGAAGGTGCTGGGCCGGGCAAAAATGACCGCCCCCGTTCCAATCTATCTGGGAGGGGAAAAAAGGGGGGGTCCCCCCGGGTTTCAAGGATGCTTCAAATTTTTTCACAATTTTTAAACGGAAGGGAACCAAAAAACTTTCTGCGACAACCACCGTGGAAAACTTCTTTTTTAACATCGCCGGCAAAAACTTTGCCCGCATTTTTTATGGGAAAAGACTGGGGTTGCCTGCCTCCATCACCCGTCTCCATTTAAGCACAGTGCAGTTTCCGCTCAAAACAGGGAGAAAAATGTGACAGGTGTTTGCAGAAAGCCAGTGCAAGAAAAATTTCCGTGAGCAGAAAAATTTGGGGTCCACATGGTCTTTGTAGAACCCCAACCAAAAGGCCTTCGACCCCGGGTGAACCGCGTGGGCTGTGGAAAATCCCTTAAGGTTTTGGGTTGCCCCAAAGGGGGTCTTAAAACAGCTTATTGCGTCCCTCCCCCCATGGGATGCGGGAGAGTACCAAGGGAAAAAAACTTTACATGTTTGGATTCCCTTTCCTGTGGTAAATGGGTGAAGCAGGGGCGCCCTGGAGCCCCACTTTCTCTATTCTCTTCTCGGCCAAAGCTGATTTTACGCCTTCCAAGGGCTGTTTAAGGGGCATCTAAAATTCAGTGGCACTGTGGGAAAAATTTTCAACTGCGGGCGACTTTCCCGGGTAGATCCAGGGTGTTTTGAGGCACTGTTTAGAGAGTTCCTCTTCCCCTGATTGGGAAAGCGCGCTTGCCCCACACACCCATGAGGAAAATACAGTTTAATATGGACCGGGGTTTTCTATCCTGAGGCGGGTTTGGCTCACATTAAACCTCAGCCCAAGCCGAGTTCATGTACCCCCGGGTATTTTCAGAAAAGCCAGTTGGCCTTTTCCCCCCCTGCAGTTAAAATCGATGCACAGGATCAGGTCAGGGGACTTGGTTTTTACCTGGGCGCACCCCCTCGCCGAATGGAAAACCCTTTATGCAGGGAAAAATTTCAGTTTTCGCATGCCAAGGCCAGTTTGCCCCTTTTTAGACCCCAACAAAGGCTGTAGAAAACAAAGGCATCCCGGGGTCCCGCACCAAAACAAAACTTCCGAGCTGTCGTGCTGACCACCTTGTTGTATGTGTGAAAAAATTTGGGCGACGTTTTTTTCCGTCCTTTTAACGGCTTTTGGGAGTTTCACCCGAGATTTCTTCCCCAAAAATCTCGGGGAAAAAAGTGGGGAAGACAGGGGGTTTTCCCTCCTCCAGGGTCCCAGAGAAGAGCAGCCTCCCCGGATGAAAGCCAAAAAATTTAAGTACCAAACTACATGGACAGGACCCCCTTGTCCGATTGACAGACAGCCCGGATCCCCAAAGGTTTCTATTGTTTGGCCAGCTGAAGGAAGGGCCTCCGAAAACTTTGGGGGGCCCCACAAAACGCTCCAAGGTCCCTTGAAAACAAAAATTTTTTTGCCTGTGACCCTAGACCTCGTACTGAGAAACTGATGCCCTTGATCGTTCTCGCCCGAAGGTATGCTGTGCTCCCGTGGATAAAGGGCGTTTGAAAAAAAAAGGGGGCCGTGGCCCTGGAGAAGAGGTGAGAATGGGGAAACAGGGCTCAAAGGGTTTGGAGGGCGTTTTTCCCTTTCAACCACCTGTTTTGGGAAAATGTGTGCATCCAGATTCGGCCCCCTTTTTCCCCCAAAGAGGGGGTTCATTTGGGCAGTTAAGGGCCGGCCGTATCATCCCCCGACCCGACGGGGGGCTCAAACATTATTTGACCACAGGCATAAATTTGTGATGGACACATTGACCCGAAAATTCCAAATTTGTGATTGGGGCCTGACCAAATTTCTAATAAACGTGATGGACACAAAAGCCCAAAAAAAATCAATAGTGATTGGGGCACTGGGCCCAAGACATAAATTTGTTTGGGCAACTGAAACCCCAAAACATCAATGGGGGCCGGGCCCCCAGACCATAATAGGAAAAAAAACCCCTGACCCACAAACCTTTAAAAGTGATTAAAAAAACCCTTACCCAGACCCTTAAATTTGTGGGGACAAAACCCCGGGGCCACAGGGAATTTAAAAATTTTTTTTAAAACAAGGGCCACCAAAAAACAAAAAGTGAAAACACACCCGGGCCACGTCATTTAAAGTGATGGCACAAATGACCCCCAGGTTTTAATTGTGATGGACATTTTGGGCCCAGAATTTAATAGTCATTTGGGCACACTGAAAACCCAGACATTAATATTTAGGACACACTGACCGCCCCGACATTAATTGTTTTTAAGCACGGGCCCCAAACATCAATTTTGTGATTGACCCCATGCCCAAACATCCGTATTATGGACACATGACCACAGACATTTTAAATTTTGATGGACACTGACCCCAGGGCCTTATTAGCTTTTGGGGCACACTGCCCAGGGATCAAAGTGATGGCATACTGAACCCCACACTTTAAAGGGGATGGACACACTGACCACAGACCCTCAATTTGTGATGGCAATGACCCCAGACCTTATTTTGCTATGGACACATGACCAAAAAAACATTTAAAATTTTTGAACCACAATTTACCCCAGACATTTAAAAAGATAGACACAAATGACCCCCAGGGATCAATGTGATGGCCCTTTTTACCAAGGGCCATGAGTAGGCATGGGCCAAGTCCCCAAAAAAAGGATGGGCCACGGCCCCTGCATTAATAGTGATGGCACATGGCCCCGACATTTAATAGGAAAGGACAAAACTGACCAAAAACTTCCAAAAGTGATTGGGGCACACTGACCCCAAAATTAATAGTGAGGCACATGGGCCCCAGAATCAATAAAGGTGGGGCCCCTGACCACGGGCATCAATAGTGAGGGGCACTGACCACAGACCCCTTTTTAGTATGGACACCCCCTGACCAAAAAACATTAATTTTTGGGTGAAAACCTGGGCCAGCCCTTGAAGTATAGACCCTGACCACGGCATCAATTGTGATTGGGGATTTTACCCTACATCAATAGTGATGCCACACCCGCCCAGCATCAATAATGAGGGAACCTAACCCCAAAACCTCAAATTGGGGGCACACACTGACCACAGGCATCAATTGTGGGGGACCCCACTGACCAAAAAACATCAATAGTGATGGACAACTGACCAAAGACCCTCAGCGATGGCGTTGAAGTGGGCAGTTGGGTTTCCCCAGAGAGGATGTCGATTTTTATGGGTATGACTTGACTTCTCTTTGGGGTTTTATCGGGGGGTCGTTAAAAAAGTCGGTTTTACCATGTTCAAGGGTTTTGTTTTTGTTTTGGGGGAGAATGGCCTAGGGCCAAAAGGGTGACTCCACTATCCCGGGTTTCATGTGGGTACGCCTTTTGTCCTCGGCCCCCCCCCCTGTGGCTGCCCGTTTCTGTGTGGGGGGGGGGGGGGGTGTCCGGGTGGGCCTTTGGGTGCTCCTTCTGCGGGCCCCTCTGACGCGGCGCCTTGCCCCCAAAGCCTCGTCTTGAAAGGGCGTTTTTTTTTAAAACAAAAATTCCCCAAACATAAAAGAAAAAAAAAAAAAAAAAAAAAAAATTTTTTTTTTTCCCCCCCCAAAAAATAAAAAAAATTGGACCCACGCCCCCTTTTTTGGGGGGGGGCGGCCCAAAAAGGGGGAAAGGGGGGGCCCCCAAAAATTTTTTTTTTTTTCCCCAAAAAGGGGAACTAAAAAACCTTTTTTTGGGGGAAAAAAAAAGGGGGGGCCCCCCCCCTTTTTTTTGGGGGGCCCCCGGGGGCCCCCCCCCCCCCGGGGGGGGGGGGGGGGGGGGGTTTTTTTTTTTGGGGGGGGTTGGGGGGGGAAAAGGGGGGGCCCCCCAAAACCCAAAAACCCCCCCCAAAAAACCCAAAAAAAAGGGGGGGGGGGGGAAGGAAAAAAAAATTTATTTTCCCCCTTTTCCCCCCGGGGGGGGGGGGGGGCCCCCGGGGGGGGGGGGGGGGGGTTTTGGGGGGGGGGGGGGAAAAAAAAAAAAAAGGGGGGGAAAAACCCGGGGGGAAAAATGTTTTTTCCCTTTTGGGGGGGGGTTAGTGGGGTTTTCCCCTTTTGGGGGGGGGGGGGCCCCCCCCCTTTTTTCCCCTTAAAACCCCCAAAAGGGGGGAAAAACCCCCCCTTTTTTTTGGGGGAAAAAAAGGGGGGGAAAAAAAAAACCCCGGGGTTTTTGGGGGGGGGGGGGCCCCCCCGGGGTTTAAAAATTTTTTCCCTTTTTTTTGGGGGGGGGGGAAGGAAAAAAATTTGTTTTTTGGGGGGGGGGCCCGGGGGGGTTTTTTTTTTGGGGGGGGGGGCAGGGGAATTTTTTTTTCCCCCCCCGGGGGGGGGTTGAGGGGGGGGGGGGGGGGGTTTTGGGGGGGCCTTCCCGGGTTTTTCCCCCGGGGGGGGGGGCCCCCAAAAAAGGGGGGGGGGGGGGGGGGGGGGGGGGTTTTTTTCCCCCTTTGGGGGGGGGGGGGGGGGGGCCCCCCTTTTTTTGGGGAGGGGGGGGGGGGGTTTTTTGGGGGGGGCCCCAGGGGAAGAACCCCCCCCCCCAAAGGGGGGGGCCCTTTTTTTTTTTTGTGGGGGGGGGGGAAAAGGGAAAAAATTTTTTTTCCCGGGTTTAAAAAGGGCCCCAACCCAAAAAAAAGGGGGGGGGGGCCCCCCCAAAAAAAAAAAATTTTTAAAAAAACCCCTTTTTTTTTTTTTATTTTTTTTTTTTTAATTTTTTAAAAAAATTTTATTTTTTTTATTTTTATTTTTTTTTTTTTTTATTTTTTTATTTTATTTTTTTTATTATTATTTTTAAATTTTATTTTTATTTTTTTTTTTTTTTATTTTTTTTTTATTTTTTTTTTTTTTAAAATTTTTTTTTTTTTTTTTTTTTTAAATTTTTTTTTTTTTAAAAAATTTTTAATTTTTAATTTTTTTTTTTGGGGGGAAAAAAATTTTTAAAAAAAAAAAAATTTTTTTTTTTTAAAAGGCCTTTTTTTCCCCCCCCTTTTTTCCCCCGGGTTTTTTTTTTTTTTTAAAAATTTTTTTGGGGGGAAAAAAAGGGGGGGGTTTTAAAAAAAACTTTTTTCCCGGGCCCCCTTTTTTTTTTTTTAAAATTTTTTTTGGAAAAAATTTGGGCCCCCCGGGTTTTTTTTTTCTTTTCACCAAAAAACCCCCAAAAAACCCCTTCCCCAAAGGGAAACTTTTTTTTTTGGGGGGGGGGGTTTTTTTTTTTTTTTTTTTTTTTTTTTTTTTTTTTGGGGGGGGGGGAAAAATTTTTTTTGGGGGAAAGGTTTTTTTTTTTTTTGGTTTTTGTTTGGGTTGTGGGGGGGAAAGGTTTTTTTTTTTTTTTTGGGGTTTTTTTTTTTTTTAAAAAAAGGGGGTTTTTTTTTCCCCCCCAAAAAAAAGGGAAAAAAAATTTTTTTTTTAAAAACCTTTTTGGGGGAAAAAAAAAAATTTTTAAAAAGGGGGTTTTAACCCCCCAAAAAAAAATTTTTTTTTTTTGGAAAAAAATGGGGGGGTTTTTTTTAAATTTTTTTTTTTCCCCCCCCCTTTTTTTTTTTTTTTTGTTTTTTTCCCCCTTTTTTTTGGTCTGTCTGTTTTTTTTTTTTTTTTTTTTTGGGGGGCCCTTTTCCCCCCCTTTTTTGGGCCTTTTTTTTCTGTTTTTTTTTTTTTTTTCCCCCCCCCCTTTTTTTTAAAATTACTTCCTCAGGCATCTTTAAAAAAAAACCCCGGTTGGCCTTTCATGCCCCCCCAAAACCTTTTTTAAAAAAAAAAAATTTTTTTTTTTTTTCCCCCCCCCTTTTTTTTTTTTGGGGCCCCCCCGGGGGGGTTTTTTCCCCCCCGGGGTTTTGGGGGGGGGGGGGTTTTTTTTTTTAAAATTTTTTAAAAGGAAACCCCCAAACAAAATTTTTTTTTGGGGGAAAAAAATTTTTTGGGGGGGGGGCCCCCGGGGGGGGAAAAAAAGGGGTTTTTTTTTTTTTTTGGGGGAAAAAAAAATTTTAAAAAAAAAACCCCTTTTTTCCCCTTTTTTTTTTCCCTTCCTTTCAAAACCCAAAAAAATTTTTAAAAGGAAGGGAAAAATTTTAAAGCCCCAATTTTAAAAGGGGGGGGTTTTTTTTAAAAAAAAAAAAGGGGGGGTTAAAGGGGGGTTTTTTTTTGGGGGGGGGGGGGGGGAAAAAAAAGGGGGGGGGGGAGGGGGGTTTTTAGGGGGGGGGTTTTGGTTAAGGTTTTGGGGGGGCCGGGTTAAAAAAATTCGGGGGGAAACGGAAAACCCCCTTAAACAAAAAAACCAAAAAAAAACCCCAAACAAAAAAAAATTTAAAAACCCCCAAACAAAAAAAAACCGGAAAAACCCCCAAAACCCAAAAAAGGGCCTTTTTAAAATTTTTTTAAAAAAAAAGGGAAAAAAAAAATTTAAAAAAAAAAAAATTTTTTTTAAAAAAAAAAAAAAAACCCCCCCCCAAACAAAAAAAAAAAATTTTAAAAATTTTAAAAACAAAAAAACCCAAAATTTTAAAAAAAAAAAAAAAAATTTTTTTTAAAAAAAAAAAAAAATTGTAAATATCACTCAAAACGAAATAATAGTTCAGCTTATCAATTCCTTTTAAAATTAAAAAAAAAA
Source organism: Rapana venosa (assembly GCA_028751875.1). Classification (NCBI taxonomy): domain Eukaryota; kingdom Metazoa; phylum Mollusca; class Gastropoda; order Neogastropoda; family Muricidae; genus Rapana; species Rapana venosa. Next base: position 23,974,114 of record CM054141.1, read on the forward strand.
AAACACCTTAAGGTTAAAAAATTTTTTTTAAAAATTTTTTTTAAAAAAAAAAAAACCAAAAAAAATTTAAACCCAAAAAAAAAATTTTTAAAAAAAAAAATTTTTTAAAAAAAAATTTTAAAAAAAAAAAAAAAAAAAATTGTTTTTCGTTTAAAAAAATTTTTTTTTTAAAAAAAAAAAAAAAATTTTTAAAAACCCTTTAAAAAAAAATTTTTTAAAAAAAAAAAAAAAAAAAAAACCTTTTAAAAAAATTTTTAAAAATTTTTTCAAAAATAAAGGGTTTAAAAAAATCAATTTTTTTTTTTTTTGGTTTTTTAACAAAAACTTTTTAAAAAAAAAAATTTTAAAAAACCTTTTTGAAAATTTATCAATTCATTTAAAAAAATTTTTTAAAAAAAAATTTTTTTAAAAAAAACAAAAAAAAGCTTTAAAAAAAAAAAAAAAAATTTTTTTTTTTAAAAAAAAATTTTGGGGAAAAAATTTTTTAAATTTAAAAATTAAAAAATTTTTTTTTTAAAAATTAAAAAAACCCCAAAAAAAAAAAAATTTAAAATTTTAAAAAAAAAAAAAAATAAAATTTAAAAAAAAAATACCTTTAAAATTTTTCCCCTTTTTTTTTAAAAAAAACCCCCAAAAAAAAAATTTTTTTTTTTTAAAAAAAACCCTTTTTAATTTTTAAAAAAAAAAAAAATAAAAAAATTTTTTAAAAAAATTTTTTTAAAAAAAGGGAAAAAATTTTTTTTTTTTCCAAAAAAAACCTTTTAAAAATTTAAAAAAAAATTTTTTTTTTTTTTTTTTTTTTTTAAATTTTTTTTAAAAATTTTTTTTAAAAAGGGGGTTTTTTTAAAATTTTTCCCCTTTTTAAAAAAATGGTTTTAAAACGGGAAAAAACCCAAAATGTTTTAAAGGGTTTTTTGGGGGGGGGTTCCCGGGGCCCCCCGGGGGGGGAATTTTCCCCCAAAAATTTTTTAAAAAAACTTTTTTTTTTGGAAAAAAAATTTTTTTTTTTTTTGGGGGGGCCCCCCCGGGGGGGATTTTTTTCCGCCAATTAAACAAAAACCCCCTTTTTTCCCCCCTTTTTTTTTTTTTTTTTTTTCTTTTGGAAAAAATTTTAAAAAATTTTTTTTTTTTTTTTAAAAAAAATTTAAAAACCCCAAAAAAAATTTCCCCCCCAAAAAAAAAAAAACAACCCCCAAAAACCCCCCCCAAAAAACCCCAAAAAATTTGGGGTTTTAAACTTTTTTAAAAATTAAAAAAATTTTAAAAAAATTTTTTTAAAAAAAAAAAAAAACCCCAAAAACACCCCCAAAAAACCCCCCCAAAACCCCCAAAAAATTTGGGTTTTGGGTTTAAAAAAAAATATAAAAAACCCCTTTGGGGGTTTTTTTAAAAAAAACCCCCCCCAAAAAACCCCAAAAATTTCCCCCCCGGGCCCCCCCCCCGGGGGGGGGGCCAAAAAAATTTTTTAAAAAAAAGGGGTTTTTTTTTCCCAAAAAAAGGGGGGCCCCCCCCCCAAAAAAGGGGGGGCCCCCGGGGGGGCGCCCGGGGGCCCCCCTTTTTTTTTTTTAAAACCCCCCTTTTCCCAAAAAAAGGGGGGTTTCCCCTTTTGGGGGGGAAAGGGGGGGGGGGGAAAAAACCCCCCGGGGGGGGGGAAAAGGGGGGTTTTTTTCCCCCCCCCCCCAACCCAAAGGGGGCCCCCCAAAGGGGGGGGGGGGGGCCCGGGGAAAAAAACCCCCAAAAAAAAAAAAAAAAAATTTTTTTTTTTTAAAAAAAAAAATTTAAATTTTTTTAAAAATTTAAAGGGGGAAAAAAAACCCCCCAAAAAAAAAAAAAAATAAAATTTTTAAAAAAAAAAAAAAAAAATTTTTTTTAAAAAAAAAAAAAAATTTTTTTTTTTTTTGGGGCCCCCGGAAAATTTTTTTTGAAATGGAAAAGGAAAAAACAAAACCCCCCCCCCCTTTTTTTTAAAAAATTTCCCCGGGGGGGGGTTTTTTTTTTTTGGGGGGTTTTTTTTGGGGGGGGGGGGGTTTTTTTTTGGGGAATTTTAAAAAAGGGGGGGGGGGGGGTTTTTTTTTAAAAAAAAAAAGGGAATTTTAAAAAAATTTTTTTTGGGGGGGTTTTTTTTTTGGGGGGGGGAAATTTTTTTTTTTTTAAAAGGGGGGAAAAAAATTTTTTTTTTTTAAAAAGGCCGGGGGGGGAAATTTTAATTTTTTTTTTAAAAAAAACTTAAAAATTTTTTTTCCCTTTTTTTTTCGGGGAAAAACCCGGGGCCCCCCGGGATTCCCCCGAAGCCCCCCAAAAAAAAAAAACCCCCCAAAAAACAAAAACCCCCCCCAAAAACCCCTTTTCCCCCCCCAATTTAACCCCCAAAAAAAAAAAAACCCGAAAACAAAAAAAAAAACCCCCCCCCCCCCCCCCCCCCTCCACCCCCAAAACCCCGGAAATTTTCCCCCGGGGGAAAAAAAAAAACCCAAAAAAGGGGGGGGGAAAAAAAAAAAAAAACCCTTTTTTTAAAAAAAAGGGGGTTTTCCCCCAAAAAAAATTTAAAAAAACCCGGGGGGCCCGGGAAAAAAAAAAAAAAGGGGGGTTTGGGGGGGGAAGGGGGGGGGGGGAAATTTTGGGGGGGGCCCCCCCCCCCCCCCCCCGGGGGGGAAAAAAAAAATTGGGGGGCCCCCCCCGGGGGGGGAAAAAACCCCAAAGGGCGGGGGGGGGGGGGGGGGGGGGGTTTTTTTGGGGGGAAAAGGGGCCCCCCCGGGGGGTTTTTTCCCCCCGGGGGGGGTTTTGGGGGGGCCCCGGGGGGTGGGAAAAAAGGGGGGGAAGGGGGGGGGGGGGGGGGGCTAGGGTTTTGGGGGGGGTTTTTAAAGGTTTTTTTTTTTGGGGTTTTTTTTATTCCCAAAAAAATTTTTTTTTTGGGGGGGGGGGGGGGGGGTTTTGGGGGGGGTTTTTTTGGGGGGGGGGTTTAAACCCCCGGGGGGGTTTTAAATTTTTTTGGGGTTTTTTTTTTTTTTTCCCTTTTTTTTTAAAAATTTTATAAATTTTTTTTTTGGGGGGGGGGGGGGTTTTTTTAAAAAAAATTTTTTTTAAAATTTTTTTGGGCCTTTGGGGCCCCTCCCCGTTTTTGGTTTTTTTTTTTTTTTGGCCCTTTTTTTGGGCCCCCCTTTTTTTCCCCCCCCCTTTTTTTTCCCCGGGGTTTTTTCTTTTTTTGGGGGGGGGGGGGTTTTGGGTTTTTTTTTTTTGTTTTCCCGTTTTTTTTTTTTTTTGGGGGCCCCGGGGTTTTTTTTTTCTGGGCCCCCCTTTTTGTTTTTTTTTTTTTTTTTTTTTTGGGTTTTTTTTTTTTTTTCCCTTTTAATTCCCCCTTTTTTTTCCCCAAAAATTTTTTTGTTTTTCCGGGGGGTTTTTTCCCCCCCCCTTTTTTTTCGCCCGTTTTTCCCTTTTTTTTTTTGGGCGGTTTTTTCCCCCCTTTTTTTTGTCCCCGTTTTTTGCCCCCCTGGGGCCCTTTTTCCCCCAAAAAAAATTTTTTTTTCCCTTTTTTTCCCCTTTTTTTTTTCCCTTTTTTTTTTTCCTTTTTTTTTCCCTCCTTTTTTTTTTTTGTCCCTTTCACCCGTCTTTGTTTGTCCTTTTTTTTTTTTCCCCGGGCCCCCTTTTTTGTTTCCCTTTTTTTCCCCTTTTTTTTTTTTGGGTTTTTTTTTTCCCCCGTCTGTTTTTTCTTTTTTTGTATTTGTCCCCTTTTTTTCTTTTTTTTGTTTTTTTTTTTTTTTCCCCCTGTTTTTTTTTTTTTTTTTTTTCGCCCCCGGGCCCCCCCCCCTTTCCCTTTTTTTTTTTTTTTTTTTTTTTTGGGGGGCCCCCCCCCTTTTTTTTTTTTTTTTTTTTTCCCCCCCCCCCCGTTTTTTGTTTTTTTTCCCCCCCCCTTTTTTCCTTTTTTTTTTCCCCCCCTTTTTTTTTTTTTTGTTTTCTGGTTTTTTTTTTTTTTTCGTTTTTTCCCTTTTTTTCTTTTTTTTTGGCCCCTTTTTTTTTTTTTTTTCTGTTTGTCCCTTTTTTTCTGTTTCCCCTTTTTGTTTTTTCTGTTTTTTTTCCTTTTTTTTTTTCCCTTTTTCTTTTTCCCCTTTTTTTTTTTGTTTTTCTGTCTTTTTTTCCCCCTTTTTTTTTTTTTGTCCCCTGTCTTTTTTTTTCCCTTTTTCTGGTTTTTTCCCTTTTTTTTCCCGGGGCCCCCCCGTCTTTTTTTTTTTGGGGGGTTTTTTTTTTTTTTTTTTTTTTTTTTTTTTGTTTGCCCTTTTTTTTGGTTTTTTTTTGTTATCTTCTTCTTTTTTTTTTCTTTTTACCCTTTTGGTTTTTTTTTTTTCCCCTTTTTTTTTTTTTTTATTTTCCAATTTTTTTTTTTTTTTTTTGGGGCTTTTTTTTTTTTTTCCCCCCCTTTTTTTTTTTTTTTTTTTTTTTTTTTTTTTTTTTTTTTTGGGGGGCCCCCCCGGGGGAAAAATTTTTTTTCCGTCCCCCCCCCTTTTTTAAAAATTTTTTAAATTTTTGGGTTTTTTTCCCCCCCCTTTTTTTTTTAATTTCTTTTGGGAAAAATTTTTTTTTTTCCCCCGGGGGGTTTTTTTTTTTTTTTTTTTAAAATTTTAAAAAATTTTTAAAAAAACCCCTTTTGGGGTTTTTTTGCCCCAAAAAAAATAAACCCTTTAAAAAAGGTTTAAAAAAAAAACCCCCCAATTAAAGGGGAACTTTTTTCCCCCCCCCCCCCCCCCCTTAAAAAGGGGGGGAAAAAAATTTTTTTTTAAAAAAGGACCCCCCAAAAAATTTTTTTGGGGGGGGAAAACTTTTTTGGGGAGAATTTTCCCCAAAAAAGGCCGGGGGGTTTTTTTTTCCCCCCAAAAACCCAAAAAAGGGGAACCCGGGGGGAAAAAAAAAATTTTTCCCAAAATTTTCCCGGGGGGCCCCCCGGGGCGGGGGGAAAAGGGGGGGGGGCATTTTGGGGAAATTTTTTGTTTTTTGAGGTTTTTTAAAAAGGGTTTTTTTTTTTCTTTTTGGGGAAACCCCCGGGGGAAAATTCCCCGGGGGGGGTTTAAAAAGGGGGGGTTTTTTTTTTTTCCCCTTTTTTTTTTGGGGAAAAAAGGAAGGGCTTTGGGGGGGGAAAAATTTTTAAAAAAAAGGCCCAAAAAAAAAAAGGGGGGAAAAAGGGAAAGGGTTTTTTTTTGGGGGAAAGGGGGGGAAAAAAAAAAATTAAAAATTTTTTTAAAAACCCCCCCCGGTTTTTTTTTGGGGAAAAAATTTGGGGGGCCAAAAGGGGGTTTTTCCCCCGGGGGGAAAGGGGGGCCCAAATTTTTGGGGGGGGTTTTTTTTTTGGGAAAATTTTTTTCCCCAAAAAAAAGGTTAAATTTTTTTTTTTTTGTTTGGGGTTTTTTCCCTTTTTTTGGGGGGGGTTTTTTTCCGGGGGTTTTTTGGGGAAGAAGCCTTTTAAAATTTTTTTTTTGGGGGAAAAAAAGGGGGCCCCCAAAGGGGTTTTTTTTTCCCTTTGGGGGGGTTTTTTTTAAAAGGGGGGGGAAAAAAAGGGGGGGGGGGGGGCCCCCAATTTTTTTGGGGGGGTTTTTTAAAAATTTTTTGGGGGGGTTTTTTTAAAAACCATTTTTGGGGTTTTTTTGGGGGGGGGTTTTTTAAAAAAATTTTTTTTTGGGGGGGGGGGAAAGGGGAAATTTTTTTTTTTTTGGGCCCTTTTAAAAAAACCCCCCCCCCCAAAAAAATTAAAAAGGGAAAGGGGGGGGGGGGGGGGTTTTTTTTTCCCCCCCCCCCCAAAAAAAAAAAACCCCCCCCCCTTTTTTTTTTGGGGGGGGGGGTTTTTTTTGGTTTTGGGGGGTTTTTTTTGGGGGGGGGGGGGGGGGAAAAGGGGGGGGGAAAAAAATTTGGGGGGGGTTTTTTTTTTTTTTTTAAAAGGGGGGGCCCCTTTGTGGTTTTTTTTTAAAAAAAAGGGGGGGTTTTTTGGTGATTTTTTTTAAAATTTTTTTTGGGGGGGGGGGTTTTTTTTAAAAAAAAAAATTTTTTTTTTGGTTTAAAAAATTTTTTGGGGGAAAAAAAGAAAGGGGGGGGGTTTTTTTTTTTTTTTAAATTTTTCTTTTTTTTTCCCCGGGGGGGAAAAGGGGGGGGAAAAAGGGGAAAAAATTTTTTCCGGTTAAAAAGGAAATTTTCCCCCCCTTTTTTTTTAAAAATTTTCCGACAAAAAAAAAATGGTAAAAAAAATTTTTTTTTTTTTTTGGGGGGGAAAATTTTTGGGCCCCCCCGGGGGGGGGGGGGGGTTTTTTTTTTTTTTTTTTAAAAAAATAATTTTTTTTTTAAAAAAAAAATTTTTTTTTTTTTAAAAATTTTTTTTAAAAAGGGTTTTTTTTTTTTTTTTCCCTTCCGAAAGGGCCGGGGGGGTTTTTTTGGGTTTTGGGGGGGGGTTTCCGGGTTTGGGGGTTACCCCGGGGGGGGAAGGGGTTTTTTGGGTCATAAGGGGGCGGGGAGGGTTTTGGGGGGGGCCCCCAAGGGGGGTTTTTAAATTTTAAATTTTGGGGGAAAAATTTTTGGGGGTTTTTTGGGGGGGGGGGTTTTGGGGGTTTTTTTTAAAGGGGGGTTTTTTTTGGGGGAAAAATTTGGGGTTTTTTTGGGGGGGGGCCCCCCTTTTTCCCCCCAAAAAGTTTTTTTGGGGGGGGGGGGAAAAAAAAAGGCCAAAAGGGGGAGGGTTTTTTTGGGGGGCCCCCCCCGGGGGGGCCCCCAAAAAAAATTTTTTTTTGGTTTTTTCCCCAAAAAAAAAATTTAAAAAATTTTTTTTGGGGGGAAAACCCCAAAAAAAACCCCCTTTTTTGGGGGGGGAAACCCCCTTTTTTCCCCCCAAAAAAAAGAAAAAAACCCAAAACCCCCAAAAATTTTCCCCCTTTTTTTTTCCCCCCTTTTGGGGGGCCCCCCCCCCAAAAAAAAAAAAAAAGGGGGGGGAAAAAGGGGAAAGGGGGGGGTTTTTTTTTTTCCCCCCCCCCCAAATTTTGGGGGGGGTAAAAGGGTTTTTTCCCCCCCAAAAAAAAATTTTTTTTTTTTGGTTGGGTTTTTTTTTCCCCCTTTTTTAAATTTTTAAAATTTTTTTTTTAAAAAATTTTTTAAAAAAAACCCCCCCCCAAAAAACCTTTTTAAAAAAAAAAAAAAAAACTCGGCCCCCAAAAAAAAAAAAAAAGGGGGGAAAAAAAACCCCCCAAAAAGGGCCCCCCCTTAAAAAAGGGGGGCCCTTAAAAAACAAAAACCCCCCCCCAAAAAAGGGGGGAAAAAAAACCCAAAAAAAAAAACCCCTTTTTTTTTTTTTTCCCCCTTTTTTTTTAAATTTTATAAATTTCCCCCTTTTTTTTCCCCAAAAATTTTTCCCCCTTTTAAATTTTTTCCCCCCCCAAATTTTAAAAAAAAAAAAAATCCCAAAAATTTTTTTTTTGGGAAAAACCCCGGAAAAAATTTTTTTTTTTTTTCCCCAAAAAAAAGGGGAAATTTTAAAAATTTTTTTTTTTAAAAAAATTTTTTTTTAAAAAAAAAAACCCCCCTTTTTTTCCCCTTTTTTAACCCCCACCCTAAACCCCAAATTTTTTTTTTAAAACCCCTTTTTTTTTTCCCTTTTTTAAAACCCCCCTTTTTTGGGGGTTTGGGGGTTTTTTTTAAAAATTTTTTTTTTTAAAAAAAAATCCCCCCCGGGGGGGGGGTTTTTTTTTTCCCCCCCCAAACCCCCCCCCAAAAAAAAATTTCCCCCCAAAAAATTTAAAAAAAGGGAACCCCCCCCCCCAGGCCCCCCTTTTTGGGTTTTAAAACCTTTTTTCCCCCCTTTTTGGGGGCCCGGTTTCCCCCTTTTTTTCACCCCAAAATTTAAAAAAAAAAATTTTTTCCCCCCCCCCCCCCAAAAAAAAACCCCAAAAATTTTTTTAAAAAAAAAAACCCCCCCCCCAAAAAAAAAAAAAGGGGAAAAAACCCCTTTAAAACCCCCAAAAAAAAAAAAAATAAATTTTTTTTTGGAAAAATTTTTTGGGGGGTTTTTTTTCCCCCCTTTTTTCCCTTTTTTGGGGGGGGGGGGGGGGGGGGGAAAAAACCCCGAAAAAAGGTTTTGGGGGGAAAAAAAAATTTTTTTAAAAAAAAAAAAAAAAAAAAAAAAAAAAATTAAAAAAAAAACCCCCCTTAAAAAAAAAGGGGGGGGGGAAAAAAAAAAAAATTTTTTTGGGGGGGGGGGGTTTTTTTTCCCCCCCCCCCGGGGAATTTTTTTTCCTTTGGGCCCCCCCCCTTTTTAAAAAACCCCCAAAAAATTTTTTAATTTTTTTTTTTTTTCCCCCCCCCCCCCCCCTTTTTTTTTTTTTCCCCCCCCTTTTTTCCCCCCCCAAAAGGGTTTCCAAAAACCCTTTTTTGCCCCTTTTTTTTTTGGGTTTAACTTTTTTTTCCCTTTTTTCCCCAAATTCCCTTTTCCCCCCCCTCCCCCCCCTGGGGTTTTTTTCCCCCAAAAAAAACCCCCCCCCCCCCCCCCTTTTTTTTAAAACCCCCCCTTTTTTTTTCCCCCCCAAAATTTTTAAACCCCCCCCCCCCCCCCCTTTTTTTTTTTTCCTTTTTTTTCCCTTTTTTTCCCCCTTTTTTTTTTTTCCCCCCCCTTTTTCCCCCCGGGGGGGGGATTTTTTTTTCCCCTTCCCCCTTTTTACCCCTTTTTTTTTTTTTTTTGGGTTTTTTTCCCCCCCCCCCCCTCCCCCCCCCCCCTTTTTTTTTTTTTCCCCTTTTTTTTGGGGTTTTTTTTTTCCCCCCCGGGAAAACCCCTTTTTTTTGGGTTTTTCCCCCCCCCCTTTTTTTCCCCCCTTTCCCCCCTTTTTTTTCCCCCCTTTTTTTTTTCCCCAAATTTTTTAGGGGTTTTTTTTTTGGGGGGGGGGGGGGGAAAAATTTAAAAAAAAAAAAGGGGAAAAAGGGGGGAAAAAAATTAAAAAGGGAAAAAAAAAAACCAAAATTTTTTAAAAAAAAGGAAAAGGGGGGTTTCCGGTTTGGGGTTGGGCCCCCCGGGGAAAAAAAAAAAAGGGAAAAAAAAAGGGGGGGAAAAAAAGGGGGGGCCCCTTTTTTCCCCCCCCAAAGGAAAAAAAGGGAAAATTTAAAAAAAAAAAAATTTTTTAAAAAAAAGGAAAAAGGGTTTTTTGGGGGGGGGGAAAAACCCCCCAAAAAAACCCAAAAAAAAAAAAAATTTTTTTTTTTTAAAAAAAAGGGGCCCCAAAAACCCCCAAAAAAAAAAAAAAAAAGGGGGAAAAAAAAAAAAAAAACCCCCCAAAAAAAACCCCCCCGGGGGTTTTAAAAAAAAAAAAAACAAAAAAAAAAAAAAAAAAAACCCCCCCCCAAAAAAAACCCCCCCAAAAAAAAAAAAAAAAAAAAAAAAAAAAAAGGGGGAAAAAAAAAGGGGGGGCTTTCCCCCCCCCCTTTTTTTTTTTTAAAAAAAAAATTTTTTTTTTAAAATTTTTGGGGTTTTTTTTTTTTGGGGTTTGGTTTTTTTTTTTTTTTGAAAAAAAATTTTTTTTTTGTTTTTTTCCCTAACCCCCTTTTTTGGGGTTTTGGGGTTTTTTTTTTTAATTTTTTTTTTTCCCGGGGGGAAAAAAGGGGGGGGGAAAGGGGGGTTTTCCCCGGGTTTGGGGGGGGTTTGGGAAATTTTTAAAAAAGGGGTTTAAAAAAAAAAATTTTTTTGGGTTTTTTTTGGGTTTTTTAAAAAATTTTTTTTTTTTAGGGGGGTTTGGAAAAAATTTTTTTTTTTTTTTAAAGGGGGGGTTTTTTTTTTTCGTTTTTTCCCCCCCCAAACCCCCCTTTAAAATTTTTATTCCCCCTTTTAAAGGGCCCCCTTTTTTTTTTTTAAAAAAGCTTTTTCCCCCAAAAAAAAAAAAAGGGGGTTTTAAAAAAACCCCCCCCAAAAAAAAAGGCCCAAAAATTTTTTTTGGGGGGGGGGAAAAAAATTTTTGGGGGGGGGCCCCCCCCCCCCCCAAAAAAAGGGGCCCCCCCTTTTTTTTTTTTTTTTTCCCAAAAAAACTTTAAACCCCCCCCCAAAAAAGGGGAAAAAAAAATTAAAAAAGGGGGGGGGGAAAGGCCCCAAAAAAAAAAAAAAGGGAAGTTTTTTTGGGGGGAAAACCCCCCCCGGGAAAACCCCCCTTTGGGGGTTAAAAAAAAAGAAAAATTTTTCCCCCCGGGGGGGTTTTTTTTTTAAAAAAAAAAAAATTTTTCCCCCCCTTTTTTTTTAAAAAAAAAAGGGAAAATTTTTAAAAAATTTAAAAAAGGTTTTTTTTAAAAAAAAAAACAGAAGGGCCCCGGGGGAAAAAAAAAGGGAAAAAAAAAAAAATTAAAAAAGGCCCCCCAAAAAAAAAAAAAAAAAAAAATTTTTTTTAAAAAAAAAAATTTTTAAAAAATTTTTTAAAAAAAAAGGGGTTGGGTTTGGGGGCAAAAAAAAGGGCCCCCAAAAAAAAAAAAAAAAAAAACCTTTTTAAAAAAAAGGGGTTTTTTTCCCTTTTGGGGGTTTTTTAAAGGGGAAAGTTTGGGGTTTTAAAAAAAACCCCTTTTTCCCAAAAAAAAAAAAAAAAACCCCAAACCCCCCCCCGGGGGGGGAAAAAAAAAAGGGGAAAAAAATTTTTTTTTTAAAAGGGTTTTTTTGGGGGAAATTTGGGGGGTTTTTTTTTTTTTGGGGGGGAAAAAAAAAACCCCTTTTTTTTTTTTGGGGGGGGGGAAACCGGGGCCCAAATTTTTTTCTTTTTTTTAAAAACCCAAATTTTTTTTTAAAAAAAAAAAAAAAAGGGGGGGTTTTTTTTTTTTTAAAAAAAAATTTTTGGGAAAAAAAAAAAAAAACCCCCCCGGGGGGGAAAAATTTTTTGTTCAAAAACCCAAAAAAAAAAAAAAGGGGGGGGTTTTTTTAAAAAAAAAAATTAAAAAAAAAAAAAAAAAAAAAAAAAAAAAAAAAAAAAAAAAAAAAAAAAAAAGGGAAAAAAAAAAAAAAAAAAAAAGGAAAAAAAAAAAAAAACCCAAAAAAATTTTAAAAAAAAAAAAAAAAAAAAAAAAAAAAAAAAAAAAAAAAAAAAAAAAAAAAAAAAAAAAATTTTTAAAACCTTTTTTGGAAAAAAGGGGGCCCCCCCCCGGCCCCCCCCCTTTTTTTTGGGGGAAACCAAAATCCCCCACAACGGGGGAAAGAAAAGGTCCCCCCCATTTTTTTATTTTTTCAACCAAGGGGCCGTTTCTTAAAAAGGTTAAATCTTTTGGGCAAAGAAGTCGAAATGAAGTCGGCTTTCCCCATCAGGACAAAAGATTGGGCGTTGGAAAGACACATTGTGGAGAAGGTCTGAGGGAGGCAAGAGGTTGAAGAAGACAGTGGTGTGGACTATGACTATCAGAGGAGAGGCTGAGGGTGATGTTAGAGATGGTGCAGGGAAGAGTAGACAAGGTTTGGATGGCGAGGTCAGGAATGGAAGATGGTACAAAAAAAAACCAAAAAAAAAACAACCTTTTTAACAGAAACATGCCATTGGTACTTCTGCTGTTCAGTGGGGTTAGTTCATGTACATTGCAGCATAGTGCTAGGTTTATCATCTCATTAAAAAGACTAGCACCCAGGCCACTAATTCAGAATCTCGAAAACAAAAGAAAGATGCAAATCGCGGATTTATTTTTTTCACTTGCTATTGAAACTACTCGGCACATAATGATAGTAATGTTTTGTGCTAAGAGCATTTACTAAGCAGGATAAGTTTGGGTTTATGTTTCTCTGTACAGGTTGTTTGTTTAAAACTATCAACTGAAGATCAAAAGTACTGTTTTCTTTTTGGTTAAGGCTGGCCACAATCAGGTTCTGGACTCTGTTTTCAAAAAATACCACAGATTCTTGTGTCTTTGATTATACTCCAAACCCACAGAATTATAAAAGGGTGGACTCTGTTTTCAAAAAAATCTCAGATGCTTGTGTCTTAGATTAACACCAAACCCACGAAATAAAAACGGGTGGATTGCTTGTGTCTTAGATACACCCAAACCCACAGAAAATTTTAAAAGGGAAGGTTTGAAATGGTTCTTGATTTCTTTTGTTGTTAAATCAAAGGGAATCCACACCCGTGTCAGTTCTTGGCTTGCTCTCTGGACCCCAGTAGTGTCTATTCCTGGTCGGGGGCATGTTCAGCTATGTGCATGCACAGGGAGTGGGAGAGAGCAGATTTCAAGAGCCAGGGACCGCAGCAGCAGCAGCAGCAAAACAACATTGACGTCATTTTTTTTAAAAATTTAGCTCATGAGACCTTGACTTGCAGTTTAAGATGGTTTGTGTCCAGTTCTGTCAGTTCTGACAGCAGCAGCAAAACAACATTGACGTCATTTTTTTAAAAAAGATCATGTGACCTTGACTTGCAGATAAAGTTGATGTTAGGTATAGTTCTGTCAAGGCCAACTGGGTGGGTCACGTGTTATTTTGCTGTAACAGAGAAAGATTTGGGAAAATTTAGGTTCCTGCAAGACGTTGTGGTATTTTAGTCTTCATGCCGAAGGGAGGCAACTCAGAGGATGTGACAAGACACAAGTGCCCATGATGGACAAAACCCTATCCAAACAGTACCCAGGCACAGCAATACCCAGGCACTTTAATACCCAGGAAACAACAATACCAAGGCACAGCAATACCTAGGGAAAACAATACCCAAGCACAACAATACCAGGGACAATCCCAGGCCAACATACCAAGTACAACCATACCCAGGCCCCCATACCAGGTCAACAATTTCCCAGGATCAACAATACCCAGGCACGCAATACCTACACAACAATTACCCAGGATCAACAATACCCGGATCAACAATACCCCCCCCCCCCGGCACAAACAATACCCAGGATCAACAATACCCAGGCACAAATACCCAGGCACAACAATACCCAAGCAAACAATACAGAGGGCACAACAATACCCACACAGCCCAAAACCAGACTAAGCTTAGAAATCAGAGGGGACAGTGCCTGATGCCTCATCCCCGTGTGTCACAAATCCACAAAACACACACAAAAACACAAAACACACAAACACACTCACACAAAAAGTACACACCACACACAAAACAACAACACCACACACACAAAAAACACACCCAAAACAAAAAACACACAACACCAAAAACACACACAACACACACACAAACACACACACACCAAAAAACACACACACACACCACACACACACCCCAAAACACACCACACCAGACCCCCACACACCACACACACCACACAACAACACACACACCACACCACACACACACACACACCACAAAACACACACACACACACACACGGCACGTGCGCGCGCGCACACACACATGGTTTCGTTTAATATCCCCCACTCCCAAATTACCCCTATGGAGATTCGTACTTTTTTAGAGATATTGTGGTAAATATCAGCCATTCAGGTATCTCCTCCACCTTTACCCCAATTTGATAAGAATAACAAAAATCAATTGACTGTGCCGACAGGAGTACACCCAAATTTTGCCAAGTGAACTCTGGCACTCTTTCATACAAGTTTCTTTGAGCTCCTGGCAAACTTTGTCAACTTCACATATAGCACTCCACTGGGACACTTTTGATACAGGGAAATGTGTGCCAGTGTGGGTGGAGGAGTTTGATACTCTAAAATCTATTGTGAAGAATTGACAGAAGTCAACCATTTAAGCAAATGCCCCAGGTGTTACTTTTTTCCATTTGTACCACCAAACCCCCATGATCCATGGCCATCATGGACAGCACACCTCCAGTGTTGCCATCCCAGCCTCCCAGACGGCGCTTGTTGATGACCCTTCTCTCCCACCTAACCAGTCTCATCTATCACTCCTCAGTTATCCCCCTATTCCCCAACTCCAAGCCTTCCAATCTGAAAAACCACCCCCCTCCCCAGTTTCCTCATCACCCCCCTTCCAATCCACCGCCCCACACCCCCACTCTCTACACCCCCCCAGACCCACCCCTGATAAGGATACTTACCCCTCCTCCCCCTCTAGAGGGGAATACCACCCCCCCCCTTCTCCGTAACCCCCCACCCGATCCTAACCCCCCCTTTTAACAAAAGTTTTCCCGACTCTCCTGCCTTCCTTTCCTCCCTCCTTTTCTTTTCTCAAACCCGCCCCACTCTTACCCCCTCCCCCAGTCCAGCCCTTTCCTCAAAAGCCCAACGGGTCACCTCTATCAAGTGACCCCTCTTACCGCAAAAGCACTAACCCTACCTTTTTGGAGAGTCTAATATTGGTACATTAACCCTGCTTCCAAAAAAACTCACCCCCTTTCAACCTACCATCTCCAACATGCAGAGAAAATACATACACTGGATTCAACTTTTTCAAAAAAGACAACAGATAGAACACAACCCAAAAACTCTTGATTCAGAGATCGAATGAAAAAAACCCATGAAATTATGAAACAAGCGTTTAAATTAAAATCAAGAATACAAAAACAGCCCCAAAACCCAGCAAACCCAACTGAAAGAAACAGTAAACAAGCTCCAGTCATTCAAAGACAATCAAAGCAATGTCAACAACAGCACCAAAACACAACTACAGACTCTCTCTGCTACCAGTCACATAATAAAAATTAATAATAATAAAATAATAATATATTGAATTTTATAGCGTTTGAATCTTGTAAAGAAACAAAACAAATCGAAAGCGCTTGCACTCAATCTTTTTACAGGCATGCAACTCTCCTTAAACATAATGAACAACAGATTTCAAAACCATGCGCGCGCAGTATGCACGCATGCACGCATGCACGCACACGCACACACACACACACAACACACACACACAAACACACCACACACACACACACACCCCACACACACACACACACACTCGGACCAACACTTAGAAGGTGAAAAATTGCTGTTAAAAATTTAGGGACAGATATTTGGGGGGAAATTCTCAGGTAGGAAATAAGTGTGTTTTGAGGCTGGATTTGAAGGTATCAAGTGAAGGCTTTTGTCAAAGTGAAAGGGGAGGTCATTCCAGGTGGATGGACCAGAAACAGAGAAGGAGCGACGGCCCAACAGATGTATGTTTGAATCTGGGTGTTCGAAAGCACAAAGTATCTGCGGCTATACGAAGGGAAAGGGATGAAATGTACAGATGAAGACAGTTACAGAGATTAAGGGGGTGCAGATTTGTGGAGACATTTGAAACAGAGGGTATTGATTTTATACTCCAGTCTTTGTGACACAGACAGACAATGCAAACACAGAGCCTCCTCCTGCTGAACAAGCAGCCAATTCTTGCAGACAAAATAATTTATTACAGACTTCTCACCCTCAGTCCCTTTTGACGAACAATCTACGAAACAAAAAACCCATTCTTGCCCCCCCCCCCCCCCCCCACTCTGTTCATTCACACTCCACCAGCCACACATCTCAATACACAGACACGCAAACAGCCCAAGTCCACAGCTACCAACAAAGCCCCACCCCGCCTATCTCCCTTAACTGCTCTGAAGCAGAAATCGGGTCCCACCCAGTTCAACACACTACTGTTTGGTGACTCTGTGTTGGTAAAATCTGGACCCAACAAATGCCAACACACAGCCACCCGGTCTGTAACCTGTTCAGTGCTGGCCTGACTGTCGACCACCTTGTCAGTGGTATGTCTCACCCCCCTTCACCCCTCATTCAAAAGTGTGGTATTCCACGTGGGATCAATACTGCTACACGGGCCCGGGTTTCTTCACAGATTGGGTCAGGCTGATCCGACTGCTCAAAGACGTGTTCCCCAGACCTCACTACATGCCTCCTCACTTCTTCCCCCCTTGGACGACACCCGCTCAGAGAGGGCTGCTTCACGATCGACAGCCATCTGAGACACGCCTGCATTCGGGGAAGGGTTGCCTACATCGATAACCCCCCCTCCTTCCTAGCCAATTTGGGGTGCCCCCAAAAGAAATGATGTACCGTGTCAGTCTACATCCAAGTACAAAGGAAAATTAATAATAATAATAATAAAAATAATTATTATTATAATAATATTATAATATAATAATAATATTTATAATAATAATAATAATAAAATAAATGGAACTTTATAGCGCTATATCTTGCAAAGACCAAATCAAAGCGCATGCATTCAACCTATCTTACACAGTCATACAACCAATAACAAATAATCAATGTTTAAACAAACAGATATTACAACATGGTACGCTGCAGACCAAATCTATGAATAAAATTGCAATAGTCAAATGTTTCTCAAAAGTACACACACACACACCACACCCCCCACCACACACACCCACACACACCCCACTCACACCACACACCCAACCATGTGATGTCCTTTTCTGAAACTTTGTCCTTTGTCCTTTCCTTTTCCCGAGGATGTGATGTCCTTTCTCGAAACCTCTGTAACCATGGTAACTCTCACCCAGTGATGCCATCCGCCACATACAAAAACCACACTCCCTTCCTGCCAGCTATGTGGACGCAGTTGAAGGGGCACCGACATAACTCCAGTGTTTCTATGTCCCTATCCTTTCCATCTCTCCAAAGTATCACCTGTCATTATGACTTTCACTTTCCCCCAGACAACCCAGGAACCCTATTTCCCACGCAGTTACGCTGGGTCGACAGATGTAGGCCTACCAAAATCCAAAACAGACAAAATCATAGGTCTGTTAAGGGAAACTGCTCCATTCCTAGTATATTTGAAGCATGTGATATAAGGGACTATGAGTGTGTGTATGTGTGAGCTTGTGTATATGTGTGGGGGGGAGGGGAGGGGAAGGGGGAGTTTGCCGGCAATGTGCGGGTGAATGCATACATGTTCTCACATGCATATATGTGAGAATCACGCTTTCTATATTTTCCTAGTAAGTTTTATATGTTCAATTTTTTTTTTTTTGGGGGGGGGTGGTTGTTTGTAAATTTTGTAATTTTTACCTTTACATGTTCATTTCCCCCCATCCCCCATTTTCTAATATTGTGTCATTTCACACCACAGAACATAACCTACTTATGGTATGTTACAGAACTGCCATGTCAAGTTGTCTCCCTCTATACCTCTATGTAATTAGTTATTCTTCTGTTTTAAATGCCTCTTTCTGCCTGACTCTGTCTCTCTGTCACAACTCTGCCTCTCTCCCTTTCTCAGGAATGATATTGGTGTCATGCTGCAGTATATTTAACAAGGTTTACACAGTGAAGTCTTTTTTTTGCTCAATTATCAAGTTGATTATTGAACATTGTATATGATAGAGCCTTTTGAGCAATTACATTTAAATAGCTACGCAAACGGAATAGGATACTTATTCCAAGCCGAAAGTCTATTTTATAGATTCAAACTCCTTTTCTGTTTGATCCTCATTTTCTCTGTTTCTCCTCTACTGCATATTTTTGTTTAACTTTATAGGATATTGTATTGCATTGTGATATAATAATCTGTATGTTGTCTTCAATTAAGTATGGTTACTCTTAGTGATATTAGACGAAAATCCTGAATTAGTGTGTGTATGTGTATACATTTATTTTGTTAATTACTTAATTTTGTTACAGAACAGTTATTATAAGATCATATCTGTATATCCTAGTGAGTGTTTATATTTCAATTACGTGTTTATTTTGGGGGTTTTAATTCTGTATCTGTTTATTTTGGTTGTTTTTTCTTTGTGCGATTGCTCTCTTAAACCTGAAGTTTTAACACAGCATTATTAGCCGCACTCCTCCCTCTACGTCATGTCTCTTACCTCAGACAAGTGGCCAATAAAACATGGTCTACGAGTAGGCTACCTCAACATAAACAATGCAACCAATAAAAAAGATGACATTGCCAGCATACTATTTAATGATGGGAATGAGTTTCATTTGTTTGGCTTTGCTGGATCCCACCTTTCTTCAAATATAACTGATGCAGACATGCACATTCCAGGATACCAAATATTTTGCCAAGATCCCTACAACCAAAAACTACAGGCTTATTAACATATTTTGCATCTTCATTATGCTGTCAAAGGCTATACAATTTTGGTGTGTATGATATAAAATCGATTTGGGTAGAAATCAAATTAAAGCACAGTAGTCCACTTTTGATAGGATTCATATACAGAAATCCGTCAGAAACCACTAACTGGTTTGATAGATTCAATTCTCTAATGGATGAAGTTTCACTTTTAAACTGTGAAACTATTATTCTTGGAGATTTCAACATAGACTTACTCAAACCTAAACCGAAATGGAATCACAACTATATGGTGCTTGGTCTGGAACAACTAATAGATAAACCCACAGTATAACAGATAACTCAGTAACTTTAATTGATCATATATACACTAACGCAAAACAACACATAGCTGAAGTATGTGTTCGTCATGTGGATGCAGCGATCATAATCCTGTCTGCTGTACTTGGTTTAAGCGTGGCATGAAAATTCCTAAAGTTGGGCATAAAACTATATTATTACGGAAGATTCAAATACTTCTGTGAGGATAATTTTCTTTCAGACCTGATGAATTCAGCATTACAGGATGTATATCAAATCAGAGACCCCAATGAAGCTGCTGAATTTTGGGTTAACACATTTATCTCAGTGTATGACAAACATGCTCCCTTTATATAAAAAAGAGTTAAAGGAAAAACAAACCTCCATGGATAACAAAAGACATAGAATCTGAGATAAACTTAAGAAATCACCTGAAAACCCATGGTACAAATGAACAATTTAGGACACAAAGGAATAAAGTGAATTCCATTAAACGCAGATCAAAGCGTAATTACTTTCAACAGTTGTTAATTACCACTAGTGACTCTCGCCAGATTTGGAAAGCCATCAATACATTATGTAATAAACATGTTTCAAAAAGTCAGCAGTTCATTAAAGACATACCAGCTGATGAATTAAACAGCCATTTTTCAAATGTAGAAAATAAAGTTATAACATGTGACAAGTCAAGCAAAAATGATCTTCATTACCCAGAACAATATATTAACTCAAAACATACCAACTTTCCATTTAATCTCCAGTCAATGACAATCTTTGATGTATTAGAAAGCATAAAACTGCAAACGAATTCTAGAACACGTGATCTAGACAAGTTTCATGCGCCCAATATAAAGCTCGCTAGTCCGGTTATTGTTGAAACACTGACATATATATATAATATATAATATTTTTATATAGATAATAATAAATTAATATTAAATTTTCAACTTGTGTATTGAGAAAAGCTGTGTTCCTCTAAGTTTAAAAGGCAAAAGTTTATACCAGTCCATTAATCAGGTGACTGTTCTCTACCTTCAAATTACAGGCCAATTTCAATTCTTCTGTACTATCTTAACCATTGAAAAACACATACAAACATCCCTAAATTCTTACTTTATAAAAAACAGTTATTGCAGAAAGATCAATCAGAGTTTTGTAAAAACTATTCTGTCACACTGCTCTAACCAGCTCACTGACAGTCTCCTACACAATATAAATGACAACAAGTTTTACTGGCCTCCTTTTTGTTGACTTTGTAAAGTATTTATGTGATCAACCACTTTTTGTTATTGCGCAAATTAGAATTGTACAAACTGCCACTGAAGTTATCCAACTACTAGAAAATTTTCTGTCTCATAGGCAGCACCTTGTATCTGTAAATATCAAACATCAGAACTACTATCATTAGATATGGGGTACCACAAGGCTCAGTATTGGGCCACTTTGTTTTCAGGTCCATGTACATGATTTACCCTGTTTAATATTAATGTAGCTGTGAAATAGTTGCTGACGATACCACTCTCTTTTGTAGTGATTCAGACTCCTGCAGGTTAACTCGCAAACTTCAATACAGTATTGACAGATTGATTATTTTGACTAAATTAAGCCACGTGTCCTTAAATGCACAAGAAAAAACAAAGTGTATGTACGTATCAGCAAGAGAGAAAAGGCAAAAAATGAATGATAGGTTTCAACCTCTGTTGTTGGATAACGGAATAGTTGAAGAAGTTGGACTCACATAAAAATTTAGGTGTTACCATTGACAAAAATATGACTTGGACTGATCACATAAGTCATAGGTAAAACGCCTAGCTGACAGGATACTTCATTCATCCAAATTAAAACACTTTCTAAACAATCATTCTCGAAAACCTTTTTTTTTTGCGTACATTTTACCAATCATTGACTATGCATCAACTATTTGGATACCTGTGGTGGAACGAACTTGAAATTCATTCATTGTTCATATAATAAGAGCATAAAACTTGTACTGGTAAAAACAAGCACCACTGACAATTAAGGATTATAAGCAAATAATGTCCTGACATTTCGAATCCCACTTTAATTCAATAAAGCTTTGTTTATGCCAAAAATAGTTGGCACCTCCGAAGATTACCAAGGGTTTCAAGTTAACCAAATTAGACACAACCATTGCTAACATTTCCAAGACTCAGAAATACCTTATAAAATCGAGCCTCTTGTATTCAGCAGTGACCTATGAATAAATTCCCCAAAAATTTGAAATGTATTAAAAGCAAAAATCAGTATAGAAAGATTTTTCCTGAATGAAAGTTAAGAACAACTTGTAAACTTAAGAGAGGGATTAAAGTGTCACTGACGTTATTCTTGTCATTAAAATCAAATATGACCCAAGTTTTCATATTCATATGAGTACATGTGTAAGCATTGATCATATGATATCGACCCCAACAGCTTTGAATCTGGTGTGTGTGTGTGTGGGGAAGGGGGTTGGAGTTACACAGTGTGAGTGCGTGTGTGTGGTGTGTAATTGGTTCGGTTTTGGATTTTTACTTTCTTGTTATTTGGGGCTTTGTAAGTTTTTGTGTACACAAAAATAGTTGATTTATTTTATTTTGTCGCTGTTTATTTTCTTTTTCATTGTATTAGATGACCCAAATTTTATTGTGATGTTAGTATTGATGGGTGGGTTTATATTGCCTGAATTTATTCTTTGATGGAAGGATTAACGTTGTGCTGCCTTAAATCAAAACACATGTACATGCGTGTATATGTCCAGGGGAAAGAGAGGAATGGATGTCTTTGTATACTGTTTTGCTCTGAATCCAATGTCTCTTGGTTATCTCTTGTTTTCCTTATATATAAGTATATGTGGTGAGGGATATGGGTGAGGGTTGTGTACTGTATGTAAGTGTTTAAATGATTTAAAAGGAAACTATACGTACATCAGTTTCCTCTGTTATTTATCCATTGGTTGTTGTTGTTGTTGTTGTTATTGTTGTTGGGTTGGGGTTGAGTTCTGGTTTATTTTGGGTTTTTTGTGTTTTGATTTTGGGGGTTTTAGGGTGGTTTTTCTGGGGAGGGGGAGTTTGTGCGCTCTTTTTTCGGCTTTGTTAGTTCTATATTGTTCATATTTGTTTTGGCTGTTATTCTGTGTTTGTAGTTATTGTTACTGTTGTTGTGTTACGTAGTTTCTGTTTGGTTGTTGTTTATTTGCTTGTGTGGTTGTTTGTTGGTTTTCATTTTTTTCAGTTGTTGTATGGTGAAGGGATTTTTTGTGTATAGGTGTGAGGTGGAGTTAGGAAGAGTCGTGTGTTGTTGTTTTTTAATTTTGTTTTGTCTCTTGTTGTTTGTTGGTTTTCTTGTTGTTGTTGTTTGTAGTTACGTTGGATATTTGTCAGATTTTTGAATATTTGAATTTTATGGTTATATTGTCTGGGTTTTTTGTTTGTTTTAATTCCATGTATGCATATGGTATTGCATTTCTTGTTTGATGTATGGTTATTCATTGATTAGGGTTTTTTGATTCAATGTCTGCATTATATTATTTTTTCTTTTTTTTTTATAGATAGATGGTTGAAAAAATTAAAAAAAGCAAATGCATTGCTTAGTCAATGTACCATCTGAAAACAAAAGTTTGACTTGACACACAAAACACACACACACAAACACACACACAACCCAAACACACGTACGCACACACACACACACACACACCACACACACACACAACACACACACCACAACACCACAGGAACACACACACACACACAGGAACACACACACACAAGGAACACACACACAGAGGAACACACACACAGGAACCCATCACACACAAACACACACACAAACACACACAACAGGAACACACACACAAACACACACACATAGGAACATACACACACACATGGTTACACAACACAAAACACAAACATAACATAGGAACACACACACACACAGAGGAACACAACACACGGAACACACAAACAGGAACACACAACAGGAACACACACACAGAAACACACCACACACAGGAGCACCACACAGGAACACACACACAGGAACACACACACAACAGGAGCACACACACACAACACAAACACAAACACACACACACACAGGAACCACACCACATATACACAACACACACACAAACAACACACACACAGGAACACACACACATACAGGACACACACACAGGAACACACACACGAAACACACACAACAGATCACAACTACACACACAAAACACACACCACAGGATCACCACACACACAAACAACACACACAAGCACTACACACAAAACATCAACTACAACACAGGAACATCACAACACACATAAACACACACTACAGGAACATGGAAGCAGGGGCAGCATTCATCATTCCAGTGTTTAAGGTTGATAAGTCCTATCACATCGGCAAATTATTTCAATTTCATCTTACTGCTGGTACTACTGCTATTGATGGCTTTGTACTTTCGCTGATTTCCCCAATACTGTTTTGCAGATTTTGATCGTGTTGATTCTAAATCTGCATTACAGTCTCTAAGTAACTCGTCAATCGACCGTTAAGCAGATCTTATTACTGAAATTAATTTGTTGGTACATTTTCTAATTCTGAGGGCTTTGAATGTTACTTTTCTGCTGGGTTCCATCTCATTGTGGTATTATTTTAATAAAAAGTCGACAAGCTGGGCCAAAAGGCAGCAAAATTTTTATAGTTATTCAACGGGTTTTAGATTATTCTCTTTTTCATGAAGGTATGTTTGCTTCAAATTGTTTGCTGGAACATGTGAAAAGAACAGGAGAGGCGGTTATCCCTGCACTTGTCGTTCGGTTCGTTGAGACTTCTTTGTACTCAGACGGCTTTCAAAATCCTGTACTAGAAATTGTTTTTCTATCCAGATTGAAATTAAATGGGTTTGGAGCAAATTTGCCAAAAATATCATGTATTGTGGTTGAAAATTTTCCAATGGGTTTATGTTCTGTTCAATTTTCAAGGTTTAAAAGCATTTTTACATAGTTAAGATAAGTCTTGCAGGAAGTTTTAACCAATTTAGAATTTTTATGTGGTAGCTTTTCTCTGTTGCAATCCCAGTAATTCTTTTTTGTAAAGTATGATCGTCGGAATCTATATTTTGCTTGTTCACGCTGCCGTTACAGTAGTTACAATTGTTTGTTTTCCAAATTTAGTGATTTTCAATTGTTCGGGGGGTTTTTTAATTTTGTATTTCTTTGCCATGTTTTTGCAAATACTGGGTTTATATAGTTTTTGGGAAAAGTCTTTAATGTGCATTCTACCAACCGATTTTTTCTAAATTAAAGCCCTTATCTCATTATGCTGCCCCCCTCTCTCACCCTCCCCCCCCCCCCCCCCCCCCCCCCCCTCCTCCTACGTCTAATTCACTTTAAGTGAACAGACGTAAAATGAAGAGACACACACAGGAACACACACACACACACACAAACAAAACACAGGAACACACACACACACACAAACACAACACAGGAACACACACACACATACACAGCACACACAAAGCACACACACACACAGGAACACACACACAAACACACACACAGAAACACACATACAGACACACAGAGGAACACACACACAGGAATACACACACACCACACCACACACACAAACACCACACAGGAATACACACACACAGGAACACACACAGGAAAACACACTCACAGGAATACACACACCCCACGTAACACACACACACACCACACACACACACGGGGCACACACACACACAACACACACACAGCAACACACACACAGAGAAACACACACACACAGGAACACACACACACATACACACCACACACACACACAGGAGCACACACACACACACACACACCACACAGGAACACACACAAGAGAAAAACACACACAGGAACACACACACACACAAAAGGAACAACACACACACAGGAACACACACACAGGAAAACACACACACACACACCACACACACCCACACACACACACACACCACACACACACACACACACACACACACACACACACACACACACACACTTCTCTTTCTGGGCAGGGTTTGATCGGACACTGACACTTGTCTGGGCTCCCCCTCTGTCTTGTGTTCATGGGGAGCGCTGTGCTTGGTGTGAGGCTGGAGTTGTGGCCGAGTGGTCCTGGTGGCTGGCGGTGTGCTAGCTGTCACTGCTCTACTGAAGGAGAGTGGAGTGTCCATGCCAGAGAAAAGGCTTGTAGTGTGTCTTCTGCACTTCTCTCTGCAATGGACGAAAGGGAGCCCCGAGTGGTCAAGTGATAATTGTTCCAAAAGGAACAACATTGTCAAGTTTGACGAGGAAAGAAAATCTAGAATGATCAAGTGTGCACCCCCCCTTCCCTCCTCCAAACCCCAACTGATACTGATTTTTTAAAACATTTTAGTTAAAACAGTTTTTTTCTTTTTACAGGTTGTGGAGTTTGTGGTTTGTTGTTGGTTTTTAATGATGTGCGATCAAAATGACCTGCCTATAAATTGAAAGTTATGTATTGAATTGTGTCAAAAGATGTTTTATTATTTGACAGATATATATATATATATATATATATATATATATAAATATTATAGATATATATATATATATATATATATATATATATATATATATATAATATAAATATATTATATATATATATATATAACATAATAAATTAATGCTACACAATATAAAACACAGAAATAAATGTATACCAATTCTTTCCTGGAGATAAGTCTTGACATTAATTGCAGGTGAAAGAGAACATTTTTTTAAAGAAAAACGATTTTAAAGCTACTACAGCCTATAAATGTCATTTAAAACTGAAAAGTGAGTAGGGTATTGCTCTAGTTCTGTTTTTGTTATTTTCAGTTGCTCTTTTCCAAACATATGACATACTCTTGCAATGTTCAATCAGCATTGACCAACATGAATTGGAAAAAAGCAGGTGTAATTTGACTTTGAGTACAACACTTCAGGGGGGATCAGGAAAGAGAAATGATCCTTTAGCTTGTGTGAATTAGCATCCCTTTATGCTGCAAAAAACACCTCGACAGCATGACACTCGCAAACGGCATACTTTTTTCAAATTTTAAAACAGAAAAACTTTTTTTTCAGACAGCTTGACATCGCAAACGCATACATTTTTCCAAAGCTATCACATCAACCATTACCCCCCGGGGTGTGAGGGCAGCAACAAAGCGTTTCCACTCTGCCTATTCTTGGGCCAAACCTAGTCACTGATCCCCAAGATGCTGCATGGCCTTATCCACTTTCTACAGTTTTCTACACGTTGTTTTTGGGGTCTTCCTTTCTTTTCTCCTTTCCTTCTGGGGTCCAGCGCAAGCTGTTCTTGTGATTGACTGTGGGTCTTTCGGGGATGTGCCCAATCCACTTCCACTCGTCTGGTGTAAAAGGTTCCCATGTCTTCTTGCCTGCATCCCGTTTGGTCTTCATTGAGATCTTTTTGGCCAAATAATCCGGAGAATTTTTCGCGGGCAATGGTGGGGAAGGTCAAAGTTTGGTAAACCCACTTCCGTCATCCTCCCACTCAAAACCGTACAGGAGCGAGCACAACAAGCTTGGTATAGCTTCAGCTTGGTTTTGGTGCTGTAGATTTTGATCTCCAGATTTTGTCATCCCCCTTTAAAACACATTCCTGGCCTTGCCCATCTGTTGGGGATGTCTTCTTTTGTGCGCCTCTGGTTTGGGGCCTGCCGGTATTGAACTTGCCAAAAGCTAAACAGTTTAAAACTTTTTTTTCAGAAAAGACAAACCCCGGGAAAAGGCATACTTTTTCCAAACATAACAGATAAAACTCTTTTACCCAAGGGGAAAAGGATTTGCCCTTCAAGTTAGAGCAGAACCGGGGATTTTCACCTTTTTGCCAAACTGAATTTTTTGTTGACACTTAATGTAATTGTAAAGAGACCCTAGAGAATAACACCCGGGTTTTTTGTATAACAATTAAGTAATTTGTTTTTAAAAAAAATGGGCTGAATTAAACTTCGAATGTCCAAATGCTGTTTGTGCCAACAAGGGGGTTTTTTTTGTGGGGACCAAATTTGACACTTTTTCAACCCATGTTTAAATCATATACACGTACTCCAGTTGACATTGATTTCGGCTTCCGTTTAGCTATCTTAGAAATGCATTTAAATCAAATTGATAGCTAATGCTACTTTGATCAGCATGAAAATGTGCTATGTACATTTGTCTTTGAGACGAGACAACAAGATGAACTTTTCTGTACGGGCATTTAAGAAAGAAAAGTGCTTTATAGGTGGTATATCAGCACTAAGCAAAAGTTCCAGGGGTAACGCCCACTCAGCTAATGAGTGGCGGAGAGGGCCAAGTATGCGTGTTTTGTGTGTGTGGTGTGTGTTTGGGGGGTGTGCGTGTGTGCGTTGTGCGTGTGTGTGAGTGCGTGTGCGTGTGGGGTGTGTGTGCGTGTGTGTTGTGCGGGGTGTGTGTGTGTGTGTGTGTGGTGTGGTGGGTATGTGTGTGTGTGCGGTGTGTGTGTGTGTGTGTGTGTGTGGTTGTACGCGCACATCAGCTGTTTAGTGGCGGAGAAGGCTCAGTATGCGTGGAGTGGGTGTGTGTGTGTGTGTGGTGGTGTGGTGTGTGTTGTGTGGGGGTGTGTGTGTGTGGTGGTGTGTTTTGCGTGGGGTGTGTGCGGGGGGCGCGCGCGCGCGCGGCGCGCGCGCGTGTGTGTGTGTGTGCCCCGGTTCTAATCGATTTCATGCCTGCATCAGACTGCCTGAAGTCTGCACTGCATTGACAGGGCACTTGTTCAGGACAGAAGGCAGAAGTGAAAATGACGTGCCGTGAAGTCGTGTGACCTGAAGTCAGTCAAGTGAAGTGACTTCAAGTAAAGTTAATCTCTATGAGATGAAAAAACAGGAGGGGCCCCTGAAGTGGGGCGGAGCTGTGTGACTAGCAGCTGTTATCAGATGCTGTTGGTGACTAGCAATTGTTATTTAGATGCTGTTGGTGACTAGCAGTGTTATCAGATGCTGGGTTTGGGGACTAGCAGCTGTTATCAGATGTGTTTTGGGGAATAGCATGTTATCAGATGCTGTTGGTGACTAGCAATGTTATCAGATGCTGTTGGTGACTAGCAATGTTATCAGTGCTGTTGGTGACTAGCAGCTTGTTAAACAGATGCTGTTGGTGACTAGCAATTGTTATCAGATGCTGTTGGTGACTAGCAGCTGTTATCAGATGCTGTTGGTGGGCTAGCAATTGTTATCTGCCTTTTCTTCCAATTTGTTCCTTCTTGGGACTACAATTGTATCAATGCTGTTACTAGCAATTGTGTAAACAACTTTTGGTACTCGCTTGTTATCAGTCTTTTGGGGGCAAACAGTGGTTGGATTTTTAGTTTTGGGGGATAAATTTTATAGTATGTTGGTATAGAATTTTTTAACCGTTTATCCAGAATTTTTAAAGAATGGCTGTTGGTGTTGTACTGACAATTGACACGAGCGTGACATGGATTATGACCAGAGCATTTTGGGCTACAAAATTTTATCCCTTAATAAAATTTTTCGTCTTGTTTATCCTTTTATTCAATCCCCTTTTATTCAATGTTTCTCTTTCTCATTGTTTCAGTCTGTTGGTTTACAATTGTTAAAAAAAACAGGACAGAATTTTATCAGATGTGGTGGACTACAAGTATCAACTTTACCAATTTTTCAAACTTTTAGCAATTAATCCCCCTATCACCCCACAATTTTTAAAAGCCTTTATCAGCTCAAAATCGTTGGTCCTACCAATGGAGCAGAGCTTTGGGAAGCATTTTACCCCGGTCTCCCTTTCTGCCCCCAAAGACCGGCGCGGGATGCAGTTAGAGAGGTTGGACGCAAGAAGATGCTGTGGGCGCTGCGGCTGTTTGGGGAAGGTGGTTTAGGTGGGGACTGCAAGAGGTCAAGTGTTGGTGTTGCAATGTTTCGTCCGGGGTGCTTTCTTCCCGAAAGCCCCGTTGTAATGCCAATTATAGAGCTTTTTAAAGCAGTTCCCGTTTCTGTTGTGCTCAAGTTATAAGTGTAAAGCAAATTTTATCAGACTGGGGAAATGAAATTTTTAAAATGCTTTGGTATACTTTTTATCAAGATCTTAAAGAAGGTAAAGCGGGGACTAGCAATGATAATGTTTGGACTAGAATTTAAATAATCTTTGGGGAAAGCTTACAAATGGAAACAAAACAAACTTTAATACAATTTTGTCAATATGTGGTTTAATACAAAACAGAAAAATTGATAGATCTTTTCTACAAATTTTAAAATCTTGAAAAATATCCGTCATAAACACAACAAACAAGCAACAAAGAAAAACCACACCAAAACAAACAAGAAGACAAAACAGAACAAAAATAAAAACCCACACCAACTCTTCCCCCCCCCTCCCACACACACATATACACACAAACCTTCAATCATACAAAACAACTGAATAAAACAAAAAAAAAAAGATGAATCAACAAGAACAACCACAACAAGGAAATAAAACAATCAAACAGACACAAATATACATACACAACAACAACAGCGACAATAACTAACATAGGACAAGAATAACAGCCAAGACAAATGAAGACAATATAGAACTAACAAAAGACGAGAAAAAGAGTCCAAAATATCCCCTCTCCCTCCCCAAGAAAACCACCCTAAACCCAAAACAAACAAAGGGCAAAATAAACCAGAACCCCACCCCCACCACTACCAGCAACAACAACAACAACAACAACAACCAAATGGATATAAACAGAGGAAACTTATGTATCATTTAAACACTTACATACACATACACATCCTCACCCATATCCCCTTCACCACATAATATACTCATATATAAGAAAAACAAGAATAACCAAAAGCTATTGGATTCAGAGCAAAGAAGTATAACAAAGACATCCATTCCCTCCCTTTCCCCGGGTCATATACACACATGTACATGTGCTTTTTGGTTTGAGGCAGAGCAACGTTAATCCTTCGATCAAAGAATAAATTCAGGCAATGTAAATCCACCCAGCAGTACCTAACGTCAGCAATAACAATTTAGCTCATCTAGTACAATGAACCAGTGTGTGTGTGTGTGTGTGTGTGTGTGGTGTGTGTGTGTGTGTGTGGAGTGTGAGTTAGGTTTGTGTGTATGTGTATGTGTGCGTGTGTGTGTGTGTGCGTGTGTTTGTGTGTGTGTGTGTGTTTTGTGTGTGTGTTTGTGTGTGTGTGTGTTGTGTGTGTTGGTGTTTGTGTGTGTGTGCGCGTGTGTTTGTGTGTGTGTGTTTGTGTGTGTGTGGTGTGTTTTGTGTGTGTGTGTGCATGTGTGTGTGCTTGTGTGTGTGTGCGTGTGTTTGTGTGTGTGTGTGTGTTTGTGTGTGTGTGCGCGTGTGTTTGTGTGTGTGTTTGTGTGTGTGTGTGTTTGTGTGTGTGCGCGTGTGTTTGTGTGTGTGTGTGTTGTGGGTGTGTGTGTGTTTGTGGTGTGTGTTTGTGTGTGTGTGCGCGTGTGTTTGTGTGTGTGCGTGTTTTGTGTGTGTGTGTGTGTGTGCAGTGTGTGTGTTTTGTGTGTGTGTTTGTGTGTTTGTGTATGGTGTGTTTGTGTGTGTGTGTGCGCGTGTGTTTGTGTGTGTGCGTGTGTGGTGTGTGTTTGTGTGTGTGCGCGCGTGTGTTTGTGTGTGTGTGCGTGTGTGTGTGTGTGTGTGTGTTTTATGTGGTGTGTGCTGTGCGTTTTTATGGTGTGTGTTTTGTGTGTATGTGTTTTATGTGAGTGTGTTTTATGTGTGTGTGCTGTGTGTTTTATGTGTGTGTGATTTAAACGTTGTGTGTGATAACATCTGGTTATACATCAGAAGAAGATCAGACAAAAACGAAGAGGGAACGCAGAGAAGAAGAAGATGAAGAAGAAGAAGAAGAGAAGAAGAAGAGAAGAAGAAGAAAGAAGAAGAAGAAGAAGAAGAAGAAGAAGAGGGAAGAAGAAGAAGAAGAAGAAGAAGAAGAGAGCGAAAAGGGAAGAAGCAAAAAAGAGGAAGCAGACGAATGAAGAAGCAGAAGTATGGAAGGAAAGAGAAGAAGAAGAAGAAGAAGGAAGAAGAAGAAGTCGCGACAAAGGGACAGAAGCATCACACTATACTACAGTGTAGCATGCTACAGCACTGCTGGCGAGTGCTTGCAGTCTTGGGTGACTACAGGCCAGCCACTGTCTCAAACACCTGGCGTTAGATGGACACACTCAGGTCCAAGTTGAGTTTCGTCAGAGAGTATGGCGGAGACACGAGGCACCACGGTGATGATAAACATGAGTGAAGAAGCCCGGGGCAGACCAGCACGAGCCCCTAGCAGCCCGGAAATGGCGGGGGAACGCCGGTCCCCACCTCGGAGTCAGGGGGAAAACCGACCTGTGTTGGGTGTACACTGCTGATGGTCATGTGGTGTCCATGGTAACCCCCCCCCCCCCCCTATTCCGGACCTGTGCTGTTCCTACGGTGCTTATTTCCACCTGCCCTCCCCCCCCTTCCCCCAACACTACCAACCACACCCAGATTCGTTATTTTGCATCCTCAAGGTCACAAGTCCACAGGGGGCTTATCATATCAGGTTGCCACGGGGGCACCAGCCGGAGGGGCCCTGCACTACTGCTGGATCACTTTGGTGGTGCTCAGTAGTGCCAGTTTGAGATTATATAGGCAGGGCACCACCTGCTAAGCCCCATACTGATAACAATGATGACTGAGTGAGACATCCACCCGGGCTAGTGACAACTACAACATCCCTTCCATGACCTTACCCCATGAACTTCTAACCACAAAGGCTTTGACACAAACTTACCACAGGCACAGAATTTGTAGGGGAAACCGAAACTGACGTCACAATGAGACAAGATCAACTAGAATCAGAGACAACTTTCTTTAATTGCATGATGATAAATAAGATGAGGTTGATGTTCTGATCCTGCTATGAAAGTGTATGTGCTTTGAGACTACTTGACAACACTGTACTCTACACTTCTTATCATTATATAATGTTGGCGTTAATCAGGCCTAAGAGATACAGACACCTGTAGTGTTGGTCAAAGAATTGAAGCACCACTCTCAAAATCACAATGGCAAAGAAGATGAAGCTCAACTATGTGGTCCCAGTCTTCCCAGGCAGCCCACAGCACACTGGCTCTAGGCCAGAGCCAGCCAGAGTAGAGAAGGGAAAAGTATGGCTAGGCCTCAGTGACTGGAACCAGCGACCTTTCAGTCCTTACCTCAAGGCGGTAACCACAGCGCCATGACAGCCGGGCTGCAATCCCCATTGTCATTGATTTACAATGTCTTTCACCTCAGAAAGGTGGGACGTCCACACAGTGGGTTGAGGGCCCTTAAGATAGTAAGTGAACGAACACGAGGTGGGGGTGGGGTGGGGTGGAGGAAGCAAGGTGGATAGGCCTGGTGCAGAGGTCAACAGCTTTGACCCCGTGACCTGAATACCACCTCTCGCACTGAGCACGTGGCGCTGCACTGCGCCACCTAGGGCACATCATATACCCACACTGACCACACCACATCACATAGCACCTCATCGCAAACTCATCACATCACACCACTCCACATTACACTTAATGAATCATTACCACGCCTTGGGCAAAAACAGCCACATTTGCACAAGTTCCCCGTCAGTGAACCTCTGACCTCTAGCCGAGGAGCGACAATAAAAAAACACCACTTCAGCTTACAGCTCTGCTAACCCCAGTCCCCCGCCACCTATTTCACGACACCGCACTTCTTGTGGTATAGGGCTCTGGAGAGAGAGAGAGAAGAGAAAAGAGAGAGAGAGAGAGAGAGAGAGAGAGAGAGAGAGAGGGGAGAGAGAGAGAGAGAGAGAGAAGAGAGAGAGAGAGAGAGAGAGAGCAAACATTGGCGGGAAATTTGCACCCCTCTTGGCACTGGAAGAAGACATCGAAGTGGAAAGTATGATCGACACATTCAATGGCTCCAGCAGGAAAAGAGCTCCTTGGAAGAAAGAGGATAATAAAGAAACCATGGGTTTCCGAGGAAGTCCTAGAGTTTTGTGATAAGAGCCAATATCTGAAGAGCCAGAAGCAGAGTGCAGAAGGGGCAAGAAAGTATAAAGAAAGGTGAAGAAAGGAATGAAAGATGCTATGGAAAAATAAATAGAGGAGAAATTGAGGAGATAGAAACCAGTATGGAAAGAAATGACAGTAAGAAGGGCCCATTAACTGGTAAAAGACCGAACTGCAACAAAATCATCAAGAACATCAAACTATACAAGATAAAGCGGGAAAATGCTTGACAGAAGAGGAAGACAAATGAACAGATGGGCAGAATATTGTGAGGAGTTATGCTCGCATAGAGCAACTGAGATTCTGAAGTGCTGAATGTCCCACCATCATCTGAAACAGCCTCATGTAGTTTACTGAGAGAGGAAGTTGTAAAAGCAGTCTCATCTCTAAAACCGGGAAAAACTGCAGGTGTTGATAATGTCCCAGCTGAAATGGTGCAAGCAGGTGATCCATGTATAGACGTACTCCATCGAATCTGCAGCAAGATCTGGCAGACTGGAGTATGGCCAAAAGCGTGGACACAATCCCTTATAATAACACTTCCTAAAAAAGGCAACCTCCAACAATGCCAGAACTACCGCACCATTAGTCTCATCAGTCACCCAAGCAAAGTGATGCTGAAGATCTTACTGAACAGGCTCAAACCACAGGCTGAAAGAATCATCGCAGAACAAGCTGGTTTCAGACCTGGACGCAGTACAACAGAGCAGATCTTCAACATAAGACTCATAATGGAAAAATATCTCCAGCATCAACAGGACCTCTACCATGTCTTTATCGATTTTAAGAAAGCATTTGACAGGGGTTTAGCAGGCTGCTATGAACTTCTACAACATCATTGCAATGCCAGCCTAATCAAAGTCGTACAGAGCCTCTATGAGAATGCAACCAGTGCAGTGTTTCACAACAACAGCATAGGTGATTGGTTTCGGACGACGGTCAGTGTGCGCCAGGGCTGCCTGCTCTACCCTACTCTCTTCAATCTATTTCTCGAGAGAATCATGGAAGAAGCACTAGAAACATAAGGAATAGTGAGTATTGGAGGCGAACAATCACAAACTTGCGCTTCGCTGATGATATTGACGGATTAGCTGGGCACGAGCAAGAACTAACAGACTTAGTAAACCGCATAGAACAATCATCCAAATTTGGTATGGAAATCAGCGGGGAAAAAACAAAAGTGATAACAAAAAGCAACTTCACATCAGAAATCAAAACCAAAGACCAGAAACTTGAAAATGTTCACAAAATTCAAATATCGGGATCTATCGTGACAGACGAGGGATCAAAACCTGAAATACTGCCAAGCCTTACCCAGACCACAGTTGCAATGACCAAGCTCAAACCCATCTGGAGACCAGAAAAAATCGCCTTCAGTTCCAAAATCAGACTGATGCGCTCTCTGGTCATGTCAATTTTCTTATACGCATGTGAATCATGGACCCTCACAGTGGACTTAGAGAGAAGACTACGAGCTGTAGAAATGAGGTGCTTCCGAAGACTCTTAGGCATCTCGTACAAAGACCACATCACGAATGAAGAAGTCAAGAGACATATCCGCAATGAAATCGGGCCCTATACTGACCTTCAAACACTCGTCAGACAACAAAAACTGAAGTGGTTTGGTCATGTCACACGCTCCTCTGGGTTTGCTAAAATAATCCTACAAGGCACAGTGAGGGGAGGAGGAAGAAGAGCAGACAAAGGAAGAGATGGGAGGACAACATTCGAGAGTGGACAGACATGGAGCTGAGAGACACAATGAGGGCGGCTGAGAGACGAGAGGACAGGAGAAAGGGGGTTGACAAAGCTTCAAAGGCGCCCCAAAGGCTTCGGAATCTGAGGGATCGGTGACGATGACGGTGACCACAACACACCGCATATCACACCACCCACACCACACCATACCACACCCTCCTACCCCCCCCCCCCCTCCGCTCCCTCCCCCCCCCCCCCCTGCAGTGTGCCCGTGTTGACACGTGCAGGTTCGGAGACGAGGGCTCCGTGCGGCTGCTGTGGTGCACGGTGCTGGGGATCCTGATCGCCAGTCGCCACAAGGCGTGGCGCGTGCTGAGCAACACCCGCCCTGTCCGCTGGTGCCTCAGACCCAAAACCGCTACAGCCACCAGACGTCTCCACACCTTGCGCTTCTTCATTCGCTGGTTTGTCGTGGTGGTCCCTTTTTGTTGTTGTTGTTGTTGTTAGGGAGGTTGTTGTTGTTGTTGGGGAGTTGTTGCTGCTGTAGTTTTGTTTTGGGGGAGGTTGTTGTTGTTGTTGGGGAGGTTGTTGTTGGTGGTGGTGGAAATGTTGTTGCTCGGGGTGTTTTCGTAGTTGTTGTTGGGGGTGTTTCTATTGTTTTTGTTGTTGTTGTGTTTTTGGGGGTGATGTTGTTGTTGGGGGTGTTTCTGTTGTTGTTGATGCGGGGTTTCTGTTGTTGTTGCGGGTGTTTCTGTTGTTGTTGTTGTTGGGGGTGATGTTGTTGTTAGGGGTGTTTCTGTTGTTGTTTTTGTTGGGGGTGTTTCTGTTGTTGTTGTTGTTGTTGTTGCGGGTGTTTCTGTTGTTTGTTGTTGGGAGGTGCTTCTGTTGTTATTGTTGTTGTTGTTGTTGCGGGTGTTTCTGTTGTTGTTGTTGTTGGGGATGTTCTGTTGCTTTTTGTTGGGGTGTTTCGTGTTGGTGTTGCGAGTGTTCTGTTTGCTTGGGTTGTTGTAGGGGTTTCTGTTGGCTGTTGTTGTTGGGGGTGTCTCTGTTGTTGTTGTGTTGTTGTTGTTGTTGGGGGGGTTTTCTGTTGTTGTTGTTGTTGGGGATGTTTTTTTTTTAGTTGTTGGGTGTTGTATTGTTGTTTACGTTGTTGTTGTTTTCGTTTGTTGTTGTTTTTGCGGGTGTTTATGTTGTTGCTGTGTTTCTGTTGTTGCAGTTGTTGGGGGGTGTTTTGCTGTTGTTGTTGTTTTTGTTGTTGTGTTGTTGTTGCGGGTGCGGGTGTTTTGTTGTTGTTGTTATTGGGGGTGTTTATGATGTTGTTGTTGTTGGGGGTGTTTTTGAATGTTGTTGTTGCGGGTGTTTCTGTTGTTGTTGTTGTTGCGGTGTTCTGTTGTTGTTGTTGCGGGTGCTTCTGTTTGTTGTTGCGGGTGTTCCTGTTGTTGTTGTTGTTTTTTGTTGTTGCGGGCTTCTGTTGTTGTTGTTGGGGTGTTTCTGTTGTGTTGTTGGGGGTGTTTCTGTTGTTTTGTTTGGGGGTTTCTGTTGTTGTGTTGTTGTTGCGGGTGTTTCTGTGCTGTTGTTTTGGGTTTGGGGTTGTTTTGTTGTTGTTGTTGTTTTTGCGGGTGTTTCTGTTGTGTTGTTGGGGTGTTTCTGTTGCTGTTGTTGGGGGTGTTTCTGTTGTTCTTGTTTGGGGTGTTTCTGTTTTTTGTTGTTGGGGATGTTTCTGTTGTTGTTGTTGTTTTTGTTGTTGTTGGGGTGTTTCTGTTTCTGTTGTTGGGGGTGTTTTCTGTTTGCTGGGTTTTTGGGGTGTTTCTGTTGTTGTTGTTGGGTTTTTTTGTTGTTGTTGTTGTTGTTGGGGGTGTTTCTGTTGCTGTTTGTTGGGGGTGTTTCTGTTGTTTTGTTTGGGGTTTTTGTTGTTGTGTTGTTTGGGGATGTTTTTTGTTGTTGTTGTTGTTGCGGGTGTTTCTGTTGTTGTTGTTGGAGGTGCTTTGTTGTTATTGTTGTTGTTGTTGTTGCGGGGGTTTTGTTTTTGTTGTTGTTGTTGGGGGGTTTCTGTTGCTGTTGTTGGGGGTGTTTCTGTTGTTGGTGCCGGGTGTTTCTGTTGTTGTTTTGTTGTTGTTGGGGTGTTTTGTTGTTGGTGTTGCGGGTGTTTTGTTGTGTTGTTTTTTTTGTTGGGGGTGTTTTTTGTTGCTGTTGTTGGGGGTGTTTCTGTTGTTGGTGTTGCGGGTGTTCTTTTGTTGTTGTTGTTGTTGGGGGTGTTTCTGTTTGTTGTTGGGGGTGTTGCTATTGTTGGGGTTGCGGGTGTTTTGTTGTTGTTGTTGTTGTTGGGGGTGTTTCTGTTGTTGGTGTTGCGGGTGTTTTTTGTTGTTTGTTGTTGTTGGGAGTGTTTCTGTTGCTGTTGTGGGGGTGTTTTGTTGTTGGTGTTGCGGGGTTTTCTGTGTTGTTGTTGTTGTTGGGGTGTTTCTGTTGTTGTGTTGCTGTTGGGGTGTTTCTGTTGTTGTTGTTGTTGGGGGTGTTTCTGTTTGTTGTTGTTGTTGTTGTTGTTGTTGTTGGGGGTGTTTTTTGTGTTGTTGTTGTTGTTGGGGGTGTTTCTGTTGTTGTTGTTGTTGGGGGTGTTTCTGTTGTTGTTGTTGTTGTTGGGGTGTTTCTGTTGTTGTTGTTGTTGTGGGGGTGTTTCTGTTGTTGTTGTTGGTGTTTTCGGGTGTTTCTGTTGTTGTTGTTGTTTCGGGTGTTTCTGTTGCTGTTGTTGTTTTTGCGGGTGTTTTCTGTTGTTGTTGTTGTTGTTGTTGTGTTTGGGGTGTTTCTGTTTTGTTTTTGGGGGGTGCTTTGTTGTTATTGATGTTGTTTTTGTTGCGGGTTTTTTGTTGTTGTTGTTGTTTTTTGGGGGTGTTTCTGTTGCTGTTGTGGGGTGTTCTTGTTGTTTTGGGGTTGCGGGTGTTTCTGTTTTTGTTGTTGTTGTTGGGGGTTTTCTGTTGCTGTTGTTGGGGTGTTTCTGTTTGTTGGTGTTGCGGTGATTTCTGTTGTTGGTTGTTTGTGTTGGGGGGTATTTCTGTTGTTGGTTTGCGGGTGTTTCTGTGCTGTGTTGTTGGGGGGTTTCGTTGTTGTTTTTGTTTTTGGGGGGTGTTTCTGTTGTTGTTGTTGTTGTTTTGGGGGTGTTTTGTTGTTGTTGTTGTTGTTGGGGGGGTTTTTGTTGTTTTTGTTGTTTTGGGGTGTTTCTGTTGTTTTTTGTTGTTGGAGGGTGTTTCTTTTGTTGGGCGGGTGTTTTGTTGGTTGTTGTTGCGGGGGGGTTTCTGTTGTTTGTTTTGCGGGTGTTTTGTTGTTGTTTTGTTGTGTTTTGGTGGGGGTGTTTCTGTTTTGGGGGTTGTTTTGTTGTTGGGGGTGTTTCTGTTTTGTTGTTTGTTGGGGATGTTTTTTTTTTGTTTTGGGTGTTGTTATTGTTTTTACGTTGTTTTTGTTTTGTTGTTGTTTTTTTTTTCGGGTGTTTTTGTTGTTCTGTGTTTCTGTTGTTGCAGTTTTGGGGGTTTTGCTGTTTTTGTTGTTTTTTTTGTTGTTGTTGTTGTTGTTGCGGGGCGGGGTTTCTTTGTTGTTGTTATTGGGGGTTTATAATGTTGTTGTTGTTGGGGGGGTTTTGATGTTTTTGTTGCGGGTGTTTTTGTTGTTGTTTTTTGTTGGGGGTGTTTTTTGTTGTTGTTGTTGTTTTCGGTTGTTCTGTTGTTGTTGCGGGGGTTCCGTTGTTGTTGTTGGTTGGGTTTCGGGTGTTTTGTTGTTTTTTTGGGGGGGTTTCTGTTGTTGGTTTGGGTGTTCTGTTGTTGTTTTTGTTGGGGGTGTTTCTGTTGTTGTTTTTGGGGTGTTTCTGTTGTTGTTGGGAGTGTTTCTGTTGTTGTTGTTGTTGTTGTTGTTGTTGTTGCGGGTGCTTCTGTTGTTGTTGTTGTTGTTTTTTTTGTTGCGGCTGTTGTTGTTGTTTTTTGTTGTTGTTGTTGGGGGTGTTGGGGGTTTTTTTTGTTGTTGTTGTGGGTTTTTCTGTTTTTTGTTGTGTTGTTGTTGTTGTTTTTGTTGCGGGTGTTTCTGTTGCTGTTGTTGGGGGTGTTTCTGTTGTTGTTGTTTGTTGTTGTTGCTGTTGTTGGGGGTTGTTTTTGTTGTTGTTGTTAGGGGTGTTTTGTTGTTGTTGTTGGGATGTTTCTTTTTAGTTGTTGGGGTTTGTTGTTGTTTCGTTGTTGTTGTTTTCGTTGTTGTTGTTGGGATTTTTGATTTTTGTTGGGGTGTTGTTGTTGTTGGTGTTTTTTGTTGTTGGGTGTTGTTGTAGGATGTGTTGTTGTTTTTTGGGTGTTGTTGTTGGGGTGTTTTGGGTGTTGTTGTTGGGGTGTTGTTTTTGTTGTTGTTGGGTGTGTTGCTGTTGCTGTTGGGGTTGTTGTTGGTATGTTGTTGTTGGGTGGTCTGTTGTCGTGGGGGTTTGTTGTTGTGAGGGGGGAGTTGGGGATTGTTGTGTGGTTGGGGTTGTTGTGTGGAGGTGTTGTTGTTGTTGTTGCGTGTGTTTTCTGTTGTTGGTAGTTGTTGCTGTGTTGTTGTTGATGGTTTGTTATTTTATTTTTTTTATTCCACTTGTTAGTCGAGATTTTTCTCTGGTAAATTCGGCTGCTCGCCCCGGTAGAACGCGTCGCCACAAGAGCAGCGCCACTTTTTTACTTTCTTTTTTTTTTTTTTTGGTCTTTTCGTTGCACTTTTTTGTTTTCCTGTCGTAGTGGCTTTTTTATAGAATTTTGCCAGGGACACTTCTTGTTGCGTGGTTCTTTTACGTGCGCTGAAACTTTTGTTTTTCACACGGGACTCGGTTTATCGTCTCACGAAAGACTAGGCCAGCCACACTCATTGTCTAAGGGATGGGGAAAAATTTCGGGCCCAAACGGGATAGAACCACGCACACCGACCGGACTTTCGCAATTCTGAGGCGCGTTACCCCGACCACCGATCCACTTGATGGGATGTTGTTTGTTGGGTGGTAGTGTGGTGGTGGTGGGTTTGTTATTGTTGGCGGGTGGGGCGGGGGGGGAATTTTGGGTTTTTGTGGGGTGTTTTGTATGTTTTTGGATGGTCATTTGTTGTTGGGGTTGTTGTTGTGGGGTGTGTTGTTGTTGTGTGGAGTGTTGTCGTTGTTGCTGGAAATTGTTGTATGTTGGGCTGTGGTTGAGCCGTTGTTGGACGTTGTTGGGGCTGTTGTTGGGGTTTGTTGTTGGAGTGTTGTTGTTGTTGTTGGTGGTGTTGGTTTGTTGGGGGTGTTGTTGTTGGGGTGTGTTGTTTGGGGTGTTGTTGTTGGGGGTGTTGTGTTGGGGGTGTTGGTTGTTGTTGGGGTGTTGTTGTTGGGGTGTTGTTGTTGGGGGTGTTGTTGTTGTTGGGGGTTTGTTGTTGGGGTGTTGTTGTTGTGTGGGGGTGTTGTTGTTGTTGTGGGGGTGTTGTTGAGGGTGTTGTTTTTTGGTTGTTGGGGGTGTTGTTGAGGGTGTTGTTTTGTTGTTGTTGAGGAGTGTTGTTTTGTTGTTGTTGAGGGTGTTGTTGGGGTGTTGTTTTTTGTTGTGTGGGGTGCTTGTTGTTGTGGGTGGGTGGGGTGTTGTTGGGGGTGTTTGTTGTTAGGGGGTGTTGTTGTTGTTGTGTTGTTGTTGGGGTGTTGTTGTTGGTGGTGTGTTGTTGGTGCTGTTGTTGTGTTGTTGTTGGGGGGGGTTGTTGTGGGGGGGTTTGTTGTTTCGGGTGTTGTTGTTGTTGTTGGGATGTTGTTGTTGTGGGTGTGTTGTTGGGGGTGTTGTGTTGGGTGTTGTTGTTGTTGGGGTGTTGTTGTTGGGGTGTTGTTGTTGTGTGTTGTTGTTGTTGTTGTTGGGGGGTGTTGTTGGGGGGTGTTGTTGTGGGGGTTGGGTTGTTGTTGGGTGTTGTTGTTTGTTGGGATCTTGTTGCGTTGGGAGTGTCGTTGTTGTGGTGTTGGGGGTGTTGTTGTCTTGTTGGGGGTGTGTGTTGTTGGGGTGTTGTTGTTGTGTCGTTTGTTGATGTGTTGGGGGATTGTTGTCATTGTGGGGTGTTGATGTTGTTGATCTTGTTGATGTGTTGTTATTGTTGTTTGGGGCATTGTTGTCATTGTTGGGGTGTTGTGTTGTTGTTGCTGTTGTTTGGGTGTTGTTACTGTTGGTGTCGTGTTGTTGTCGTTGGGGGCGTTTGTTGTCATTGTTGGTGGTGTTGTTGTTGTTGTTGTTGATGTGTTGTTATTGTTGTTTGGTGGGCATTGTTGTCATTGTTGAGGTGTTGTTGTTGTTGTTTAAGTGTTGTTATTGTTGTTTGAGGCATTGCTGTCATTGTTGGGGGTGTTGCTGTAATTGTAGAGGTGTTGTTGTTGTTTGGGCGGGGGTGTTGTTGTTCATCAGCCAACTTCTTTATGAGCATGCACCTCCTACTGACTATCTCCTGCCTGATAGATCATGTGCACCATGGTACACCCATGACATTCTGGTCGCAAAACGGAAACGCCGACAACTAGAGCGGCAATGGTGAAAACAAAATCTGAAATGAATAAACAGCTTCTTCGTAAACAAACTCAACATAGTTAAAACCTTAATTCATTCAGCAAAAACAAAGTATTACTCTTCTCAAGTTCTTATCGGCCATGTCTGAAATCTCTCTTTCCCCTCACATCCACGTTTCTTGTATCTGAGAAGGCTAGTCCTCTGCCTTGTATTCACGACACTCTGAACTTCCTCTCTATTTTCTGCATTCTTCTCTGACAAAGTCCGCAACATTCGCTCCAGTTGGATCAGACTCATTTTCCAGCCTGTAACTTTTGATCCCAAATTCTCTGGAACTCCTCTCTTTTCCTTTCATCCTGCAAGCCAGAAAGAATCGAGATAATTCTGAAAGGAATGACTACAAAATCATGTGATCTTGACCCAATACCTGCTTCTCTTTTCGCACAGTGCCTCCCACAACTTATTCCCACTATCACGAAAATAGTAAACTTATCTTTTGTCTCTGGAAATGTTCCTTAAGCTCTAAGAACTGCTTTAGTCACACCTCTACTCAAAAAGCATGACCTAGAGCCCAGCATTCTGAATAACTATAGACCTGTTTCCAACCGACCTTTTATCTCTAAAGTCCTTGAAAAAGTAGTTCAAAACAGCTCAACCCCCACGTTCTCTCCAACAGTATCCTTCCTGCGTTTTAGTCTGCCTATCGCGTCAACCACAGCACTGAAACTACCCTTGTCCACACCTTAAAACACCCTTTACTCGCTTCTCTGACTCGGAGAAAATCTCCTTCTCACTCTACTCCGACTTATCTGCAGCCTTTGACACTATTGACCACTCTATTCTTCTCTCCCGTCTTCAAAAAAAAAACATTTGGTGTTACTGGTAAGCCCTACCTGGTAGTTTATAACTTACTGA
Organism: Rapana venosa; assembly: GCA_028751875.1. Taxonomy (NCBI): domain Eukaryota; kingdom Metazoa; phylum Mollusca; class Gastropoda; order Neogastropoda; family Muricidae; genus Rapana; species Rapana venosa. The sequence goes on from CM054141.1 coordinate 24,015,532, forward strand.
CCGATTCCAGACAGTCGCAGTAAACAAGATCAGTCAGTACCTGCCAGACTGGAATTGGAGTTCCACAGGGATTTGTTCTGGGCCATGTTCTTTTCACCCTCTACACTGCTCCACTGTCACATATAATTAACTGCCATCAACATCAACCATCATTTTTTATGCAGATGACTTTCAGATTCTAAGCAGCAACACTCCTGAAATCTGCCTTCTCTCTTGACAAATATGGCCCACTGCTTTCAAGATATCCAAAACTGGATGATACAGAACAAGTTACAGCTAAATGAAGATAAAACGGAAATCATGCTTGAAGGGACCAAACACAAACTCTCTTCCATTACAACAGCTTCAATACAACTTGGCAATGCATCAGTCCCTCTATCCACTGCTGTGAAGTATCTAGGGATCATTATTGACAACACACTCTCTATGCAAAAATTCATCACCCAGACATGCCAGTCCTGCTACTATCAATTACGCATATTAGTGCAATTCAAAAGTACCTGTCCACAGATGCAACATCCAAACTTGTTACGTTTCTCATTCATTCACGTCTGGACTATTGCAATTCTCTGTTGGCTGGTCTGCCAGCTTCATCAACTCAATCCCTTCAACGTATACAAAGCTCGCACTCGACTAATCCTCAGAAAGAACAAATCTGAGCACATACCCTCTCTTACGATCTCTCCACTGGCTGCCTGTGCCACAGAGAGTAAACTATAGATCAGACTCTCTGTTACAAATGTCTCCATAAAACAGCACCCGCCTACCTCTGTGAATGTCTTTACTTGTACATTCTTCTCGTTCTCTCACCAATCCACCATCGGCCGTCGCTCTTTCTCTATTTCTGGTCCATCGATCTGATTGACCTCCTATCTCTCTTGGCCAAACGCCTTCTTATGACACTTTTAAATCCAGTCTCAAGAAATATTTATTTTAAACCTAAGATTTTTCTCTCCTGCTTCATCTCATAGCTTTTCCATGCCTTAAACAGCCAAGATTATATTGCCCTGCCAGGGTGTGTGACCTGTGTGTGTGTGTGTGTGTGTGTGTGCGCGGGCGCGCATGCACATTTGGACTTGATGGAATTATTAGTTGTTACTGGTTGTATGACTGTGTAAGAATGAATTGAGTGCGAGCGCTTTGATTTGTCTCTGCAAGATACAGTGCTAATATAAATTTCATTATATTATTATAATAAATCGTCATCAGATCAACCATCATTTTTATGCAGATGACTCTCAAATTCCTAGCAGTGATACTCCTGAAAATCTGCCTTCTCTCTTGATTATTATGTCCACTGCCTTCAAGATATCCAAAATTGGATGATACAGAACAAGTTACAGCTAGATGCAGATAAAACCGAGGCCATGCTTGTAGGGACCAAACACAAACTCTCTTCCATCACAACAGCTTCAATAGAATTCGGCAATACGTCTGTCGCTCTATCCACTGCTGTGAAATATCTGTGAGTTGTTATAGACAACACACTCTCCATGCAAAAAATCATCACCCAAACCTGTCAGTCGTGCTACTATCAATTGCGGGCATCAGGGCAGTTCGAAAGTACCTGTCCACTGATGCAACATCCAAACTAGTCACATCTCTCATTCTCTCACGTCTGGACTATTACAATTCTCTTCTGGCTGGTCTGCCAGCATCATCTATACACTCCCTTCAACGTACACAGAACTCTGCAGCTCGCCTAGTCCTCAGAAAGAAAAAAGAATCTGAGCACATTACTCCTCTCTTGCAATCTCTCCACTGGCTGCCTGTGCCACAGAGAGTAAACTATAAGATCAGTGCCCTCTGTTACAAATGCCTCCATAAAACAGCACTTTCCTACCTCTGTGAATGTCTTTACCTGTACACTCCTTCTCGTTCCCTCCGCTCTGCTGCAGATACCTTGTGCTTAAGAATACCTAGATTCAACTAGTCCACCGTTGGCGTCGCTCTTTCTCCGTTTTTGGTCCATCGATCTGGAATGACCTCCCTCTCTCCCTTCGCCAAAAGCCTTCTTATTCCGCTTTTAAATCCGGCTTCAAGAACATTTATTTCAATTCTAAGATTTTCCCCTCTTGTTCCATTTCATTGTTGTCCCTGCCCTCAACAGCCCAAACCCGATCCCCCTGCCAGAGTGTACAACCTTTATGTGTGTGCGTGAGTGTGCATGTGTGTGCGTGAGTGCGTGCGAGCGTGTGTGTATACATTTGAATTTGTAAAAAAGCAACAACCTATTAATTGTAACTGGCTTCATGTGAATGAGTAGGATGAATGAAAGCGCTTTGATTTGTTTTCTGCAAGATATAGCGCTATATAAATGCCATGTATTATTAGTATTATTATTATCTTCTTCTTCCTCCATGGATTCTTCTAACTGGCACTCTTCCTTTCTTCATTTTTTTTATTCACCTTCTTCTGTTTGCATTCTTCTTTTTGCATTCTTCTGTTTGCATTCTTCTTCCTTGAATACGTCTTCTTTGAATTGATCTTCTTGCTGTTATTGTCATTCTAGTTTGTGCTGTTGTTGTTGTTGTTGTTGTTGTTGTTGTTGTTGCTGCTGCTGCATGCTGCTGCTTTCTTCTTGTTGTTCTTCTTGTTCTTTTATTTGTTCTTTTTTGGTTTTTTTATTTGTTTCTTTTGTTTTTCTATTTTTTTCTTCTTCTTGAAGATCTACTACTACTACTACATACTATATACTACTACTACACTACTATACTAACTACTATACTACTACTACTACACTTCGTTTCTCTTCTTCTTGGTCTTCTTCTTCTTGTCTTCTTTCTTTCTTCTTTTCTTTGCTTCTCTTTTTGCTTTTTTCTTCTTCTTCTTTTTCTTCTTCTCTCTCTTCTTTCTTCTTTTCTTCTTCTTCTTCTTCTTATTTTCTTCTTCTCTTGTTCTTTCTTCTTCTTCTTCTTTTTCTTTTCTTCTTCTTCTTCTTCTTCTTCTCTTCTACTACTACTACTACTACTACTACTACTACTACTACTACTACTATGACTACTACTACTACTGCTACTAATACTACTTTTCTTCTCCTCCTCCTTCCTCCTTCTTCTTTCTCTTCTTCTTCTTCTACTATACTACTACTGCTACTTCTACTACTACTAGTACTTACTACTGCTATTACTTTTACTACTACTACTACAACGATGACCGCGACTACTACTACTACTACTACTACTACTACTACTACTACTACTACTACTACTACTACTATTACTATTACTATTACTACTTTACTACTACTATTGCTACTACTACTACTACTACTACTACTACTACTACTACTACTACGACTACTACTACTACTACTACTACTACTACTACGATGACGACTACTACTACTACTACTACTACTACTACTACTACTACTACTACTACTACTACTTCTGTGTTCTCCTCCTCTTACTTGACACTTTCAGTTGGCAGACGACAGTGCTCTGTTATCTCTTTCATCCGGATCAGTCTTAGACCACGGTCCAGCCCTCACCGAGTTCATACACTGGTGTGACGAGGCCTATCTGGAGCTTAATGTTTCTAAAACTAAAGGTCTGCCTATCGACTTCAGAAGATCAGGGCATACTCCTAAGAATATTATTATCCATAATCAGGAAGTTGAAAAAGTTTCGAACTATAAGTATCTGGGAACTGTTTTTGACCACAAGTTAAACTGAGACGTTAACACTGACGCTATTGTCAAAAAGGGACAACAACGTATGTATTTCCTGAGGAAACTGAACTCATTTTTTGTAGACAAAAAGATATTCTTTCCTTGTTTTACAAGTCTTATATAGAGAGTGTTCTAAGTTTTGCTTTCATTTGTTGGTACAATAACCTTAGTGTTAACATCAAAATTGGCCTGCAGAGAATGTAAGAATCTGCTAAAAAGTAATTGGAAAAGAACAAAGTGATCTCATGTCGTTCTGCAATCATCAGCTTGTACGCAAAGCCACTGCCATTGTGGCTGATCCCTTCCATGCTTTATTTCCAGAATTTCAGTTGTTGCCTTCGAAACGCCGTTTTCAGTGTCCTTTCAGCAAAACAAACAGAAAAAATGAATTCTTTTGTGCCAGTAAGCATTCGAATTCTGAATTCACGATAATGTTGACTACCCCGTGTTTCCATTTCTCTGAATTACTTGCCTGATTGTCATTGTTATGAGTGTAGTCAATACATAATTATGCGTGTGTGTGTGTGTGTGTGTGTGTTGTGTGTGCGTGGTGTGTGGGTATGCGTGGTGTGTGTGTGAGTGTGTGTGTGTGAAATAAGTCTGTAATTCTAGTCAATGGTCTTTAAAACATTGAATTCATACATTGTTTTATGGTGTGGGTGTGCGTGGGTGTGTACGTGATGCGTATGTGCGTGCGTAAATAATAAGTTTTTATGTCTTCTAGTCAATGTTTTTTGGTCTTGTTTTTTTAACATTGTGTTCACAATTGATGTGTGTGTATGTGTGTGTGCGCATGCGCGCGTGTGTGTTTGTGTGTGTATGTGTGTGCGTGTTCGTTACATATATATTTGAAGTCATTTTGGAATGCTTTAACCAATATGAAATATAGCTTTTTGTGTTTTTGAGATTTGTTATGCGTATCAATCTGCCTGTCAGTAATGTAATTGCCTTTCATAGGATGATTAAAGTGTTTTTGACTCGACTTGACATGAGTTGACATTACTTTTACAGTCTTCATTTTCTTCTTTTATATTCTTTGAAGACAGACAGACAGACAGATAGACAGACAGACAGATAGACAGACAAACAGATAGACAGACAAACAGACAGATAGACAGACAAACAGATAGACAGATAGACAGACAGACAGACAAATTAATGTTCCCTATCTACAGTTCACACTGGTTGCTCTGCAGTGCAGAAAAGAGGGTGACTTTTCCCTGAATCCGGGAAGAGCACTTCAGCACTGCACTGAAATTAACAGGCACTTTCTCTGGGTAGAATGAGCCCACCCCTCCCCGGGTGGCAGGATGCATGCTGGGTATGTTGATGATGCCCATACCGTGGGCCATCAGCAGCCTGCCTTTCCAAGACTGAAATGTGTGACAGTTATTTTTCCTGTGATTTGACAAAAGAATGGATAGCGAGTCTTCTCCTTATGACCTTAGGTGAAGTGCAGTCAGTACAGTGAGAAATCCAGGTAAAGCCTCTTGAAGTGCTTTAGATGGACTCAGTACAATGAGAACTCCAGGTAAAACCTGTTGAAGTGCTTTAGGTGGCGTCAGTACAATGAGAAATCCAGGTAAAGCCTCTTGAAGTGCTATAGATGAAGTGGAGTCAGTACAATGAGAAATCCAGGTAAAGCCTCCTGAAGTGCTTTAGATGGAGTCAAAACAATTAGAACTCTAGGTGAAGCCTCTTGAAGTACCTTAGGTGAAGGGCAGTCAGTACAACGAAAACTCCTGGGAGAATCCTCTGGAAGGACCTTAGGTGGAGTGGAGTGGAGTCAGTGAAATGGGAACTTCAGGGAAGAAAGCCTCTCAAAGGACCTTAGGTGGAGTGGAGTGGAGTCAGTGAAATGGGAACTTCAGAGAAGAAAGCCTCTCAAAGGACCTTAGGTGGAGTGGAGTGGAGTCAGTGAAATGGGAACTTCAGAGAAGAAAGCCTCTCAAAGGACCTTAGGTGGAGTTCAGTCAGTACAATGGAACTCCGGGGATTAGGGGGGGGGAGCCTCTTTAAGGACGCCTCAGTGGAGATTGTGCCTTAAGCTGCTGCCAGATGACAAGCACGGCCTTTTGACCTCCAGGCTATGCTGCCCCACACTGCAAACCGTCAATCCTGCGTCTGAAATCCTTTGAGTTGATGGACAAGGTTCTCCATCCTGTTCAAGGTCACAGGGGCATATCAAATAATAAATAAATAAATAAATAAATAAATGAATGAATGAATGAACAAATGAATGAATTAATTAATGAATAATGAACGAATGAATGAATGAATGAATGAATTAATTAATAAATAAATAAATTAATTAATTAATTAATTAATTCATTCATTCATTCATTCATTCATTCGTTCGTTCGTTCATTCATTCATTCATTCATTCATTCATTAGTTAATTAATACAGGGACATGTTCAGACAGTGTGTTGTGGGCACATTGACTTTGGTAGTGGTCTTGTCTCTGCACGTAGCAGCTGACATACAATGCTGACATCATCACAATCACATGACACTACAATGCTGACATCATCACAATCACATGACACTACAATGCTGACATCATCACAATCACATGACACTACAATGCTGACATCATCACAATCACCTGACACTACAATGCTGACATCATCAGGAATCACATGACACTACAATGCTGACATCATCACAATCACCTGACACTACAATGCTGACATCATCGCAATCACCTGACACTACAATGCTGACATCATCACAATCACCTGACACTACAAAGCTGACATCATCACAATCACCTGACACTACAATGCTGACACCATCACCAATCAGGTTGTCGAAAAAACCCGAGGTTTTCTTGAAGGAACTTAGAGTATATTTGAAAAATCATTTATCATTGCGAGAGATTGCCCTTCAGCGTTGAAATTGTTGAATTCTGTACATATGAAACCACAGAAACTGATGAAGTCTTAGATTTGATAGTATTTTGAGGGGCATTTTGTGGTGACATTAACGTTGACTTAACTAGACTAAACTTACCGGTATACCGGTATAACTGTATACCTCTCTACGTCTTGATAGATTCATGAAAGAATGAAAATACAAGCAATTATAACATTAAAAAATGGAGGCACAACATTTAAATGCAACTTCATGATTTTCCGAAACACGGCTTTCATGTGTAAACCTGGAGGACACTGAAACACAATGTCAGTTCTTCATGAGTATGGTTTAAAATGCTTTATTTCTTGACAGTGTGTTTGCTTTTGTGACTATAATTATTTTTCATATGTATGTTAAGATATTGCCTTTGAAAACCCAGCTGACATACCCTTGGTTTCCTTTGTAAAATCGAACCCGTAATAAATGGGAGTGCTAGAATGGGGTTCGAACCAAACCCTGTGACAATGTCTCAAACCTGATCTTGTTGCCTGTGCTGTAACATGTTTCCCTGAATCATGAACAAGGAATGACCATTTCTCTGAATCCAGAACAGAGAAAAAGACCATGTCTCTGAATCCATGAACAGGAAGTGCCATTCTCTAATCCATGACAAGAAGGGACCATGTCTTGAATCCAGACAGAGGGTGACCAGTCTCTGAACCCAGAACAAGAAGGCATATCTCTGAATCCAGAAAGAGAAGTGCCTACCTGAATCCATAAACCCATAAATAAAGAGGGGGGGTTCAAGGGGGTTTTCGGGACCAACGGGCTGATTGAGGGGGTGGGGCTTGCTGTGCATGGCTTGTCTTTCATTGAAGTGGACCATGTCTGGGCACAGCTGATTGATGGTGTGTCTGTCGTGACAGGGCTGTGTTTTCATTGAAGTGGACCTTCTGGGCACAGGCTTTTTGGGGTTGTGGCTTGCTGTGTGCGACTTCAGGCTGCTTACGGATGTAGGGCGCTTAAATGGGCCAGTGAAGTGACATTGGCCAGACGCCCCACGAAACTAGCTTTTTGCCTGGCATCTTTGCTTCCTTCATCTGCTTCCCTTTCTCCCCCCCCCCTGAAAAAGTAAGCACCGTGTCTCTCTGCTTTGCAATGGGTTCTGTGTGGTTTTGTGTGGTTTGTTGTGTGGTGTTGTCTGTGTGTGTTTTTGTCTGGGCTGTCTTGCTGTATGATGGGTGTCTCTGTGGGGGCTTTGTGAAAGGGGTGTGTATGTTTTGTGTGTGTGTGTGTTTGTGTGTGTGTGTGTGTGTGTGTGGGGTTTTTAGACCCGGGCCTTCATTTAAATTTATGGAAAATGGATAATGATGATAATATGATGATACTGAAATGATGATTTAAATGACAAGGGGAGAGATTCGAGACCGGCAAAATTTGGGACACTGTGTACGGGTCTTGGCCCTCTTTTATTTTGGCAATTTTTATGATGGGAAGCAATTTTGATAATGCCAATGGGAGTGACCAGCGCAGGTGAAATGGGACACCACTTTTAGAACCAGGGGTTCATTTATTTGGCAAATTTTGAATAAAATGCAAGACAATGGCAGTGTTATGTTACGTGAACCCCTTTTTTGGGGACGGGCCTTAGCCCCTTTTGGCATGTGATAATGACAATCAGCTGATAAAAACAGTGATGATATGACAATGGCATGAGATAAAGACAAAGGCAAGAGAAATGATAAGGCAATGATGAAATGACAATGATGAAATGCAATGGGAGAGATCATGCTTTTAGGGGCTGGACACCATCTACTGGAGCCCGGGACTTCAATTCATTTGGGGGTGGGGGTGATGCGGTGGAGGGAGGGAAGGGGTGGTGTTGTGGATTCAACACGTCTGGACTCCTTCTTCTCCAACTCCAACCTGCTTCCATCCTCCTCTTCGGGAACCTACACTGACCACTACCTGGTCTTTGGGGTGAGCTATGGGGTGTGTGTGTCTGTGTCTGTGTGTCTGGGCTGTGTGTCTGTGTTCGTGTTGCTGTGTGTCTGTTGGGTTTTTTTATTGTAGCGATTCAAATTTTTATCGCAAAAAAGCCATAGAAATGTTGATCCAACAAAAGAAGCATTAATGATCTCGATTAATGTAAAGGGCTGCATGTACACTGACAGTTGCGACAATGTTTTTTTAATCACAGTAAAGTGAACAAGGGACCAGGTGTGCAAAGATTTTCTGATGAAAATAGAGGGAAAAGGGGTTTTACGAGCACTGGTACCCCCAGCTGAAAAAGATAGCACACCTCTCATCCTGATGAAACATGATGAAGACGGGTATACTGTAGCATTGGTACCCTGCGCTGAAAGAACAAACCCCCCCATTCCTGAGAAACTAAAAAAGACGGTATACTGTAGCATTGGGCCCCTGCAGCGAAAGATAGCACACCCTCATCTGATGAAACATAGATGAAGACGGGGAAACGTAGCTTGGTCCCGCGCTGAAAGATCACACCTTCATCCTGAAATCAAGATGAAGAGGGGGCTACTGCATTGGGGACCCTGCGCTGAAAGATAGCACACCCTTCCTTGGTTTTTGGAAAAAATTTCAAATTTTCCCCAAAATGAAAAACCCTCACGGGTTATACTGTACAAATTGGGGACCTCAGCGAAAGATAGCCACCTCCTTCCCGAGAATCAAAATGAAGGGACTACTGTAGCTTGGACCCTGCACTGAAGATAGCACACCTCTCACCCTGATGAATCATAGATGAACGGGTACTACTGTAGCATTGGTACTCTGCAGCTGAAAGATAGCACACACAGAGATGTATCACCCTCTGGTAATAAAGGACACACAGAGATGTATTACTCTCTGGTAATAAAGGACACACAGAGATGTATCACTCTCTGGTAATAAAGGACATCCAGAGATGTATCACTCTCTGGTAATAAAAGACACACAGAGATGTATCACTCTCTGGTAATAAAGGACACACAGGGGTGAAATCACTCTCTGGTAATAAAGGACACACAGAGATGTATCACTCTCTGTAAAAATGCCACAAAGTATCACTCTCTGGTAATTTAAAGGACACACAGAGATGTATCACTCTCTGGTAATAAAGGACACACAGAGATGTATCACTCTCGGGTAATAAAGGACATCCAGAGATTATCACTTCTGGTAATAAAGACACACAGAGATGTATCACTCTCGGGAAATTAAAGGACACACAGAGATGTATCACTCTCTGGAAAAAAGGGACACACAGAGATGTATCACTCTCTGGTAATAAAGGACATCCAAGGTGTATTACTCTCTGGTGTCCTTGATGCCGGGAGAGGTCACGGGATGCACACTGACGTCCTGGCTCAAAAGCTGACGGCAGAGATCTAAAGAAGATAATTCATCGCTGGCCCTACAATCCACACCAGGAGGGCTTTACAAGCATAATTATCAGTATACAGTCACATTAGGACATCAAAAGGGAACATCACACCAGCTGTCACTCCACACACAACAAAGGTAAAATTATATCTGGTCACACAAGACAAACATGAAATCTCCACCCGCCATACAAACCAACACACCTTTTGGGGCCTCCTCCAGAAAAACTGCCACAAGGGAAGCAGCAGAGAACCAAATGACATAGATCTGAACCACAGCCCTGAAGACCCTTTCCTAGTGACGGGCAGGTAACGTCAGGGAACCTGACAAATGCGCCAAATACTGCACTAAAGCTGGTCCTAGCTGTGAGCTCCAACCCACGGTTAAAAAGCAGTGATTGTCATCAGGAAAACAAACGCAGCATCACCTGAAGACAATCACCAAAGAGAAAAAAAACAATCAACCTGTCAACCCCCCTGAAACTAACCATAACAATTGCCTTAACCTTATAAACCTGAAACTAACCATAACTTCTTCTTCTTTCGTTCTTACAATCTGCCGCTGTGCCCACGTCTACGGCGTCGCGGAGACACAGACGTCTGTCTGTCCAGAAGGCGGGAGCTAGATGTCATGAACAGGGACCTGGGCTACGCAGGTGTCGCCACGGAGCGCTCCATCGTCTCCTGGGTCCTACCTCTGGCTTTCAGCCATTGTATGTGGTGTCTGCCCGTAGGGCTGGTTGCTTGTGGCCATTCTAGTAGCGTGACCAAACCTACCTGAACCTTTTGTAGTTTCGATAAGGTGAATTGGTTTAGTCCCAACCATTGTCCTCTGACCACCTCATTCTTGATCTTGTCGCGTCTGGTCTTGTTGACGAGCTTTTTACTCCGGCAGCCGCATCACATGTGACCAATTGTTCTCTCTAATGCTTTTGTTAAGGGACTCATGTCTGACACTGGAATTGAGTGTTGGAACAAGACGGAGTTGATGAGTTTTGCCCTTAATGCTCATATGGATCTGGAATTTTTAGAAGGGGGCGAGATTGTAACTGACTGCGTTCGCTTTCTGCACTTTGATTTCTATCTCTCTGTCCAATTTACCCATCTTCAAGTGAACGAGGCTGTAGCCAAGGTAATTTATCTTCTTTTGGTCTGTTTCAGCTGGGTGCCGTTGATGTTGATGTCCAGCTTTCCTGTATTTCCTGCTGACAGACATAACTACTTGTATGGTGGATACTGAACCTACATGACATAACCACTCGCAGCCTTGTGCGTTGAGTTGTCTGTGTGCTCCTTGAAGAGCAGCTTTGGTTCTGATTCATCAGGGACAGGTCGGCACAAATTAATAGTTCGTATTCAGGTGCCTCAAGATCTGGGTGAGCTTCCCTTAGTGATCTGGTCCATTAGAATCACGAAGAGAAGGGTAAGAGTACGACCCTCGGCCTGACCCCTGATGTAAACCCGGGAACCAGTCGGATGTTCCACTCGGCTGTGTGGACTGCGCTCATACTGTTGGCATTAGATTGCTCTGATGTTATCAAGCAACTGCCCTTCACGTCGTACTGCTCCTGGATCTTCCAGAAGCTTGACTTTGTAGACTCGTCGAAAGCTTTTTTCTTGATCAACGAACATACTGTATGCAGGTCTTGGTTGTATTCGATGCTCTTTCACACAGCTTTCGGAGTGCGAAAATGGCTAACCTGTGCACCTCTTTCCTTTCCGAAAGCCAACCTAGGCATTGCTCAGTAGGAGTTCTGCTTTGGCTCATGTTCGCTGTATTTCCAGAAACTTTTAGCATACATTTCCCTACATGGCTGAGAAGTGAAATGCCTCTGTAGTGGGGCTGCAGTCTCTATTGCTGCCCTTATTCTGTCTTCCAAAGTGTGCACCACTATTGCATGTTACCAGTCCCATATGTACTTTCCTCGTCTTACCATGCTTTCTGGAAGAGAGAAAGGAGAGCCACTTAACTCCCGGTTCTCCGGCATAGCAAGGATTCAGCAGTTTTTATGCTGTCATCACCAGCCGCTTTGCCCTTTGGGCTGTCTAAATTGCTTTTCTTGTTTCAGCTTCAAGGATTTGGGGCTCTAACTGGTCTTTTATAGCATAGTGAGAACTGAGAGCGGAAGGCTTGTACTCAGAGGGTGTTAAAAGAGTCTTTAAAGTATCTCCCATCGTTCAAATTCCTCTTCTTTTTGCAGAGGCCTCCCAATTGCATCATTCACTTACTGTTGTTGGATTTAATGGCTCATCTCTTTCTCTCATCTTCTCACACTTTTGAAAAATTCTCATTGGAGTTCTTGCAAATTTCACTTACTTTCTCGTCCATAAGTCCCAAGATTTTTCTTTGGAGGCATTCACAACACGATAACTATGTTCTTTTTCCTTGCGATTCGTTACTTGGCGTAGTCCTCTCTGTTCCTTGGTCTTTTGGAGCCCAAACTTTATATAGCCTTTTTCCTTTGATAGGCTTCCATCACCTTGGTTCCACCAAATCTGTAAGCTTTCCCTGTTTTTACCTCCGCAATTTCTATGTCCCGCTAACTTCCCTTAAAAGGTGTTTCAAGAGAGCTGGGCTTGAAGGTGTCCCATACTGGCTCCAAGTTTGAGATGTTGGAGACAATGAGTCAAGTACACCTTGATAGCACTGTGAATTCTGTTTCTTGCACCTTCAATCTCAGTTTTAGAGGTTGATCTTTTCAGGCTGTTCTTCCTATCATTTGCGTTCTATTTTTCTTCTTCTGAGTACTGGAGGCTAGAAATGACAGGCCTTTGGTCAGTTTCAAGGTTGGCATAGGGGATGGCTTTTGAGTCTTCAGATGGCGTAACGGTTTCTATATCTTGAAGTATATGAGACCGCTAGTGATTTGTTGAGCGCTTTGATTTGTTGACGCTTTTGATTTTATGCTTACATGAATTCAGCGCTATAAAATTCCAAACATTATTATTATTATTAATTATTATTATTATCATTATTACTATATTATTAATTATTAATAAAATTAAATATTATTGTTATTATTATTAATATTATTATATAATTATATTAATTAGATATTATGTATTATTATTAAATCATCGATTTGAGACGAATGTTTAAGATCGATCCCTTTGTACCGTGGTGTACACTAAGTCTGTCTCTGAGTTGGAAAAAGGTTTTGGTGATGAAACAGATCATTGCTCTTCACAAAGTTTCCAGTACGTGGTTCCCGTGTAAAGCGAAGGTGTTGTGTGGTCACGTGGATGTCCAAGTAGTTTATGTCCACGGTTTAACTTCTCATCACCAACTCTGTGCCGTTGAAATCCACCCATGCCAGAACAGGTCCTCTTGTTTCAGGGATGCTGTTGATGAGGTCGGAGACTCTTGATAGAATGAGTCTTTCTCCCTCCTGAGTACGAATCGTTACACTGCATAGCTTGGATATAGGTGGACGATTATGTTGGACTTTCTTACACCGATTTAATCAGTCTTTACATATGTTGTTCTGTACTCAGAGATTCTTTGCTATGTCTGGATTGTAGGATGAATCACACACATGCTTGCTTTCTGGTCTTTTCCTGACTCCCACTCCAGATTAGAACAAAGTTTGGATGGATTTCTTTTCGATCCTCTCCTTTCTTCCAAGAGTCCTTAAATGTGCCCCATGATGGAGATCTTTCTTTGGTCATAATTCCACAATTATCTGGTTTCCTTTGTTGTTAGGGACCGCAGATGTTCCAATATTCCAATGTAGTCACTGTTTCTATCGCGACTGTCCGTTCCATTGCGAAGGATCGTTTGCCCGTTTTGAATCCGTCCTTTGTTTTCTCTATTCAGTTTTCTTAGCGGCTGAATAAAATCCACTGTCGAGCTTGCTAGGCCAGTCACAGCTTCACCAGAGCCCCGTTGGCCAGCCTTGACCTGTTTCCGATTTCCCCACGACGTGACGAGGGGTTGGACTTGTGGGAAACAACCATAACATTAACCTTACCTAAAAACCTGAAACTAAACCCTAACATTACCTTACAAATAAACTAACTACACCAAACATTGCCTTACCTAATAACCTAACTAACCTAATATTACCTTACGCAATAACCTAACTAACCAGGAAACATTTCCTTACCTAATAGACCTGAAAATAACCCTAACATTACCGTCCTAATAACCTGAAACTAACCATAAAAATTACCTTACCTATTAACCTGAATCTAACCCTAACAATACCTACCAAATAACCTGAACATAAACCCTAAAAACATTAACCTTACCTAAATCTCACCTGAACACTAACCCTAACATTACCTAAACTAACAACCTGAACTAACCCTTAGACATTACCTATTACCTCTATAACCTGAAACTAACCCTAACATTACCTTACCAAACAACCTGCCAGCTAGCCTGACATAGGAACCGTTAAAAAAGCAATTCATAAAACAAACAAAAGCCTCACAAATAGCAGGGATTTTTTTTATAAGATCACCACATAGGGACACATTTAACAATAAAGGAGAATCCACATAGAGGTTTAGCATAGGAATAAAGTTTCAGAACTCGTATGGAATTATATAAATTATATATAAAATATATTAAATATATACGTCCATAGAGAAGACATATATAAATATATAAATATATAATATCTATATAAATATATATATTTATTTTTGTAGTTGTGTTGTGTTTTTTTTCTGTTGGCGTATTTTCCTCTTTTCGATCACTCAATCATGACATGGTAGGTGAAAATTTCCATGAAAGGCCTTATTATGCTTTTTGAGTGCTTGCAGTATATCAAATATGGTATCCAATCTATATAACTTTTGCAAACACATTTTTGTGCTTAACGGTATTAGTTATTATTCGATTGGTTACTTCTGGGGTCTATCATTGATATTCATGGACTTCAGTAAATAATTGAATGCTATTTGAATGATTCATATTCTTTGCAATTGACATTATCTTATAATGTTGATCAATGGATTATTCTAGTTTGTTTACACGTTTTTCCACATGATGGCCGGTGTAAAATAAAGCCTCTGGCTTTCCAATTACCCTCCTTAAATATTCAGAGTTTCGAGTTCGAGTCAACACCCAACATGTTTTACACAGCGCTCCGCTTCATTTGACGGCATACCTCATCAATGCACATCAAAAGCACTCTAGCCTTTTTCCCATTGGATATCCGAATTGTCTAAATAACTAATTCTTACTGTGTCGACCCATAAAATATTCTCTATACTATTATTAATCTGATGAGCAAATTATTGTAAATACTATTGTAATAAAGGAGTTTGCGGTTTTGATGCTATCATAATGATTTCAAAGATTATATCTGGTCGAAAATTGTACGTCATGTCCGTTACTGGTGGTTTTGGTCGTCTATTCTTAGTCTCAACTATGAAGCATACTCTTGTATTTCACCTGGATTACGCTTGAAGACTGGTTCTGTCTATTGAAAGCAACACAAATGTCATCACACTGATAAACAAGGAATTCCAATCTCCTATGCCTGATTGTAAGGCCAACCTTGTACTCCTCAATAGATGAAAACATTATCATGCGTCAAAAGCAATGACAATAGAATGACTGTGTTGTCGTCGTATCTGTTTAGTCATCCTGCTGCAGTTGCCCATCGTGTTTCTGACCAACTCGGCGCTGTCCATGCAGTACCAATGCGTGGGCGCCATTGCAGATTCGTGTCAAGGTCTTCGGAACTCGCGCTCACTTCGTTCTGGACCACATCCCCTAATTGGAGTCCACTTGGATGCGGCCAGTCCTTCGCCACTTTATTGAAGGGTCAAAGGCATTCTCTCTCTCTCTCTCTCTCCTCTTCTCATCTTCTCTCTCTCTCATCTCTCTCTCATCGCTCCTCACTCTCCCCTCTCACCCTCTCATGATTCTCTCGCTCTCTCTCGCTCTCTCGTTGCTTCTCTCTCTCTCTCTCTGTAGCTCTGACTGTATTATCTGTCAGAGTGCCCTTCTTCTACATGCATCAAACAAATAGACAATGGAAAAACAGGTGTGAGTATCCTTTGAAACCTCCAAACAGCTGTTAAAGTGCATGCGTAAAAAGGTAAAAAAGAATGGAAACAGCCTTTATCATCATGTGCAGACAGGCTTAAGAAATGCTTTTTGTCACACATTAGCCTGAAGCCAATAATTTCAACTGGATATTTAAAAAGTACTGAAGATATCACATAAAAAGAAATGGGGCCCCCATTTTTTTGAAGTAATATGTTGAGTCAAGTGTGGATTACCAATACCGTTTTATTCTTTAATTTAAAATCGACTTATTTTTCATTACCAGCAAAATTGGCATTCTAATATGGAAACTTGTGATATATATAAGTGGTTTTATTCTTTCAACAGTGTTTTTCAAACAGTGAAATACGTGTTATGTGTTATAGAAAAAAAATTGCACAGAGATAAGCTACTACGATTCCTGTTTGAGAGTTAGTTGTTAAGAAAACAAAACAAAAGCTATGCGCAATGATTCTTATAGGAAGAATTCTCAGACAGGGCATCGTGCCCATCGTGAGAAGACTCCCTAGAAAACCAGCGGGTCTTTCTGCTCCATTGTCCTTGGCATGCATATTATGTACGACCCATAAGTTGTATCATGCCCCTTGATAAGCAGACTGGTTCAAAGACCACCACCATTAAAGTGCAAATGTTGCTGACTGCTGTCAAATACCCGCAGAGAAACGATCATTATTAAGTTGGCGTAATACTGGCCAGACTAATGAACATTTGGAAACATAAATAATTGGAACTAAAAGTAATTAAACCTCAAGACGACACAATATCAGTGTGAGCAAAGTATGCCATGTGTGCAGTCTGTGTGTGTGTTTGTTTGTGTGTGTGGAGTACGTAATGCGCACCGCATGATGTGTAAATATCACTGCGATACCTTGTTGTTTCAATTATTGTCTAACAAACTTAAATCCCAGAGTTGACATTGGGATATTTTGGCTGCTGACAGGTCGGCTATACTCTCCTACCTTCAAATTCTTGCCAGTATGGGCTTGCAAAATGTGGTTTGCGTGGTTGTTTGTTAGGCTGATGGTTTCGCTGTTGATTAGGCTTTGGTTGGCTGGAGTTTAGTTATTTTTGTTGGTCTGGTTTGCTTTATTTTTGTTGAATTTACTGAATTACTAAATGAATGCAGGTATGATTAATTATTGAATGGTTTTGTTGGCTGTTAATGATTGATTGATTGATTGATGATGGCAGGCAAGTGCTCTGCTGGCCATTCGTCCGTACCTGGGGGACTAACCAAATCAGAACTGATTGCACTGTACCACTAGCCCTTTATGCCCCCCTAGCATCCATTGGCGGTGCATTTCTGCCATACACTCACCAGCTGGGACAGTGAAATTTTCATCAAGAAATTTTAGACTGGTGACAGACTGCATGTGTCTGTTGAGGCGGGGTGGGGTGTGTGGAGAGGTGAATGGGTGTGTGTGTGTGAGTGTGTGTGGTGTGTGTGTGTGTTGGTGCGTGCGTGCGCGTGAGTGTGTGTGTGAGGTGCGTTGGTGTGTGCGTGCGTGCGACTTGTTAAATATAGCTACACCTCAAGAATCGTGTTCCTCATAAGCAGCAGGTTGTAAATGAAGACAATCGTTTCACTCCTCATTTCGGGCTCCCAGGTTCCCTAGAGTGTGATGATTTTGTGTTTAAGGCCCGTTTGCACTCACCGTGAAGTAGCCGTATTCCAACTGCAGGATGACTACATATGCATGTGTCTTGTTAAAAAGTGTCATCCGTTCCTACTCTTTTGAAAGGCAAACGGGTTTAAATAGTATACTCAACACTAGACTACAACTACAACACAACGCGCCACCACACCTACACTAACTAACACTACATATTCACTACAAAACACTCACTACTAACACTGCACTACACTAGAATACATACATCACACTGCACCACAAAGTAAACCTACACTTTACTACACTACATTTTCACTACATACACTACACTGCACTACACAATAATACACACCTCACAACTGCACAACATCACACTAACGAAACACTACACTAAACACTGCACTACACACACAACACTACACTACACTGCACTAAAGCACATACAATATAAGCTTAAAACTACATTACACTACACAGCCCACTCTACATACAATTGCACAACACTACATTACACTACATTACACTACACTGCACGAAACTACACTACACTCCACAACACTAATCTACGTCACACAGACAAACTACCTACACCACGCACACTACACTACATACACAACACTACACTACATTACATTACACTATACCTCACACTGCTACACTACAGCACCGAGAAACCACACTACACAACACACACCAGACAAAAAACACATAAGCACAACACTGTATTACGCAACCCAACCTTCACTACGCAACGCTAACACTACACCACACTAACAACACTGCATTACTCTACACTACACCTACGCTACGCTACTACTACACCACACTAAACTACCACTACACTACAGCACCACACAACACTACACAGCACTACACTAACATCTGCCCTAGTCACACAACTACACACACTACACCCACAAAAAAAAAACCCTATCCAAACACTACACCACACGTACACTACATTGCATTAACGCTAGCAACACACACTACACTACACATCGCTACGCTATCCTACACTACACCACACAACACTACACTACGCTACGCTACACTACACACTACAACACCCCGGTTCGAACGCAATGCAGATATTTTGGCGCACATGTCGTTAAATCCTGTTCCGCTTTTTCCGAAGAGTAGCCAATTGGTGCGGGTGGAAACAAATTACATAAATTTACAAAACGCGCACACAACACGGGGGACTAAATGTAAAAAACCCCCATGAGACTTTATCCATTGTCCTTGAGAGAACAAAATAAATAATAATAAATAAAAACACCACACTACACACTACACTACACCTACACTGCACTACACTACACTACACTAAACAACCACAACCACACTATACTACACACACCACACTACACTACACCCACACTACACTACACCACACTAACAAACTACACTTCCCCACACTACAACTACACACACCACACTAACACTACCCTACGCTACACTACAACTACACCTCACTCCATTTCCTACAGAAACAATACAATACATACAACTGCACTAACGTTACGCTACACTCACACATACTTCACTACACTACGCTACACCTACACTACACTTCACAACACAACAATACAATCCACTACACTGCACTAACGCTAAACGCGTAACACACAACTATACTTCACCAACACTACACTAACACTACACTACTCTACACTACACAGCCCAGAGCAACTACACAACACTACACTACACTACCCAGCACTAACTACACAACACTACACTACAACGCATACTCTATCGACAACACTACACTACACCAGCACTACCCTACTCTACACAACAACTGCACTTACCGCTACTTCTAACGCACACAGGGACAGGGAACAGCCTGGTGGTTTATAGAGAGTGATGTATTCGTGACTGCAGAAACCGAGTTCAAATATTGTTCAAGAGGATTTTTCCTCTGGAGTTAACCTCAGTGCCGACTCCCACCCCCCCAAAAGTCTTCGGATGACACTAAATCCGATGTCCCGTGTTAACCGCACAGCAGAAACGTCTTGCGCACGCGTTAAAACCCGTGTCCCGCTTCGGAAGAGTGGCCATGTGTACAGTCGGAACGGATGGCAAATTAAGAAAACTGCATACACGGAGACAGAATGAAAAAGAATCACCTGAGTGCTTGAATCCATTATCCTCGAATTAAAATAATAAATATTATTAATTTTTAAATGCACTACACTACACATACAGAATCATATACTCTCGTGTCTGAGAAAGTTCTGTTGCCAACCACTGGTCATCAGTACCTTACAACTACACTACATAACATTACATTACACTACATTACACTACATTACCCACTACATTACATAAAACGTCCTGGGCCTGTTCTTTTTCAACCCACTACACTGGCTTCCACTGTCACATATAATTAACCGCCATCAATCAAACCATCATTTCTTATGCAGTATGACCACTCAATTCTAAGCACAACACTCTGAAAAATCCTCCTTTTCTCTTTACCAAATAAGGCCTCACTATCTTTCAAGATATCCAAACTTGGATGAAACAGAAAAAATTTAACAAGCTAATTGCGATAAAAACAAAACCAAGCTTGTAGGGACAAAACACAAACTCACTTCCATCACAACATCTTCAATACAACATGGCAATGCATACAGTCCCTTTATCCACTGATGGGAAGTATCTAGGGGTCATTATTGACAACCCACCCTCTAACAAAAATTACATCACTCAGACCTGCCAATCCCCTGCCTACAATCAATTACTGCGTATTAAGACAATTCGAATTAACCTGTCCACAGCGATCAACATACCCAAACTTTGCGTCTCTCCTTCTTTCAACGTCTTGACTATTGCAACTCTCTGATGTCTGGTCTGCCATGCACCATCAAATCCCAATCCCCTTCAACGTAAACAAACTCTGCAGCTACTGTCTAAACCTCCGAAAGAAAATATCTGAAGCATATTTACCCCTCTCTTGCAATCTCTCCACTGGCTGCCTGGCCCTACATAGAAAAAACTATAAGATCAGTACCCTCTGTTACAAATGTCTTCAAAAACACGCACCCGCCTACCTCTGTGAATTGTCTTCACTTTGTACACACTTCTCGTTCTCATCCGCTCTGCTGCAGATACCTTGTCCTTACTAATACCTAGATTCAACCCAATCCAACCATCGACCGTCGCTCTTTCTCTATTTTCTGGTCCATTGATGTGAGAATGATCCCCCACTCTCTCTCCGCCAAAAGGCCTTCTTTATGACAAACTTATAAATCCAGACTCAAGACCATATTAAATTATTTCAAACAAGATTTTTCCTCTCCTGCCTTTCAATCTGATTAATTTTTTTTTCCTGCTAATTCATCAGCCAAGATTCTATTGCCCATGCCAGGGTGTGTGACCTCTGTGTGTGGGAGTGTGTGTGTGAGTTGTTGTGTGTGTGTGTGTGTGTGTGTGTGGTGTGTGTTTAGTGCGTGGTGGCACAATTTGGACATGGATGGAATTATTGCATGTCACTGGTTGTAAGTACTGAGTAAGAATTAGTTTATGTGCAAGCGCTTTTATTGTCTCTGCAAGATATAGCGCTAAAATATAAAATCCATAATTATTATTAATATTTTAATACATTACACTCCCTACAAACACTGCATTACACTCACACAACACTAAAATTACATTACACTCACTACATACATTACACTACACTACACTACTAATCATGTACACAAGATTCTTGGAGTTTTCATGTTGCCAAACCAGGTACCATCAGAACCTATCCACTACACTACATACAATAACAACTACCTAACACTATATAACACTAACTAGATATACTCGTACTGCTCCTACATGCAGGAAAAATCTCCTCACCTCACTCTTTTTTACTTATTTGCAGCCCTTAGATACTATAGACACGCATTCTTTCTTCTCGCTCCAAAATACGTTTGTATTGAACGGCACAGTACCTCACCTTGGTTTACCTTAATTCCTCACAACCAGGTTTCCCCAGAAAGTTAATGTAAAACAAAATTCAACTCACAACATTCCAAAAATGGATTGAGAGCTCCCGCAGGCGCAGCAGTACTGGGCCCTGTTCCTCTTTAACTCTCTACACAGCTCCACTCTCACATGTAATAAACACCCACCAATTGATCATCATATTCTATGCCGTGAAACCAGGCTTCAGTGCAGTTGATACTGTGAAACAACTTTCCTCCCCTCCTGACAAAAATGTCCTACTGGCCTTCAAGACATTCAAAACTGATACTCGGAACAGATACAACTTACTCTGAATAAAACCGAAGCCATGCTCATAGGGACCCAACATAAACTTTCCTCAATTGCAAAATACTTCAATAGCATTCGGCAATACTTCAGTTCCATTGTACAACTCTGTGAAGTATTATATAAGTAGTTCTTGACCAACACACCTCTCTATGAAACAAATACATCACCCGAGACCTGCCAGTCTTGCTACTATCAACTTACGGCGCAAATCGCGATTCTGCAGTATCTGTCTACTGATGCAAACTCCAATGCTTGTCACATCTCTCATCCTTCACGTTTAACTACTGTAATTCACTTCTGGCTGGCCTACCAGCATCATCTATCCACTTCTGCATTCAAACGCATACAAAACTCTGCACTCGTACTGTCCTAAGAAAGAAAAAAGACTGAACACATCACATATTTCCTCTAACTGCTATCTTCTTCACTGGCCGCCTGTCACACAAAGACTGGATATACAATCATTACCCACTTTTCAAATGTCTCCACAAACTGCACCATCATATCTCTGTAACTGTCTTCACTTCACCTGTACACGCCACCCGTTCCCCTACCGTTTTCAGCCCCGATACTTTGTGGCTTTCGAACAACCCCGATTCAAACAAAACCACGTTGGCCGTCCGTTCCCATCTCTGGTTTTAACTGGTCCATCCACCGGGAATGACCGCCTCTTGCCCTTCCGCCAAAAGCCTTCACGATACCTTCAAATCCACCTCAAAACACACTAATTCCTACCTGAGACTTTCCCCCCCATAATCTGTCCCTAATTTTTCAACAGCCGTCTTCACCTTCTAAGTATTGTTCCGAGTGTGTGTGTGTAGTATTGTGTTGTGCCTTGTGTGTGTGTGAGGTGTGTGTGTGTGTTGTGTGTGTGTGTGTGCCGTGCGTGCGTGCCTGCGTGCGAGCAGTGCGTGGCTGAGTGTGTGCATTCAGATGATGTGAAATCTTGAAATCTGATACATTCATTATCTAGTTTATACTGATAGTTGTCATGGCTGTAAAATGATTTTGCAGAGCAAGCGCTTCGATTGTTTGGTTTTACCAAGATTCAAGAGCTAATAATGAATTCTAAATAATTATTATTATTATTATTTCTATATTTATTACATTATACATTAAATTACATTACATTGCACTAACACTTACACAAACAGTTTGTCACTACAAACAACTACATTACATTCCACAGCACAACACAGACACTACATTACACTACATTACACTACACTACTGAATCATTACTCTGGTGTCTGAGGAGTTCATGTTGCCACCATGTCATCAGTGCCCATACACTACTCTACCCATTACATTCCACGACTACAATAACATTACAACACATTACATTACACTGCACTACATTTACATTACATACACTGCCATATACAATACACTGCACTACAACACAATACACTATTAACATTCACACTGATCATTGTCCCTAACCCGCCAGGGTCGTAGGGGCGCTGCAAGGTGGAAACGAACGGTGGCCACTGCTCAACTTAGCGCGGCTCGTGGCGAGTGGCCTGGGTGACACTGCGAAGTCGCCCCTGTCCAATCACGGATGTCGTTGCCCACTTCTCCTCTTGTCTGCCCCCGTCTTCTCTTCCCCTGACTGTTTCTTCAGGATGTGTCTTTGCAAGTTCCTTCAGACGTGTTTACGTGCCCTTAAGGTCAACTATACCATCCTGATTTCTTCTGTTTTTGGCCGATGGTCAGTAGTCTTCATAGTCCCAAGCGCAACTGTTAAGTGATCATACATGCCGGACTTCATAGTTGGTGACATTGTCCGTTGTAAGGATCCAAGGAGCCCTTGCTGAGCGCATCTCATTTCTAACAGCTAATGGATCCTCCCTTAGTAGTCTGGCGTTCATTGGTCCATTCCTCACATTCGAAAAGCATGAATGATGTTGACTAGCGCGTTTAAGTAACAGTCACCTTGTTTCCAGAGGATGTTCAGTCCTCTCCAATTAATTGGTCTTCAGTCTTGCCATTGCTTGCTGCTGTTATTTCCGCTCTGCTAGCTATCAGTCTATCGATCCCTCTCACTTATATGGCTCAAGTACTTCGAAATGGTCATCGGTCTCCAGTCTTTCCCGCTGAAGTGATCATGGTGTGATTGGCTTGGGCACTGTTTTCTACATGAGCTTGGTTTTTCTCGGCGCGATTTCCATGCCGTATCGAGAGTATATTTCGCGTCTCAGTTGCTGTCACTAGGTAGCCAGTTCCTCTTCATATCCTGCCATACCGTCAAATGTCATCGCAAACCTAGAGTTGGTGATTGTTCGCCCTCACAAAGTGCTGACAGTCCCTGAGTGGGTCTATCCAGGCTGATCAGACATGATCGTAGTCCGAGAGGAAAAAGGTAGAACAGTGTCGCACAGCAGACATCCACAGTCGGACCCCTCACTTATGTACTGGAACCATACCCCTACCGTGTGCCCTGTACGATTACTGCACAGTGCCGATGAGAAGAGTTCTATGAATGGGTGGCACAGCTTCAGGCCCATGTGAATTTGTTCATGGTGGCCCACAGAGAGTCAGCCATACACAATTCGACAAGGCCTTAAAAATCACTGCAGACTGGAAGAAGCATGTTGAAGCTGGCTGTATTTCTCACCCTGAACCACAAGGAAGAATATCTGTTCAGTGTGCTTCGATTGGGCGGAAAACCGGCCTGCTCTTCGCCGATGATCTCTTCCTGCCCTGTGGTTTCAGCCTTTCAGGATCACTTTCAGCAGACTTTACTGGCATTGACTAATGAGGCTGATTTCCTTTTGTTTTGCACTGCTGGGAGATTTTCCTTTCATGGTTAAGTGATGAGTGAGTGATTGGTCATGGGTGTAGGCCAAATCTCTCGGTCTGCCGATATTCATGTTGCAGAACTTTGTAAGCGTGATGTCTGTCACCTGCTTTCTACCCCGTGTTGAGATCAGTCTTCGCTGGTATGTTGTCGATCTTCTGCGATTTTTCCTTTCTCAGCGAACTAATAGCAACTTCTACTTCCTCTGCGTAGAATAGGGTAGTTGTCTTTATTCGATAGCCTTTTGGCTTGCAAGTACGCAGTGGGTCGCTAGCGTCTGATGAGTGTAAGAGTCGGCATCATATAATCCGTACATCTGCCAACGATTTCCTTCTTTTTCAGTTAGGCAATTCCTCTTAGTCCAGGATGTTACTGACTCTTGCCTGTTACTTTTTGGTAACTCTTTCACAATCTGGTCAATCTCTTCAGGCTATATACATTCTTATGTCAAGCGCTCGTACGATTTTTGTACATTGGTTTTCTCTATATCCATTCCTCCTTGTCTTCCTCATGTCCCATCCTGATCTTCTGTTTACATTCTCTGTACTCAACTGCATCCTTTAGTGTTCTTGCTCTTCTTCATCCTCGTCTTTTGTCACCAAATATTCAAGATTGTCAATCTGTGACACACATGGTTGTGTTTTTTCCGGCGATGTTAAGCCAAGCGTATGCTGCTTGTCCCTCAGTCATCACTGTGGTTAAAACTGTGGTCAACGTTTCGGCACTTCTCAAGTGCCAGCGTGGGCTAATTTCCCATCCTATTGTTGCTTGGAAGGACTCGCGATGGTGGGTCCTTCACGTCTGTCCGAGGATTGAACATACAGAGTCTAGGTGTTCTTTGTCTTAACAGATCTTCTTCAATCGGACTCTAAAGTTCAGGAGCACGAGGTCATGATCGCTGGCCCACCGACGCTGGACATGGCATGCACCCAATGGGAATCCAATCACAACCAGATGACATTACATCATGGTGCAGAACCGGTTAGATCTGGCAATCAACAGAGCCAAGGACGAGGACAGTTCCAAGGTCGCAGACATGGGCCACGAGTCACGACACTACATTACATTACACTAAATTACATTTCACACTGCACATATACTACACTACATTACATACCCGACACAACCTTAAACTACACTATATACAACTACACTACACTACATCACACTACATATACTGCACTACATTACACTGCAGTTAACACTACACATGATGTCTTCGGGTCACAGAGTGGAGTTACATGTTGCCAAGCCAAGTGCATCCAGTGTCTTACACTACACTACACATTAACACTACATTACACTACATTACAACACACTACAGTTAGACTTCCACTACATTACACCTTTACACAATCATTACACCTAAACTACATCACACTACACTACACTGCACTACATTACACTGTGCAATAAAACTACACTGCTGTCCATCGGAGTCCGAGGAGTTCATGTTTGCCAGCCATGCTCATCAGTTCGTACACTAACACTACACATTACACTACATTACACTAAATACACTACACTACATTACACTGACACTACATTACATTACACTACAACTATAAATAGACTATCACTACACACATTACACAAACGAATACACTACACTCCATCACACTACACTCCCCCGTGCACTACCTTACACTACATAACACACACTACATCACACTACATCCCACTACACTACATTACACTACATTGCAACTACACTCACTGTGGCTGTCATAGGTGTCCATGGAGTACATGATGTTGCCACCATGGTCATCAATGCCTTACACCTACACTACACTACACATTACACACTAAAATACAATTCCATCACACTACGCTCACACTGCACTACACTACACTCGCATTACATCACCACACAGCTGTTTTGGGATTTCTGGAGTAAATTTAGCTGTCCAGTTATCAGCGCCTTTACACTACACTACACTACACTAAACATTACACTACACTACACTGCACTTAAACATTACACTACACTACACAAACACTAAACATTACACTACCCTAACACTACACTAAACATAACACTACACTACACTGCACTAAACATTACACTACACTACCAGCACTAACATTAACAACACAACGACAAAACATTACACTACACTACAACTGCAACAAAACATTACACTACACTACTGAAACTAACCATAACAATTGCCTTAACCTTATAAACCTGAAACTAACCATAACTTCTTCTTCTTTCGTTCTTACAATCTGCCGCTGTGCCCACGTCTACGGCGTCGCGGAGACACAGACGTCTGTCTGTCCAGAAGGCGGGAGCTAGATGTCATGAACAGGGACCTGGGCTACGCAGGTGTCGCCACGGAGCGCTCCATCGTCTCCTGGGTCCTACCTCTGGCTTTCAGCCATTGTATGTGGTGTCTGCCCGTAGGGCTGGTTGCTTGTGGCCATTCTAGTAGCGTGACCAAACCTACCTGAACCTTTTGTAGTTTCGATAAGGTGAATTGGTTTAGTCCCAACCATTGTCCTCTGACCACCTCATTCTTGATCTTGTCGCGTCTGGTCTTGTTGACGAGCTTTTTACTCCGGCAGCCGCATCACATGTGACCAATTGTTCTCTCTAATGCTTTTGTTAAGGGACTCATGTCTGACACTGGAATTGAGTGTTGGAACAAGACGGAGTTGATGAGTTTTGCCCTTAATGCTCATATGGATCTGGAATTTTTAGAAGGGGGCGAGATTGTAACTGACTGCGTTCGCTTTCTGCACTTTGATTTCTATCTCTCTGTCCAATTTACCCATCTTCAAGTGAACGAGGCTGTAGCCAAGGTAATTTATCTTCTTTTGGTCTGTTTCAGCTGGGTGCCGTTGATGTTGATGTCCAGCTTTCCTGTATTTCCTGCTGACAGACATAACTACTTGTATGGTGGATACTGAACCTACATGACATAACCACTCGCAGCCTTGTGCGTTGAGTTGTCTGTGTGCTCCTTGAAGAGCAGCTTTGGTTCTGATTCATCAGGGACAGGTCGGCACAAATTAATAGTTCGTATTCAGGTGCCTCAAGATCTGGGTGAGCTTCCCTTAGTGATCTGGTCCATTAGAATCACGAAGAGAAGGGTAAGAGTACGACCCTCGGCCTGACCCCTGATGTAAACCCGGGAACCAGTCGGATGTTCCACTCGGCTGTGTGGACTGCGCTCATACTGTTGGCATTAGATTGCTCTGATGTTATCAAGCAACTGCCCTTCACGTCGTACTGCTCCTGGATCTTCCAGAAGCTTGACTTTGTAGACTCGTCGAAAGCTTTTTTCTTGATCAACGAACATACTGTATGCAGGTCTTGGTTGTATTCGATGCTCTTTCACACAGCTTTCGGAGTGCGAAAATGGCTAACCTGTGCACCTCTTTCCTTTCCGAAAGCCAACCTAGGCATTGCTCAGTAGGAGTTCTGCTTTGGCTCATGTTCGCTGTATTTCCAGAAACTTTTAGCATACATTTCCCTACATGGCTGAGAAGTGAAATGCCTCTGTAGTGGGGCTGCAGTCTCTATTGCTGCCCTTATTCTGTCTTCCAAAGTGTGCACCACTATTGCATGTTACCAGTCCCATATGTACTTTCCTCGTCTTACCATGCTTTCTGGAAGAGAGAAAGGAGAGCCACTTAACTCCCGGTTCTCCGGCATAGCAAGGATTCAGCAGTTTTTATGCTGTCATCACCAGCCGCTTTGCCCTTTGGGCTGTCTAAATTGCTTTTCTTGTTTCAGCTTCAAGGATTTGGGGCTCTAACTGGTCTTTTATAGCATAGTGAGAACTGAGAGCGGAAGGCTTGTACTCAGAGGGTGTTAAAAGAGTCTTTAAAGTATCTCCCATCGTTCAAATTCCTCTTCTTTTTGCAGAGGCCTCCCAATTGCATCATTCACTTACTGTTGTTGGATTTAATGGCTCATCTCTTTCTCTCATCTTCTCACACTTTTGAAAAATTCTCATTGGAGTTCTTGCAAATTTCACTTACTTTCTCGTCCATAAGTCCCAAGATTTTTCTTTGGAGGCATTCACAACACGATAACTATGTTCTTTTTCCTTGCGATTCGTTACTTGGCGTAGTCCTCTCTGTTCCTTGGTCTTTTGGAGCCCAAACTTTATATAGCCTTTTTCCTTTGATAGGCTTCCATCACCTTGGTTCCACCAAATCTGTAAGCTTTCCCTGTTTTTACCTCCGCAATTTCTATGTCCCGCTAACTTCCCTTAAAAGGTGTTTCAAGAGAGCTGGGCTTGAAGGTGTCCCATACTGGCTCCAAGTTTGAGATGTTGGAGACAATGAGTCAAGTACACCTTGATAGCACTGTGAATTCTGTTTCTTGCACCTTCAATCTCAGTTTTAGAGGTTGATCTTTTCAGGCTGTTCTTCCTATCATTTGCGTTCTATTTTTCTTCTTCTGAGTACTGGAGGCTAGAAATGACAGGCCTTTGGTCAGTT
The DNA here is from genome assembly GCA_028751875.1 of Rapana venosa. Lineage (NCBI taxonomy): Eukaryota > Metazoa > Mollusca > Gastropoda > Neogastropoda > Muricidae > Rapana > Rapana venosa. Next base: position 24,044,614 of record CM054141.1, read on the forward strand.
TCAAGGTTGGCATAGGGGATGGCTTTTGAGTCTTCAGATGGCGTAACGGTTTCTATATCTTGAAGTATATGAGACCGCTAGTGATTTGTTGAGCGCTTTGATTTGTTGACGCTTTTGATTTTATGCTTACATGAATTCAGCGCTATAAAATTCCAAACATTATTATTATTATTAATTATTATTATTATCATTATTACTATATTATTAATTATTAATAAAATTAAATATTATTGTTATTATTATTAATATTATTATATAATTATATTAATTAGATATTATGTATTATTATTAAATCATCGATTTGAGACGAATGTTTAAGATCGATCCCTTTGTACCGTGGTGTACACTAAGTCTGTCTCTGAGTTGGAAAAAGGTTTTGGTGATGAAACAGATCATTGCTCTTCACAAAGTTTCCAGTACGTGGTTCCCGTGTAAAGCGAAGGTGTTGTGTGGTCACGTGGATGTCCAAGTAGTTTATGTCCACGGTTTAACTTCTCATCACCAACTCTGTGCCGTTGAAATCCACCCATGCCAGAACAGGTCCTCTTGTTTCAGGGATGCTGTTGATGAGGTCGGAGACTCTTGATAGAATGAGTCTTTCTCCCTCCTGAGTACGAATCGTTACACTGCATAGCTTGGATATAGGTGGACGATTATGTTGGACTTTCTTACACCGATTTAATCAGTCTTTACATATGTTGTTCTGTACTCAGAGATTCTTTGCTATGTCTGGATTGTAGGATGAATCACACACATGCTTGCTTTCTGGTCTTTTCCTGACTCCCACTCCAGATTAGAACAAAGTTTGGATGGATTTCTTTTCGATCCTCTCCTTTCTTCCAAGAGTCCTTAAATGTGCCCCATGATGGAGATCTTTCTTTGGTCATAATTCCACAATTATCTGGTTTCCTTTGTTGTTAGGGACCGCAGATGTTCCAATATTCCAATGTAGTCACTGTTTCTATCGCGACTGTCCGTTCCATTGCGAAGGATCGTTTGCCCGTTTTGAATCCGTCCTTTGTTTTCTCTATTCAGTTTTCTTAGCGGCTGAATAAAATCCACTGTCGAGCTTGCTAGGCCAGTCACAGCTTCACCAGAGCCCCGTTGGCCAGCCTTGACCTGTTTCCGATTTCCCCACGACGTGACGAGGGGTTGGACTTGTGGGAAACAACCATAACATTAACCTTACCTAAAAACCTGAAACTAAACCCTAACATTACCTTACAAATAAACTAACTACACCAAACATTGCCTTACCTAATAACCTAACTAACCTAATATTACCTTACGCAATAACCTAACTAACCAGGAAACATTTCCTTACCTAATAGACCTGAAAATAACCCTAACATTACCGTCCTAATAACCTGAAACTAACCATAAAAATTACCTTACCTATTAACCTGAATCTAACCCTAACAATACCTACCAAATAACCTGAACATAAACCCTAAAAACATTAACCTTACCTAAATCTCACCTGAACACTAACCCTAACATTACCTAAACTAACAACCTGAACTAACCCTTAGACATTACCTATTACCTCTATAACCTGAAACTAACCCTAACATTACCTTACCAAACAACCTGCCAGCTAGCCTGACATAGGAACCGTTAAAAAAGCAATTCATAAAACAAACAAAAGCCTCACAAATAGCAGGGATTTTTTTTATAAGATCACCACATAGGGACACATTTAACAATAAAGGAGAATCCACATAGAGGTTTAGCATAGGAATAAAGTTTCAGAACTCGTATGGAATTATATAAATTATATATAAAATATATTAAATATATACGTCCATAGAGAAGACATATATAAATATATAAATATATAATATCTATATAAATATATATATTTATTTTTGTAGTTGTGTTGTGTTTTTTTTCTGTTGGCGTATTTTCCTCTTTTCGATCACTCAATCATGACATGGTAGGTGAAAATTTCCATGAAAGGCCTTATTATGCTTTTTGAGTGCTTGCAGTATATCAAATATGGTATCCAATCTATATAACTTTTGCAAACACATTTTTGTGCTTTCTATGGGTGGAAATCTTCATCTTAATTGATTTGGAAAGAAATGCTCGGTACGGTTGTGAAGTAGGTCAGATGGTTTTGGGTAGGTGGGGTGGAATAATTAGTGGGTGATTGGGTTGGGTGGCTAATTTGCGTTTGGCTTGATTTTGCTAGAGGAATGACTGCGTGTTTATGGGTAGTGGGGGGGGGGGGTAATGTGTGAATGAAAGAAGTCCTATTGGATTGGGGTCATTGGTTGCCTGGAATGCTCTGTAGGTTGAGGAGAGTTATAGGAGTAAAGGTCAGGGCTCTGCTTCTTTACAACTTGTGTGAATTGAATAGTAAATTGGGTCATTTAATATCTTACACTTGAATTGTTTGAGTAAAGTGGGGTCATTTTGTATCCTACACTTGGTTTGAATTGTATATAGAATAAGGTCAAGGGTTTCATATCTTAAACTTAAAAATGTATAGTAAATTGGTCAGGTTTCATCTCTTACACTTAATTTATATTAAATTGGGTCAGTTTTGATATACCTACAACTTGTTTAATGTTTAGTAGAAATGGCTAGTTGGATATCCTAACACTTGATTTGAATCGTATAGTAGAATTAGTAGCCAGGGTTTCATATCTTACACTTGAACTTAGATAGGAATATTGGTCACGTGGTCATACTTTCACTGATATGTATAGTAGAATGGTCAGTTCAATATGTACACTTGTTTAATTGTATAGTAGAAGTGGGTCATTTGATAACCTACACTTGTGTTGAAGTGTAATAGTAAATTGGTCAGTTTTCTTATCTTACACTTTTTGTATATAAATTGAGTCAGTTGTCAATCTTACACTTGAATATGTATAGTATATTGGGTCAGTGGTCAGAATCTTACACTTAATTGTAGAGTAACCCATTGGGTATGTTTGATATCCCTACACTTGGTTTGAGAGTAGTAGTAGAAATGGACAGTGTGATATCTACACCTGGATTTAATCGTATAGTAAATTAGCCCAGGTTTTCATACTACACTTGATTTATAAAGTAAATTAGTCAGGTTTCATTTCTTAACACTGGAATTGTTATAGAAATTGGTCAGGTTGGATATCTTACACTTGATTGAATGGTATAGTAAAGTGGATTCAGGTTTGGATCCTACTCTTGGTTGAATTGTATGTGAGAATTGGTCAGATGTTCTTATCTACACTGAATTGATAGTAGAATTGGTCAGTTTCATATCTTACACTTGAATAGTAATAGTTAATTGGCCAGTTGTTGATATCCCTACACTGTTTGAATCGTATAGTAGAATTAGTCAGTTTCAGTCTACACTTTGAATGGAGTTAAGAATCAGGTCAGGTTTCATATCTTACACTTGAATTGTAAAGTAGAATTTGGTCAGTTTTCATATCCTACACGTGGTTTAATTTGTATAGTAGAATTAGTCAGTTTTTTCATATCTATTCGTTGAATCGAATATTGAAATGGGTTGGTTTTCTTATCTTACTCTTGAAATTGTATAGTAGTATTGGGGACAGGATTTGATGTCCTACACGAATGGGTTAAATTATAATAGAATTAGTCAGTTGTTATATCCTACACTTGGTTGAGAGTATTCGTGAATTGGCCATTTGATATCTACACTTGAATTGAATCTGTATAGTAGAATTAGCCCAGGTTTTCATATCATTACACTTGATTAAATATAAAGTGTCGGTTTTGTCCATATCTTACCACTGTGATATATAGTAAATTGTCAGGTTTTCATATGTACACGTGTTTGAATGTATAATAACTTGGTCAGGTTGATATCCTACACTTGGTTGAATTGTATGTAGAAGTGGTCAGGTTTTCTTATCTATACACTTTAATTGTATAGTAAGAATTGGGTCAGGTTGTCATATCTTACACCGTGAATTGTATAGTAAATTGGGTCAGTTGTCGATATCTTACACTTGAATTGTAAGTAGAATGGTCAGGTTTTGATATCCTACACGTGAGGTTGAGATGTATAGTAAGAATACCAGTGTGGAGATCCGACACTTGATTTGAATCGTAAGTAGAATTACCCATTTATAGCGTACACTTGATTATATAGTAGAATTAAGGTTCAGTTTCATATCTTTACACAGTTGAATTATAGTATATATTTGTCATTTTCATATCTTTTACTTGAATTGTATAATAGAAGTGGGCCAGGTTTTGATATCCTACACTTGATTTGAATGGATAGTAGAATTAGGCCCATTTTCATATCTTACACTTGAATTGTATGTAAATTGGGGCATTTTGATAGCTTCATTGAATGTTTAGGAAATTGGTCAGGTTGTGATATATACACTTTGGTTCATTTTATAGTAGAATTGGTCAGGTTTTCAACTTACACTTGATTTTTATAGTAAATGGGTCAGTTTTCATATCTACCCTTGTGTTGAATGGGAATAGTAATTTGGGTCATGTTCGGATAGCCTACACTTGGTTGATATGATAGTTCACAAGTTCTATCTCTCTGCCCGGAGTCTGACGACCTGGGGGGCACCTCAAAGACTCGAACACCAGTTACCCCCCATTGCTCTCTCTGTTCGGACTTTCTCAGGGTTTGGTTGAGTTCTAGGAATTTCGACGAGAGTATGGCACAAGGCTGTGGCAGTCCTCAGAATGTTTGGCATTGAAGAAGGACTAGTGCAAAACTCATTCAAGCACTAACAACACCGCAAGCAGTGGCAATCCTTCGAACAATCAGTCTGAGACTACTCAAAACCACAGTTGGGTCCAAACAAAGGATGCCAGTTAATTCGCCATCCTGTTGAATCTGGTCTGGAGAACTTATGAGAGAGAACCTCCATGACTTACCACTCTATCATCTCCTTTGATGCAAACCCCTCAACAACTTGCGGTTTAACCGATGACAGTGACCTCATGGGCGAAGTAACACAGAGCTGCAAGATCTTACGACCAGACTTGAGAACAGAGCTGACATATGGGATGGAGTACTCGAGAACATAAAGTACTTGTGAACACACAGCAACGCACTGCGAATATTTACATATCGGGCCACGAACTGGAGAGAAGGTAGAAGCCTTTTAGATACCTTGGCCTACACTCACAAAGGATCAGGCGATCTACGACAGAATCAAAGTCAGAATGCCATGGCACATCTACCATGACTAAACGCACCACCATATGGAAAAGGAAAGAGATCAGTTTCCCAATCAACTAAACTCTTACAAAGCCCTAATTCAGACTATCCCTGGCTAGTAACGGGAAGTGAAACCTGACAGTGACTTCGAAACAACAAAGGCGAATCCAGTCATTAAACAAAATGCCATAAAGAAAACTCCTGGCATATCCTGAAAACCAGAAAAGACCCAGAGTTTGTCAAGAGCAAATAACACGGCTGGCAGTCCACAGAACCCCTGCTCACACATGTCAAGAAGAAAAACGGACATGGTTCGGCCACTTCACCCACCACTACACTTTGGCCAAAAACAATACTGCAGGGAACACTCGAAGGTGGCAGAAAGAGGGAAGACATACAAGTCATGGAATGGACAAACAATAGAGAATGGAACCAGATTAATGACTCGCACTACTCCAAACCGAGACCGAGATGGATGGAGGAGGTTACCAGCATCGTCTTTCGTTCTCCCCCACGACCGCCAAGGCACGGGTCTATGATATGAGATGAGGCCTTGTCCATTCTCTGCGCCACTACCCAGCTCTTCCTTGGCTGCCTCTTCTTCTTCCTCCTTTGACAGTGCCTTGGTGACACCTGTCTTGGCAATCCTTTGGAGCTTGTGACATGCCCAGACTATTTAAGTTACGCGTTTCACGATCTTGAAGTGCCATAGAGGCCAATGGTTTTTGCTGGATTCTGTTATCACGCTTTTCGTTGCTAGTGGGCCTTGTAGAGAATGCCAAATCTCGAAAGATCGTCATCTCCATCCATCTCGCACCGCCTGTAAAATACTCCCCTCCCCTCATCCCAAAATCTGCCGTCATGGTCCCATGATTCACAGGCATAACAGAAATATGGAATATGAACAAGGGAGCGCATTCGTCTGATCTTGGAGATAAGTGAGATATTTTGATCTCCCAATGGTGTTTGTTTTGAAGTGCGTTTTGTTGTGCAGCCCGATTACTTCTGGTTTGGGGTCCCCGGGCTGTACAATGGCTCCATTACGAAGCTTTGAACTTTTTCCCCTTTTGGTCATTAACCCCCGATATCTGCAATCCGTTGTGTTATTAGTCTCATTTGGTTTCTTTCACTGATTTCCATGCCGTATTTTTGGACTTATTTAGGTTTCTGTTTGGGTGGGAACTCTTTTTGATCGTATTCCTCAATGTCATCTGCGAAACGGGGTTTGGATCTTCTGCCACCAATGCTGAACCTTCATGTTGGGTTGGGCATCAGCCAGATTCCTCAAGGGGGAAAAGTGGGAAAAGAGTGGGTGAATAACACCTGCCTTACTCCAATGTTTTCGAAACCATCCCAATTTGTTGTTGTATTTCACGCCTGGGGCCTCGCGTAAGCTGTTTTATGACTTGATCAGGTTTTTATTGATTGTAAATTCAGGTTTTCCCCAAAAACTGCATGCCACACACTGCAAATCCTTCTTAAAATCGATAAAAAACTGGGAAAAAGGGCGTTTGCGAAGGGACCGTCACATAGTTTCTGAGGTTGAATATCTTTCGTTTTGCGCCCCTGCCTGAAACCGGGTTTTTTCCCCACAATGATTGTCTGTTGGGGTTATCTATTTATATTATCTGCAGCATGACCCTTTCTTGGGTGGCTTGAGGCTGGGTTGTGCGGAATTATGCATTGTTGTAGATTTCCTTTCTTGGGGAGGGTGATTGATGAGGGGACTGTGTCCATGGTGTTGGCCATTTTCCTGTCTGCCAGATCTTGTTGCAGATTCTTTATTTAGGGCGCTGATCATGCTTCCCCTCCAGCTTGAACCAACTAAAGCTGGAATGTTGTCGCCCTGCTGACTTCCCCTTTTTCAGCGATCTGACTGCTGTTTCCACTTCTTCTCTGAGGATAGGGTGACTGTCTGTGTCTTTGCTTGCGGGTACATTTAAGGACTTCTGGATCTCCTCGGTTCTATAATTATTACAGGTCGGAGCAGTATTCTATCCATCTGTTAAAGTATATCCTGGTCGTCATGGACACTTCCCATTTTTGTCTTGGATTGTTAAACCTTTTCCTGTTTTGGCTAGTCAGGTCTTTCACCAGCTGATATGCTTTCTTTCTATTTTTTTTCTTGATGTTCTCTTCAATGTCTTGCACTGTCAACGATCCATTTTCTTGGCCTCCGTCATGGATTTCCCTGATTCTTTTGTTGACTGCCTATATTGTTCTGCTCTTTCTTTTGTTTCGTTTTCTTTTCTTCAATTCCTCTATGCTTGTCGCATAGTTGTAGGTGTTAGGTGTGACCCATGGTTTTTTGAATGGTCGATGTTTGCCAAGAAGCTCGCTTGCTGTTTCAGTCACTGCTGTATTGAAACTATTCGTCAGTGTATCTAGTCTGAGTCAATCACAGTGGTGCTGCAAATTTTTCCACCTATCCTTGCTTGAAAAATTTTACTACCTTGGGGCCTTCAGCTTTCGAGGTCAAATTTGATCCTGATGTTGGTCTGCTTGTGGATTTTCTTTAGATGTAGTCGGAAAGTCATCATCACAAGATCATGATCACTCCCCATCTCTGCTCCGGAAACTTCGTGTCTGTGCGATGTTTAACGCTAGAATTGAAACCGTTTTTCACCTGATATAGTCTATTTTGGTTGTGGTGTTTCCATTTGGGCTATGCCATGTCCATTTTCTGGATTTCTTGTGTGGGCAAGCGTATTCACTAGCTGGAGGTGGGTTGTTACTGGCAAACTCCAGGAGTCTCAAGCCTTTTCATTTTGATTGGTTTTGCAATGTGGCCCACAAACCCTCCAATCTTTTCATGCATCTTCTCTACCTTGGGGTTCCAGTCACCTTGCACAACAAGGATGTCTTCTTGGGGGTTTAATTCAGAACCCCTTGAACTGGTCATAAAATTCTTCTATGGCTTCATCTGTGCAGTTGATGTAGGGGCGTATGCCTGTACTACAGTTATGTTAAAGGGGGGTGCTCTCAGGTGGATGGTATACTTGGACCAGGCTGACACTCATGACGGTGTTCACGTTGTTCTTTTGAACGAGAACCCACCCGTTTCATGTTTATGTCTGTTTCCATGTAGTATTTAAATTTTGGTCTTCTGGTCGTTTTTTTCTCCACGTTTTCCACCTTACTTCGCAAGCCCAAGGGTGTGCATTGATATCGGACTGTCATGTGGACATCTATGTGTCGTTCTTCCACTTGCCTCAGCTTACGTCCGTACATTCCATGTGCCATGATAGTTTTGTTTGTTTCTGGCACGGGATTTGGTGTTTACATCATAGCATACTTTCGACCTCTGTCCTTGATGAGCAAAGAAGGGCGGTCTTGGTAACCCCGGGGCGACTGATCCCTTGAGATTGGCTCTTTTTCATGGGTTGTATTGGCAAATCAACCTGGGGGGCCTCCCTTCCAGGCGTTTTTTGATTGGGTTACTCCCCACATGTGGCAGGTGGTACTGGTTACATGGTTTCCCGTGCAGGGAGTCTCTGACTGGCCATTTGTGTAAATGTACAATTAGTCAGGGTTTAATATCTTTTCACTTGAAATTGTATAGTGAATTGGGTCGGTTTTGAATCTTTCACGGGTAGAATTGTATGTAGAATTGGGTCAATTTAATTTTTCGTGGTTTGAATTGTTAGTAGAACTGGGTCAGGTTTTGACATCCTACTCTTGGTTTGATATAATATTATTATTTATATATATATTTATATTAATTTAATAAATATTTAATATTTTTATATTGTATTATTAAACTTGGTTGGGGTTTATATCTTACACTTGTTTGAATTGTTTTACAGAATTAAGTCAGGTTTTGATATCTTACACTTGGTTGAATTTGGTTTGAGCTCATGATCTGACAGCTAGGTTTGATGGCCAACACTCACAAGCTGGAAAACTTGGTTGTGAAGGAAGGTGGCAGGACGGTTAAGACGTTTGCCTGCCAAAAATAAACCGTGAGGTTCTGGGTTCGATTCCCAGCCACGCCCTTTCTTCCCAGTTTGACAAAAAATCGAAACTGAATGTCAAAGTCCTTCGGATGCGACTATAAACCGAGGCTTCGTGTGCGAATGCATGCAGCACATCTTGCGCATACATTAAATCCTGTTCCGCTGTTCGAAAGAGTAGGCCATTGTGTGCGGGTGGGAACAGATGACAATTTTTTTAAAAACCGCATACACACGCATAAAAAAATCATCTTAGCGCTTTGATTTGTTGCTTTACAAGATTCAGCGTTATATAAATTCCATACATTATTATTATTACTAGTACTATTTATTATTATTTTATTATTATTATTATTATTATTATTATTATTATTATTATTATTATTATTTATAGTAGAATTGGGTTATCCTGTGATAACCTCAGACTTGATTTGAATTGGGTGGATGGTTTGTTTAGTGGGATTTGGGTGAGGATCTGTTACTGTACCTTAAACTTGGTTTGTATTACATGGAGTAGTTTAGTGGTCATTATGTTAACTTCAGACGGGGGTGGGGGGTGGGGAGGGGGGTAAACCCCTCAAAACCGGCTTGTGAGTGTTGGCTCAAACCTAGGCTGTCAGATCATGAGCTCAACTCTAATCACTAGGCGACACTGCTCCCTATAATTATGCAGTCACTAACTACTGTACTGTCTGTCTGTCTGTCTGTTTTTCTCCAAGGTCATCCTGTCCTACATTCCTTCCCCTTTTCCTACCTGATGGGCATAGCAGTGGAGGACTGTCGTCAGGTGGCCATGCTGATGGGGTTGAGGGTGTCCTCCTCCAGCTTCATCAGCATCCTCAAGATGCAGAGCATGGCGGCAACAGAGCCAAGTTCGAGCAGTACTCTCTGCTGCCCAACGCCACTGTCACCTACCTTGGGGACCACATCGTTCTGGACCTCTGGAACACACCTGATCGATGGGTTCATCTCGGTGAGAGGGGTAGGAGCGGGTGGATGGGCAGGGTTGTGTGTGTGTGTGTGTATGTGTGTGTGTGTGTGCATGCGTATGTATGTGTGTATGTGTGTGCGTAAGTGTGTGCGTGAGGCTTTAAGTTTGTTCACATCAAAAAGAGCCATGATTTTTGTTTCAGAAAAGAGTGTGATTACGTGTGTGTACTTATAAGAAACAAAAATATCGGAGAGGAATCATTACACTATGAAATATTCTAAGATAATTAAAAAAGCAAGGTTGACTTCAACAGAACATACACTATGTGCAAGTTCTAGGTCAAAAAGGGGCAAGTTTTAATGTGACAGCAGGATGTGGGCACTATTGTTCCCGTTGTAACTTACTTCTTCTATGTTATAATAAACAATGTTGCATGCTAACCAATCAATATTTATTATGGTCAAATTCGCCTATTAACACGGAAAAGTTTTTATGTCAAATATTTTCTCTTGCAATAGAAAAATATAGCTACAAAATAAGATCAATGGTAAGTTTTAACGTAAAAATGATATTTTCTGATAGATATCTAGGGGTTCTTTTTACCATGGTGGAGAATTCTATACCATGTTCTGCCAGGGCAGTAACGTTGGTGTCAGGTCTGGGGTGTGCTCCCTCAGGGAGAGTATCACCCATACTGCAACACCACACATTTGATATTTTTCCTTTGCCTTTTTGGGAGCAATCATTTCTTGCCAGTAGATTTTTTTCTACAGAATTTTACCTGGAGCACCCGTCATCTTGCCACCACTTCTTTTACGTGCACAAAATGTTTGATGTGTATGAACCGTGATTTAAACATCTTATCCGAAAGACTGAAACCAGGATCAGCACCAGGGTCTTTTGGACAGGAGAAAGCCTGGCCTCATACAAGATCGAACCCCTTACCCCCACTTTCCACACGATACGTTATTGCTAGGCCAAGGCTTCACCGTGGCCAGTGGTATGGGTGACACCAATATACCAAGCATGCAATCTCAGACCTAGAAAGGCGGGGTCCAGCAGGCAACAAATGTTTCATGAAAAGACATCACTGAACTTCTGAGACAGCGAGTGCTCCAACTGGCTGGAAACAACCTCACTGAAGTGCCCTAATAACTGAGAGAGAGAGCGAGCGAGCGAGCGAGCGAGAGAGAGAGAGAGAGAGAGAGAGAGAGATGAGAGAGATGAGAGAGAGGAGGAGAGAGAGGAGAGGATAAGAAAGAAGTCAATCAGTCCTAAAGATTCCTTAGAGAGTTACAGAAGAAGTCAGTTTGCCGCGATGACCTCCCAAGGAGTTAGTTAGGGGAGTAGTCCCTTCCACGACTTTCCAAGGAATTTAGAAAGTTAAACCATGACTCGACTCCTATAAAATTACAGGAAGAAGTCACTCAGTCCTATGACTCCTATAAAATTACAGGAGGAAGTCACTCAGTCTATGACTCCTATAAAATTACAGGAGGAAGTCACTCAGTCCTATGACTCCTATAAATATTGATTGGGAAAAGTCACTCAGTCCCTGTGGCTCCTATAAATATTGAGAGTAAAAGCCGCTCAGTCCCCTATGACTCCTATAAATATTGAGGGTAAAAGCCACTCAGTCCCCTATGACTCTTATAAATATTGGGGGAAAAGTCACTCTGGTCCCATGACTCCTATAAATAGTAAAGGGAGAAAAGTCACTCTGTCCCATTGGCTCCTATAAATATTGAGGGGAAAAGTCACTCAGTCCAAGTGACTCCTATAAATATTGAGGGGAAAAGTCTCTCTGTCCCATTGACTCCTATAACTATTAAAGGGGAAAAGTGACTCTTCCATTGGCTCCTAAAAAATATTTAGGGGAAATGTCATTCGGTCCCTTGACTCCTATAAATAATTGAGGGGAAAAGTCACTCTGCCCATTGACTCCTATAAATATTGAGGGGGAAAGTCACTCCGTCCCTAGAATCCTATATATATTGAGGGGAAAAGTCACTCTGTCCCATTGACTCCTATAAATATTGAGGGAAAAAATCACTCTGTCGCCATTGACTCCTATAAATATTTGGGGAAAAGTCACATCTGTCCCTTGACTCCTAATAAATATTGAGGGGGAAAGTCACTCAGTCCCAGTGACTCCTCAAACATTTCCCTTGGCAAACCTCACAGATCTAGCCGCTGAACGAAAAGAACAAATGTTAGTCACTCTCCTAACTGCTGAAGGAGTTGTAAATCGACATCAGCTGAAAATCACTGTTCTGTTGTTGTTGTTGTTGTTGTTGTTGTGTTGCTGTTGCTGCTGCTTCTGCTGCTGCTGCTTCTGCTGCCAGAGACGGTCGGAAGCTATCGCCACCTACGCCCTGTGCGGGTTCTCGGGCATCCTGTCCGTCTTTATCATGCTCAGCATTCTGGGCACACTGCTGCCCAAGCGCCGCGCCTGGCTGGCAAAGATGGTCATCCCGCTGCTGGTCACCGGCAACCTGGCAACTTCATGTGCGGCTGCTTTGCTGGTCAGTGGGGGCAGCGTGGGCAGAGGGGCTGGCGGGTGACTGGCGTGTGCTTTAGCCATCAACACAGGAGGCATTTGATGCAGTTTGTTTCTTGAAAGAGGGAAAACATGCCTGGTTTCATTTGTTTTGATTTGCTTTAATTATTAAAACAGGGCTAGTTTGATTCATTTTGATTTGTTTTAATAACAGAAACAGGGCTAATTTGATTTTTTTTTGGCTTTAATTATTAAACAGGGCTAGTTTGATTCATTTTGATTGTTTTAATAACAGAAACAGGGCTAATTTGATTTTTTTTATTTGCTTTAATTATTAAAACAGGGCTAGTTTGATTCATTTTGATTTGTTTTAATAAAAAGATAAGGGCTAATTTGATTTATGTTGATTTGCTTTGATCATAAAAAGATAAATTGTGAATTGCAGGAAGAATTATGTGAATTGATTGATTTGGTTTAATCATAAAACAGAGTTAAATTGATTGCAGTTGATCTGTTTTAACCATAGAAAAATGAATTGATTTGATTACAGTTGATTTGTTTTTTTCCATAAAAGCATGATATATTTTATTGAATTAGATTTGCTCCAATCGTAAAGCATGCCCTAGTTTGTGCATGCAAGGTACTGAATATGATATATAATTGGCGTGTCATATCTGGTAACGAATCATAATAGGTACAAGAAATATGATCACACTGCACTACGTTAATTTGTCCTTTATTGGGATGGAAGAAAGACGATGAAGTACATTTTGTTTTATGTTTTCCTGCCTTAAAACACTTAAACAGCGATTCATTCCAGTGAAATAATTATGATCAACCACCATGCATGTTTAAGCTAAGGTTGTTGATGGCATCTCCAGGCATACTGATGTTTTGAGTTTTTCTCTTTTTCTGCATAAAGCATTTAAGCTTCGAGACACTGCAGAGTTATAGATGATTGCTGTTCAACATGTTGTTGTTAACTGTGACTGATACATTGTTTTTGTTATGTTCTTTCATTGAGTGTTACTGTACTTCTTTTCTTTCACCAACCCCTTCATGAAGGGCGGCAGCCAAAATATATATAAATCATCCGAATCTCTCTCTCTCTCTCTCATCTCTCTCTCTCTCTCTCTCTCTCTCTCTCTCTCTCTCTTCTCTCTCTCTCTCTCTCTCTCTTCTCATCTCTCTCTCTCTCTCTCTCTCTCTCTGCGTGCATGCGCGCACGCGCGCGGTGTGTTCGTGTCAAAGTCAAGTCAAACTTTTATTTTCAGATGGTACATTGAATAAGCGGTGCATTTGCTTTTTTTCATCAAGCCATCTATCTAAAGAAAGAAAGCGAGAAAAAAAGATAATGTATATGCAGACATAGAATAAAAAACCTAATCTATGGTAAACTATACAAATCAAACAAGTAAAACAATAACATATGCATATGTGGATTTAAAAACAAAACAAAAACCCAGAAAAATATTAAACCATCATCATCATCATCATCATCATCAGACCCGTGACCTTGGCGGTCGTGGGGGAGACACGAAAGACGATGCCGTGGTAAACCAATTAAACCATACAATTCAAATAATTCAAAAATCTTGAAAAAATATCCGTCGTAACACAAACAAACAAGCAACAAAGAAACATCAAACCAAAACAAACAAAGAAGACAAAACAGAATAAAATTTTAAAAGCCACACCAACTGCTTCCCCTCCCCCCCCCCCCCACCTCACACACACATACACACACAAACCTTCAACCATACAAACAACTGAATAAACAACAAGAAAAGATGAATCAACAAGAACAACCACAACAAGGAAATAAACAAACAAACACAAACATACGTACACAACAATAACAGCGACAATAACTAACATAGGACAAGAATAACAGGCAATACAAATGAAGAACAATAGAGAACTAACAAAAGACGAGAAAAAGAGTCCAAAATACCCCCTCCCCCTCCCCAAGAAACCACCTAAACCCAAACAAACAAACAGCAAAATAAACCAGAACCCCACCCCCACCACCACCAACAATAACAACAACCACCAAATGGATATAAACAGAGGAAACTTGTGTATCATTTAAACACTTACATACACATACACATACACATCCTCACCCATATCCCCTTCACCACATAATATACTCATATATAAGGAAAACAAGAATAACCAACAGCTATTGGATTAAGAGCAAAGAAGTATAACAACGACATCCATTCCCTTCCTTTTCCCTGGTCATATACACGCATGTACATGTGCTTTTTGATTTGAGGCAGAACAACGTTAATCCTTCGATCAAAGAATAAATTCAGGCAATGTAAACCCACCCAGCAGTACTAACGTCAGCAATAACAATTTAGCTCATCTAATACAATGAAACAGAAAACTAACAGCGACAAAACTAAATAAATCAGCATATTTTTGTGTAACACAAAAGAACGTAAAAAGGCCAAAACAGCAAGAAAGTAAAAAACCAAACCGAACCAATTACACAACACACACGCACTCACACACTGTACACACACCACCATCACACACACACACACACACATCACACCACACACACACACACCACCACACACACACACACACACACACACACACCACCACGCACGCACCACGCACGCCACACACACACCATTCAAAGCGTGCATGGGTTGATATCATATCAACCCATATATAGATCAATGCTTACACATGTACTCTATACGAATATGAAAACTTGGTCATATCTGATTTTAATGACAAGAATAACATCAGTGACACTTAAATCACGCTCTTAAGTTTACATGTCGTGTTCTGTACTTTTATTCATGAAATATCTTTTTAGATGGTTTTTATACTGATTTTTGCTTTTAATACATTTCAAATTTTTGGGGAGTTTATTCCATAGGTCACTGCCTGAATACATGACGCTCGATTTATATAGGTTATTTCTCGGTCTTGGAAATGTTAGCAAATGGTTGTGTCTATGTTGGTTAACTTTGAAAGCTTTGGTAATCTTCGAGGTACATTTGATTAACAACTTTTTGCATAAACACAGCTTTATTGAATAAAAGTCAGTTTCGAAATGTCAGGACATTTATTTGCTTATAATCCTCAATTGTCAGGGTGCTTGTTTTTAACAATACAAGTTTTACTGCTCTTTTATATAAACGATGAATGAATTTCAAGTTCGTTCCACTGCAGTTATCCCAAATAGTTGACGCATAGTCAATGATTGGTAGAATGTGACCGCAAAAAAACAGTTTTCGAGAATGATTATTTAGAAAGTGTTTTATTTTGGATAATTGAAGTAGCCTGTGAGCTAGGCGTTTACCTAGTGTAAACGTGTGTGTGTGTGTGTGTGTGTGTGTTGTGTGTGTGTGTGTGTGCGGTCGCGCGTGTGTGTGTATACTATTATGATGGGTTTTTTTTCTGTGGCAGGTATGCTTGCTGATATAAAAGTGAGAGGTCATCGGCTTCCACTGCAGGAAAATGGCGCAGTATTTAGGAGAACACAATTGTGCAGCAGTACTGTCCTGCTCTCTGCGCTGGTGCGTGTGCACTTGCCGATATCAGGGTGCACATGTACCGGCTGAATTGCTGGACATCAAAGCACCTGAGGACTAAAGTTGAGACTGATCAACAAGATTGGAATGGGGGGGGGGGGGGGGAAGTATACACCAGACGGAGTACATCGTCTCCAAAAATGACCTTGAGTGTGCAACTATATAATTTTTATCACTGTTGTTGATATGCATTGTATTGGAAATAGGTTGTGATACATTGTGTTTCCTCAGCCGACTGAGTGGGTGATGGATGGGTGGGTGATAGGTGAGTGGGTGATGGGTGCTGCATGGTTATGATGGGTGGGTGGGTGATGGGAGGGAAGGTGATGGGGTGTGGATGGATGCGATGAGTGGGCGTGTAATGGGTGGGGCGGTGATGGGTGGGCAGGTGGGTTTAATGGTGGGTGGGTGATGGGTGATCGGGTGGGTGAGGGGTGGTGGTGATGGAATGTGGCAGATGGGTAGGTGGGTGATGGGCGATTAGCAGGTGGGTTTGGTTTATTCTTTCTTGGTA
>CM054141.1:24066226-24099627 GCA_028751875.1 Rapana venosa
TCTCCATCACCTGTCTTCTCTTCTGGCGGGACACGAACCTGACCAGGACTGGGCGCCTTCCTCCAGACTCCTTTCCCGCGCGGTGCACCGCGGCGATGTCGTCGGCAGACACCTCCACTCCGGCATCCGCAAAGACCTTCAGTGCTTTCTCCTCCACATGCTCCGCGGTTTCCCCCACTTCGGTCCTAATGCCGTGGATGCGGAGGGATTCTCTCCTGGAGTATTGCTGTAGCCGGTCATTTTCGTATGTTAGTCGTGTGACCGCAGCAAACAGCCGATGTTCTCTGGCCGTTGGCATGGTGGCAGTCTGCAGCTGGGCGGTCACCGACTTCACCACTCCTTTCATGGCCTCCGTCGCCGCCACGACCACCGCTGTGGCCAGGGCAGGCACCAGCTGCCTGATGACGGAGCTGCCATCTCCTTCCCCGGACAGTGTGGCCACCCCTTTGTACGCGGAAAGTGTCTCGTTCACTCTGGTCAGCACAACTTCGTGAATTTCCGCGATGTCGAAATCCCCCTCCTCTCTGCTCCCTCTTCCGTGCTCCATCTGTTCGCTGCCCCCACTACTGTCCAAGTCGTTATTCCTGCTTTCCCACGCTCTCCCCCTCTCACTCTCCCCTGCCACAGTCTTTTTCTTCTTTGTCTGTTTGCTGGCCGACACCTCGGGGGTGAAGCGCAACGATCGCTTAGCTTTCCGACCAAACTGCTGTCTCGAAGCCATCACGCTGTAACTGAAAATGCTTTCTGCAGATCAACAGTTACCGGGTACCACGTCCACTAGGTGTCACGCCCACAGATGCACCACTAATGCCGATGTAAACACACACAGGATTGTAGAGAGACACAGCTCACAAGCACAACAGCAGCAGTATGGTTATATCAGTTCGAGCCAACGCTGCCACACAGGTTATTTCTCTCACAAGTCGCTAATATTCTCACAAGTTGCTAAGCCAGAAATTCCGTGCATCACTCGTAAATTCAATTGCTGGAAGCCCAAGAAAACGGTTAGGTAGTAAAGTCCAATCCGGTTATATTGAGATGGAGAGTTGGAGTGAGAGAAATGTGTGCTGAGGATGGTGGGGGTATGGAGAGGGGTAGGGGGGGGGGGTGAGAGATATCCAGGTAAACATGATCAGATCTCAGAGGATGGCTTATATTTCAGGTGTGGGGAAGGTGATTATTCTGAACAAAATAACAATAATCTATTAGTTTTAAAAAGTGGTTTTTCTGTTGATGTTATCCATTCCGCCTGAGGAAGCTTCAGAATAGAAGCGAAAATTTGCTGATGTGTAAAATTTTTTTTTTAATGAAACTGACCACAGTTGTGTTTTCTTTACAATTTTACTTTTTTACCTCAACTGTTTGCGTGGAGGGAGGGTGCCCAGCAGAAATGTGGGTTTTTATCAAGACAAATATATAATAATAATAATAATAATAATAATAATAATATGACATGGAATTTATATAGCGCCATATCTTGAAAAAACCCAAATTATAGCGCTTTTGTTCATCCCACTCATTCACATGCAGCCAGTTACAATCAATAGTTTTCACAAATTCAAATGTATACGCTCACACGCACGCACACACATAAAGGTTATACACTTCGGCAGGGTGATGGGGTTTTGTCTGTTGAGGGCAAGGACAAAAATGAAATGGAACAAGAGGGGAGAATCTTAGGTTTGAAATAAATGAGTCATGAGGCCGGATTTAAAAGCTTCATAAGAAGGCTTTTGGCGGAGGGAGAGAGGGAGGTCATTCCAGATCGATGGACCAGAAACAGAAAAAGAATGACAGCCAACGGTGGACTGGTTGAATGAATCTAGGTGTTCTTAAGCACAAGGTATCTGCAACAGAGCGGAGGGAACGAGAAGGAGTGTACAGATGAAGACATTCACAGAGGTAGGAAGGTGCTGTTTTGTGGAGGCATTTGTAACAGAGGGTACTGATCTTATAGTTTACTCTCTGTGGCACAGGCAGCCAGTGGAGAGATCGTGAGAGAGGAGTAATGTGCTCAGATTTTTTCTTTCTGAGGACTAGTCGAGCTGCAGAGTTTTGTATACGTTGAAGGGAGTGGATAGATGAAGCTGGGAGACCATTCAGAAGAGAATTATAATAGTCCAGTTGTGAGAGAATGCGGGACGTGACTAGTAAAAAAATAATAATTATTTTTAATGAAATAAATTTTTAAGAAATATATATATATACATATATATATAGCTAGTAGTTAGGGTCAGGTTAAGGGTTTAGGGTTAGGGTATTAGGGTTAGGGCTACACTATCCACACCACCTACAGCACACCACCCATACCACACCACCTACACCACATAAACACACCACACCACCTACACCACACAACACAACACCATCTGCACCGCAACAACCACAAAACACCACCTACACCACACCACCTACACCACACCCACCTCAACCACACCACCTACATAACACCACCTATACCACACCACCTACATCACACCATCTACACCACACCACCTACATAACCCACACCACCTACATCACCCACACCACCTACACTGCCTACATCACCTACACCACCTACATCACTTACATCACCTACATCACCTACATCACCTACATCACCTACACCACACTACCTACATCACACCTTCTACACTACACTACCTACATAACACCACCTACATCACCTACACCACCTACATCACCTACACCACCTACACCACCCACACCACCTACACCACCTACATCACCTACACCACCTACACCACCTACATCACTACACCACACTACCTACTAACACCACCCACACCACCTACACCACCTACATCACCTACACCACCTACACCACCCACACCACCTACATCACCTACACCACCTACACAACCTACACCACCTACATCACCTACACCACCTACATCAGCTACACCAC
Source organism: Rapana venosa (assembly GCA_028751875.1). Classification (NCBI taxonomy): domain Eukaryota; kingdom Metazoa; phylum Mollusca; class Gastropoda; order Neogastropoda; family Muricidae; genus Rapana; species Rapana venosa. Next base: position 24,069,138 of record CM054141.1, read on the forward strand.
CTACATCACCTACATCACCTACACCACCTACATCAGCTACACCACCTACATCAGCTACACCAACATTATCACCTACACCACACCACGTACATAACACCTTCTACACCACACTACCTACATAACACCTTCTACACCACACTACTTACACCACCTATACCACACACCTACATAACACCACTTACACAACACTACCTACATAACACTCCCTACACCATACTACCTACATAACTTACACCACACAACATACATACACCACCAAACACCACACTACCTACATAACACTCCCTACACCACACTACCTACATATAACCTACACCACACAACATACATAACACCACCTACACCACGCTACCTACATCACCTACACCACACCTGCCTACACCACCTACACCACACAACATACATAACACCACCTACACCACACTGCCTACATCACCGACACCACACCACCTACACCACACAACATACATAACACCACCTACACCCACCTGCCTACATCACCGACACCACACTACCTACATAACATCTCCTACACCACACTACCACATCACCTATACCACACTACCTACAAACCACCACCTACACCACACCACCTACATAACACCAACTACACCACACACCTACATAACACCAGCTACACCACACTACCTACATAACACCACCTAACACCACACTACCTACATAACACCTCCTACACCACACCACCTACATAACACAACCTACATCATACTACCTACATAACACCTCCTACACCACACTACCTACAGAATACCTACACCACACTACCTACATCACCTACACAACACTACCTACATAACACCTCCTACACCAAAATACCTACATAACACCTCCTACACCACACTACCTTCATCACCTACACAACACTACCTACATAACACCTCCTACATCACACTACCTACAAACACCACCTACACCACACTACCTACAACACATACACAACACTACCTACATAACATTATCTACACAACACAACCTACATATCACCTCCTACACCACACTACCTACATGACCTACACCGCACTACCTACATCACCTACACCACACGACTTACATTACCTACACCACACTACCTACATATCACCACCTACACCACACCACCTACATCACGTACACCACACTACCTACATAACACCACCTACACCACACTACCTACATCACCTACACCACACTACCTACATAACACAACCTACACCACACTACCTACATAACACAAACCTACACCACACTAACCTACATATCACCACCTGCACCAAACCACCTAAACCACCTACACAACACACCTACCTCACACCACCTACAACCACACTACCTACATAACATCTCCTACACAACACTACCTACATACCCCACCTACACCACACTACCCATATATCACCACCTACACCACACTACTTACACCACCTATACCACACTACCTTCATAACACCACTTACACCACACTACCTACATAACACGCCCTACAACACACTTTCTACATAACACTTACACCACACTACCTACATAACACTTCCTACACCACACTTTCTACATAACACCTACACCACAACCACCTACATAACACCTCCTACACCACACTACCTATATCACCTACACCACACTACCTAAATAACACATTCCTACACCACAAAACCTACACCTACCTACACCACACTACCTACATAACAACCACCTACACAACATTAACTACATCACCTACACCACACAACCCACACCACATACACCACACCACCTACATAAAACCTCCTACACCACACTATCTACACACCTACACCACACTACCTACATAACACCTCCTACACCACAAAATCTACACCACCTACATCACACTACCTACATAAACACCACCTACACCACACTACCTACATAACATCTCCTACACAACACTACCTACATACAACCTCCTACACCACACTATCTACATCACCTACACCACACTACCTACATAACACCTCCTACAACCACAAAATCTACATCACCTTTCACAACACTACCTACATAACACAACCTACACCACACTACCTACATATCACCACCTGCACCACACCACCTAACACCACCTATACCACACTACTTACATCACACCACCTACACCACAACTACCTACATAACATCTCCTACACAACACTACCTACATACAACCACCTACACCACACTACCTATAAATCACCACCTACACCACACTACTTACACCACCTACACCACACTACCTACATAACACAACCTACACCACACTACATACATAACACTTCCTACACGACAATTTGTACAAACACCTACACCACACCACCTACATAACACCGCCTACACCACACTACCTACATCACCTACACCACACTACCTACATAACACATTCCTACACCACAAAACCTTCACCACCTACACCACACTACCTACATAACACCACCTACACAACACTACCTACATCACCTACAACCACACCACCCACACCGCCTACACCACACAACCTACAATAACATCACAACAACACACTACCTACATCACCTACAATACACTACCTACATAACACCACCTATACCACACAATCCACACCACCTACACCACACTATCTACATAACACACATAACAACATCAACACCACACTACCTACATCACCTACAACACACTACCTACATAACACCACCTACAGCAGACTACCTACATCACCTACACCACACTACCTACATCATCCACACCACACTACCTACATAACACCTCCTACACCACACTACCTACATCACCTACACCACACTACCTACAAACGACCACCTACACCACACCACCTACATAACACCAACTACACCCCACCACCTACATAACACCAACTACACCACACCACCTACATAACACCACCTACACCACACTACCTACAATAACACCTCCGAAACCACACTACCTACATAACACCTACACCACACAACTTAAATCACCTACACAACATTACCTACATATCACCTCCTACACCACACTACCTACGTAACATACACAACACTACCTACATAACATTATCTACACAACACTACCTACATATCACCTCCTACACCACACTACCTACATCACCTACACCACACTACCTACATCACCTACACCACACGACCTACATTACCTACACCACACTACCTACATATCACCACCTACACACACCACCTTCATCACGTACACCGCACTACCTACATAACACCACCTACACCACACTACCTACATCACCTAGACCACACGACCTACATCAACTATGCCACACTACATATATCACCTACACGACACTAACGTTACATATCACCACCTACACCACACACCTACATCACCTACACAACACTACCTACATAACACCTCCTACACCAACACTACCTACATAACACCTCCTACACCACACTACCTACATCACCTACACAACACTACCTACATAACACATCCTACATCACACTACCTAAAAACACCACCTAACACCACACTACCTACAACACTACACAACACTACCTACATAACATTATCTACACAACACTACCTACATATCACCTCCTACACACACACTACTAATCACCTACACCACACTACCTACATCACTTACACCACACGACCTACATTACCTACACCACACTACCTACATATCACCACCTACACCACACCACTACATCACGTACACCACACTACCTACATAACACCAACTATACCACACTACCTACATCACCTACACCACACTACCTACATCACCTACACCACACAACCTACATAACACAACCTACACCACACTACCTACATATCACCACCTGCACCAAACCACCTACACCACCTACACAACACTACCTGCATCACACCACCTACACCACACTACCTACATAACATCTCCTACACAACACTACCTACATACCACCACCTACACCACACTACCTATATATCAACACCTACACCACACTACTTACAACACATATACCACACTACCTACATAACACCACTTACACCACACTACCTACATAACACGCCCTACACCACACTACCTACATAACCTACACCACACAACATACATAACACCACCTACACCAAACTACCTACATAACACTCCCTACACCACACTAACCTACATAACCTACACCACACAATACATAACACCACCTACACCACACACCTACATACACATACACCACACTGCCTACACACCTACACCACACAACATACATAACATCACCTACACCACACTGCCTCAATCACCGACACACACTACCTACATAACATCTCTAACACCACCACTACCACATCACCTATACCACACTACCTACAAACCACCACCTACACCACACCACCTACATAACACCCAAACTACACCACACTACCTACATAACACCACCTACACCACATACCTACATAACACTCCTCACACACACCACCAACATAACACAACCTACACCATACCACCTACATAACACCTCCTACATCACACTACCTACAGAATACCTACACAACACTACCTACATAACACCTCCTAACCAAAAACTACTAACACCTCCTACACCACAATACCTTCATCACCTACACAACACATACCTACTAACACCTCCTACATACACTACCTACAAACACCACCTACACCACACTACCTACAACACATACACAACACTACCTACATAACATTATCTACACAACACTACCTACATATCACCTCCTACACCACACTACCTACATGACCTACACCGCACTACCTACATCACTTACACCACACACCTACATAACCTACACCACACTACCTACATATCACCACCTACACCACACACCACCTACATCACTACACCACACTACCTACATAACACCACCTACACCACACTACCTACATCACCTACACCACACTAACCTACATAACACAACCTACACCACACTACCTACATAACACAAACTAACACCACACTACCTACATATCACCACCTGCACCAAACCACCTACACCACCTACACAACACTACCTACATCACACACCTACACCACACTACCTACATAACATCTCCTACACAACACTAACCTACATACCACCACCCTACACCACACTAACCTATATATCACCACCTACACCACACTACTTACAACCACCTATACCACACTACCACATAACACCACTTACACCACACTACCTACATAACACTTCCTACACCACACTTTCTACATAACATCCACACCACACCACTTACATAACACCTCCTACACACACTACCTATATCACCTACACCACACTACCTACATAATCACATTCCTACACCACAAAAACCTACACCACCTACACCACACTACCTACATAACACCACCTACACAACATTACCTACATCACCTCACTACACAACCCACACCACCTAGCCACACCACCTACATAAACCTCCTACACCACACTTTCTACATAACACACACTACACCACACCACCTACATAACACCTCCTACCACCACACTATATAGATCACCTACACCACACTACCTACATAACTACCTCCTACACCAACAAAATCTACACCACCTACATCAAACACCTACATAACACCACCTACACCACAAAATCTACACCACCTACACCACACTACCTACATAACATCACCTACACCACACTACCTACACACCTACACCACACTACCTACATAACAACAACCTACACCACACTACCTACATATCAACACCTGCACCACACCACCTACACCACCTACCCACACTACCTACATCACACCACGTACACCAGACTACCTACATAACATCTCCTACACAACACTACCTACATACCACCACCTACACCACACTACCTATAAATCACCACCTACACCACACATAATACTCCACCTACACCACACAACCTACATAACACAACCTACATCACACACATACATAACACTTCCTACACGACAATTTGTACATAACACCTACACCACACCACCTACATAACACCTCCTACACCACACTACCTACATCACCTACACCACACTACCTACATAACACATTCCTACACCACAAAACCTTCACCACCTACACCACAACACCTACATAACACCACCTACACAACACTACCTACATCACCTACACCACACCACCCACACCGCCTACACCACACAACCTACATAACATCATCAACACCACACTACCTACATTACCTACAACACACTACCTACATAACACCACCTATACCGCACAATCCACACCACCTACACCACACTACCTACATAACACACATAACAACATCAAACACCACACTACCTACATCACCTACAACACACTACCTACATAACACCACCTACAGCAGACTACCTACATCACCTACACCACACTACCTACATCATCCACACCACACTACCTACATAACACCTCCTACACCACACTACCTACTTCACCTACACCACACTACCTACAAACGACCACCTGCACCACACCACCTACATAACACCAACTACACCCCACCACCTACATAACACCACCTACACCACACTAACCTACATAACACCACCTACACAACACTACCTACATAACACTTCCTACACCACACCACCTACATAACACCACCTAACACCACAATACCTACAATAACACCTCCTAAACCACACTACCTACATAACACCTACACCACACAACCAAAATCACCTACATAACACTACCTACATAAACACATCCTACATCACACTACCTACTTAACACTACCTACACCACACAACCTACATAACATACACAACACTACCTACATAACATTATCTACAAACACTACCACATATCACCTCCTACACCACACTACCTACATCACCTACACCCCACTACCTACATCATCTACACCACACGACCTACATCATCTTCACCAACACCACCTGCATCACGTACAACCGCACTAACCCACATAACACCACCTACACCACACTACCTACATCAGCTACACCACACGACCTACATCAACTATGCCACACTATATACATCACCTACACGACACTACCTACATATCACACCTACACCACAACCACCTACATCACCTACACAACACTACCTAACATAACATCACTACAACCACACTACCTACACTACCTAACATCACCTACACAACACTACCTACATAACACGACCTACACCACACTACCTATAACCACCACCTACACCACACCACCTACACCACCTACACCACACTACCTACATACCACCACCTACCCACACTACCTACAAATCAACACCTACACCACACTACCTAACATACCACCAACCTACACCACACTACCTACATACCACCACCCTACACCACACTACCTACATAACACCACCTACACCACACAACCTACATAACACCACCTACAACCACACTACCTACATAACACTTCCTACACCACACTTTCTACACTACGTACACCACACTACCTACATAACACCCTCCTTACCACACCACCTACATAACACCTCCTACACCACACTACCTATAACACCTACACCACACTACCTACATAACACCTCCTACACCCAAAACTACAACCACCTACACCATACTGCCTACATAACACCACATACACCCACAAAATCTACACCACCTACACCATACACCTACATAGCACCACCTACACCACACAACCTACACCACCTACACCACGCTACCTACATAACACCACCTACACCACACTACCTACATAACACCACCTACACCCACACTACCTACATCACCTATACTAACCGCCACCTACACCACCTACACAACACTACCTACATAACACCTTCTACAACCACACCATATATATCACCTACACCACACCTCGTACATAACACCTACCTCACACCACACCACGTACATAACAACCACCACACCACACCACCTACTTAACACCTCCTACATCACACTACCTACATAACACCACCTACATCACACACCTACATAACACCACTTACACCACTCTACTACATAACACCCACCTACACCACACAACCTACATAACCCCACCTACACTACACTACCTACATCACCTACACCACACCACCTACATAACAACTCCTTCATCACACTACCTACATAATACCTCCTACACCACACTACCTACATCACCTACACCACACCACCTACATAACACCTCATATACCACACTACCTACATAACACACACCTTACATCACACCACCTACATCACCTACACCACACACCTACAATAACACCTCCACACCACACCACCTACATAACACCACTTACACCCCACCACCTACATCACCTACACCAAACCACGTACATAACACCACATACACCACATTACCTACATAACACCACTTACCACCCCACTACCTACATAACACCACCTTCACCACTCTATCTTACATAACACCACCTTACACCACACTACGTACATAACACCACCTACACCACTCTACCTACATAACACCACCTACACCACACTACCTACATATCACCTCCTACACCACACCACCTACATAAACACCACCTACACCCCACTACCTACATAACACCACCTACTTCACACTACCTTCATAACACCACCTACACCACACCTACCTACATAACACCACCTACACCACACTACCTACATAACACCACCTACACCACACTACCTACATAACACCACCTACACCGCACTGCCTACATAAACACCACCTACAGCTTACTACCTACATAACACCACCTACACCACACTACATACATAACACCACCTACACCACACTACCTACATAACACCTCCTACACCACACCACATATATCACACCACCTACATCGCCTACACAACCTCACACCACTAAATGACACCGCTAACACCACACTACCTACACATACACCACGATTATTACTTACACAGCACCGCCCCACACCTCAAACACCTACATCACACTACCAACATCACACACACACCACCTACACCACACCACCACACACCACACCACTGACCCCACAACAGCTAAATCACACCAACCCCAAACAAAAACACCCACACCACCAACAACCACACAACCCACCATCACACCACTCACATCACACCACCTACACCACACCACCCACACACATCACCCACATCACGCTAACCACATCACACCAACTACACTACACCCTCAAACCACACCACCTACACCACACTAGAACACAAACCACCTACACGAACACACACACCACCTACAACCACACCACCTAACCACCACACGCATCACACACACCACGTTCCACACCAAAACTTTACCACATCGCACCACGCACACCACATGACCCACACCACGCCAAACCCCCACGTTCCATACCCCAACATACCACATCCACCACACCTGAGCACACACACACACACACACACAAACACACACACACATGCACACTATGACTACAATTCAAGGACTGTGAACAGTCTGGTCATTGCCTTACTGGTCTAAGGGAAACAACCTTTTTTTAGTAACTAGTAGAACACAGAATACCGTGAGGTGAGCTCCCTTAAAAACCCAAGCATCAGTAACGGTACATGAAGACTGGTCTTGAGAACAGACATGTAAGCAATGGACAAAAAAGATTCAGTGCAGACACACACACACACACACGCGCGCGCGCGCACACACACGCAAACACACACACACACACAACACACACACACACACACCACACTCACAACATTTTTTATTGGTAAAGGTTTCAATAATGCAGTATTCAGTAAATCATTAAGAATTTGTTCTAGATAGATGGCTTGTGAAAAAAGCAAATGCATATTTATACAATGTACCATCTGGAAATTTGAAAATTGACATGATGACATTGACTTCACACACACCACGCACGCACGCACGCACACAACAAACACATGCACGTGTGCAATTAGTGCGCGCCACGCGCACAACACACAACACACACACACATAACAAACACACACAACAATCACAACACACTCACACAACACACACACACACACACCACACGCTATCGCACACACTCTCGCACACACACACTCACACACACACCAGACCTACACACATCACATACACACAAGCACACAAGCCACATAAAGATAAAAACCAGAAAATTATGTACAAAGCAATAAAACAGCCCAAAAATCACAGCACATAGTTATTGCTCAGGCCTAAAAAGGCAATATTGTCTGTTTTTGTGCCAGTAAGTATACAGTCATAAAGATCTTAAAGTGGTCGGAAAAATTTAATGAAATGAAAAAAGGTGCAATCACAATGCCTAGTAAAGCTGGGGAAAAAGAATTTTCCATCTAATGAAGAAAAGCTGAAGCCTTTTGCAAGACATATTTTCAAAGTCAATGCGAATTAAGTGTATACGTGTGAACATAGAAAACAAAGAACAGAAAGCGAAAACAATCTAAGGTGCAATGCTAAACCAATCTATCGATAATAATGAATAGTCAAACGCTCCAATCATGTTGAACGAAGTAAGAAAAGCATTACTATTTCACTTTCCAACAAGAAACATCTGTCGGATTGGACGCAGTATCTAATGAAATGCTAAAACATTTACCGAAAACTTTTTATTTCTGCTGCACAAACATTGTAATAAATGTTGGATTGATGGTGTCATGCCCATGAAGTGGAAGCAGTCTATAGTTGTTCCTGTACATAAGCAGGAAAGCCAAAAACAGATATAAGTAATTACAGACCTATTGCCTTGACTTCACATACTTGCAAATTGATGGAGCGAATTATTCTTAAACGATGATATATTACGTCATAAAAATAACATAAATCCCAGTCAATCAAGCAGGTTTTCACAAAGACCGATGTGCCATAGACAATTTGGTTAAACTTTCAACATGCATTTAAAGCCAATTTGCACGACGAAAAAACGTTTCTAGCGACATTTTTTGACATTAAAAAGGCTTATGATCAAGTTTGGCACGCTCGATTGTTGCTAAAACTAAAAAATCTCAGGTTTTCCGGTCATATATATCATTACATTAAAAGCTTTCTGTGTAACAGAAGCATACAAGTCCGAGTAAATAATGCATATTCAGGTTTCAGGTCTCTTCATATGGGTTTACCCCAAGGTTCTGTAATAGCTCCTGTCTTGTTCAATATTTTATTACACGATCTTCCAAGAAAGTTATCAAATGATGTCGTTTTAGTGCAATATGCAGACGACATATGTTTATGGATGAATGTTAATATGAAGCGAAACACATCAAAACGGGCTATAAATTACATCAGAAAAAAATTATCAAAAACAACTTGACAACATAAATGATTATATTTTTGAGAATGGACTTTCTTTTTCTACAGAAAAGACACACCTAGTACTTTTTAACAATGGTAGTAATCCAGAGGAGTTACCAGTGTTCAGGATTGGCGGTGAAATCATCCAATATAAAAATATAATAAAATTCTTGGTGTCATTCTTACGTCTAAACTAGCTTGGAATGCACATATCGAATATACCTTAACTAAAGCAAGAAAGAGTTTGAATTTACTTAAAATGGTAAGTAAGCAGTTTTGGGGACAAAGCACTTTAAATCTGAAATGTTTAGCAACATCCCTTATTCGTTCCAAACTGTCTTATGGGCAAGAGGTCTTTTTCAATGCACCCAAGTACCTACTCAAAAAGTTACAAAGTATGGACTGTAAGGCATACAGGCTTGCCCTCGGAGTACCTTTTCATGCACCGGCTCTTGGAACTTATCATGAAATTGGAGAATTGCCCCTAGATGAATACCGACAATTGGCATGTGCAAAATATGTACTCAGAAGCAAAACCACAAAATTTTTTACTTCAGACGAAGTAAAGATAAAATCAGAAATCAATTTTCCAAAAAGAGCAAAACAAATATCTTCTTTAAAGCCAATTGGTACGTATGTTTCAGACCTTTTGAAAAGTCTGGAATCAATCAACATACCATGGATACACAAACTAAAGTTCTACCTTATCCTTCATGGGAAATGAACAAAGCAAATTTTGACATAGAGTACATTAATATGGCAAAGAGTGAAAATCAAAATATTGTGATCTCCAAAGTTCGATCTCATATTCATCATAAATATTCTCATCATTTAAAGGTATTTACAGATGGTTCACATCTACATGATCAAGAAACAGGTTCAGCTTTTGTAATACCATCGCTTAAAATAGAAAAATGTTATTATGCTGGTAAACACCATTCGATATTCACAGCTGAGCTAATAGCAATTTTAATGGCTCTTAATCATATTCTTGATCTTCCGGTGAATGTATTTCAAACTTTACTATGCGTTGATTCGAAATCGGTACTCTATGCATTAAAATCCACAAGTTCTAAGAAAATGTCTACAGTTGTACTAGAGATCAATCATGCCATACATGTTTTAGCTTTAAGGGGTATTTTGTGTCACCTTCTGTTGGGTACCTTCGCATGCGGGGTTCTTGCCAAATGAGTGGGCTGACAGAGCTGCGAAGAGAGGTGCAAGGCATGGAGAGGATTCTGTAGAACTACATGTTCCATTACTTTACAAGAGGGCTATCATTTACTAGAAGAGGCATCGTGGAGCAGGCTAAAGAAGCTATCATCAAAATGAGCACCTTTCAGACAAATCTTTAATCACTATCCCTGTTTTTAGGAATATTGATCACTCTGAAACCTACACAAGTTTGTTCATGGCAAGAAGGGTTAGCGCTTTAATTCTTTAGAATAAAACTGAATGCTTTTATCACTAAATATAGTAAAAAATATAAAATGTTTGTGTGGTGAGAAAATTACTAGCATTCATATAATTTTTGAATGTAAGAGTCTAAAACCATTATTACCTTCTTTTTCTGAAAAGTCCTGGATAAGATATTCAAAAATATTGATTTGGCATTTCGTATAACAAAATCTTTAATGAACAGTCCTATAGGACATTTGTTAAGTTATAAGTCGCATTAGCATTTCTTATGTATTTATTTGTTGTTATCATTGCTTAGCCTTTTTCTGTATACTGCCTAGGATATTCAGCAACAGATACCAATTTCACAGCACACAACCATCAACATCAATGTCCCCTCCCCTCCCCTTCCCATCGTCTAATATCACTTTGAGTGAACAGACGTAAAATCGAAGCAACAACAACACACATACACACACACAAATACACACACAAATACACACACACATATTTTAAACAGGCATGCGTACTTGGGTTCGATTTGGTTGTATGTGTCTTCACTAAATGTGATATTAGACACAAAAAGGCCAGGGGTGAGGGGAAGGGGGATCTGGGAGTTGTTGGGGGGGGGGGAGTGGGATTTACTAAATCTACAATAAAGAAGTAAGATAATGCAGATCGAAAGTAACTCTTAAGTACACAACAGTAAAATCACAATTTCTAACAGAATCTAACCAATAAACAATAAAACGATAATTTTAAACTATAACCAACAAGACAAGGTATAGTCCTCCGGAAGAAAGTGTCTTTACAGTCCATAATACTCATAATAATAAACCAACTGGACTGTGCAATAACGATTTGTAAAAAAAAATATTTCAGTAAAAGATCGCTGAATATTGCGATGACGTTGACGAGGTAAGAGCAGGCCTGCAGCTTTATAGCATGCTGCATATCAAGATAGTTATGATCAACAGCTACACTATGGCCGCACATACAAGAGACAGGCGCAACATATTTTCCCTTGAAACAGTTCAATTTCCATGGACAAGCTAGAGAGACAATTAAATTTTGTTTTATACGTTAAGAATCAGTTTCATGTTTGTTAAAACAAAAGACTCAAAATTTATCATTTCTTCATATACATCTAGATAACAAGGTCTCATTTCCTCACACTGGAATGATTTTTACAGCGGTTTTTGAACGAGGTGATAACACTCATGAAGTGACAGGTGGAGATTTAAACAGGACACGTCTTTTTGCCCCCCTTTGTTTGCTAAACTGTCCATGTTTTCATTGAAATATATTCCAGAATATATACCAGTGTGTGTGTGCGTGCGTGCGTGCGTGCATTTGTGCGTGCGTTTGTACGTGTATGTGTGTTTGTGTGTGTGTGTGTATGTGTGTGTGTTTGCCCGTGCATGCACCTGATCTATTGCGTGAGTAAGTGATTGCATGCGTGTGTGCTACTGATCTATTATTTTCATCGCTTTAGTCTGGGATGAATGCAGGAGGACTTAACTGCTGCTGCCTTCATGGTTATAAAAAGAGGTTGTTTCCCTTACACTGTTATCACGGTAGTGACCAAAAGGCAAGGAGTGCTGGCATTATAGTGCGGATTTTTGTCTCTTCGTCGATCTGTCAGATGGTCGGTAAGCCCATTTGTCTGTCTGTCTGACTGGTTGTCTGTATGTCTGTCTGTCTCTATGACTGTCTGTTTTCTTGTTGTTTTTCTGTCTATCCAATTGTATGCAAACACTCTGTCTCCATCTGTCCACATCTACATCACCACACCATTATACCTGACAATTACATAACCACACAACCACAACACCACACACCACCAAACCACACCACATCCCACACGATATAACCCCACCACCACACCACCATACCACATCACTACACCACCACACTACTAGATCACACTACACTCTCCAACACCACAAATACATCACACGCCACAATCACAAACCCCCTTACTATACAACCAAAGCACACAACACAACCACAACACCAAGCCACATGAGCATACAGCCATACCACACCACCACATCCACACCCATCACATCACCATGCCCACACCACACCATGGGCCACCACCCAACTCCACTCCTCACCACATCACACACCCCCTCACCATCCCCCACCATACAGCAAAAACACTCCACAACACCACTCAAACACACCACTCCAAACCACATCACACCAAACCACAGAACACCAAACCAACCACACCAAAAACCACACCACACCATCACACAACAAAACAACACTACACCCCACCACCTCACCATACAACCAAACCACACCACCATTTCACATCACCACACCACCATACCACAAAAGTCATGACCACATCATACCACCACATCACACAGCTACATCATAACCACCACATCGCACTAACAACACCACCACACAAAACCACACCACCACATCACACTCCCATAAACCCCATCACACTACTACACCACAAAAACGAGCACCCACACACACCACACATTAACACACCATACCACACTACACCACACCACTTCAACACACTACACCCCCATATCACTTCACCACATCACAGTAACACACCACCTACACACACTACACTACACAACACACCACAACACAACAAAACCCCAAACCCCATCACACCACAACAACACACCATTCCACCACACCACACAACACCTCCACACCACACCACCACAACCCACACCATCTTCCACTACACCATATCACAACACACAACAACACATACTCATACAACAACACCACACAACCACACAACCACAACATACAAAACCACCATACCACATCACACCAACACACCCCCATTAATACATGACACTACACAACACTACCCACAACCACCACTAAACCCCATCACACCACATCACCACACAACTGCATCACACCCCCACAAACCACATTTAAAAAAAAAAACACACACAACACCACATTACCACACCACAAAAACTACACAACATCACTCCACCACATCACACCACACCCCACTCCATACACCCTATCACAACACATCAACAACCACAACACCATACAACACGCATCCCACCACCACACCACACCTCCAAATCACACCAGCACACCACATCACCACACAACCACACCAAACAGACACCCACACCATACAACAACACCACAACACACATCACAACACCACACCTCCACACACACCCCTACACCAAACTACCCCACTACACCACAACACAACCACACCACTACCACACCACACCAACACATCACACTGACACACCATACAACCACACAACAACACCACACCACACCACCACACACCATATGACCACACAACCACTTCACACCACATCACACCAAATCACACCATAAAACCACACCACACTACCACACTAACACCACCACACCACGTCACACCACACCAAATCACCACACCGCAAACCACACCTACACACCACCAGAGTACCAACATAACGCCCACCACACCACCACACATCGCCAACAACCACACCACACCAACCACACCAAAACAACACACCATACCAAAATACCCAACACACCACCACACCACACAACACTACATCACCACACCACACAACACTACACCACAACACCACAAAACCACCCCACACCACACCACAACACCACCACACATAACCACTATTTCCGCAACACCACCACTCCACACCACACACCCCACCTTCACACCATACCACGACACCACCACACAACACAACACTGCCAAAACATCCTAACCACACAACCACACCCCACACCACACCACACAACCACACTACACATCCACACAACCCACAAAACCCCACCACACCAACCACCACACCACAACACCAAACAACCAACTACACCCCTTCATCCTTCCACACCCCCAAAACCAACCACCACACCACATCCAAACCACACCACCCCCAACCACACTACACTACTTCAAACTAAACCACACCACCACATCACCTAAACCCCACCAATCACAACACTACATCACCCAAACCCCCCCGCCCCCACACCCTTTTCACAAATCACCTCACCCGCCACCACACAACACACCACACTAAAACCCCGTTCCATACCCTTCACACCATACCACATCACACCTCTACACCACCACACCACTTCACCAGCCACCACACAACCGTTTTGACCCACCTACCAAACCCCCCCGACAAAAAACCACACCCCCCCATCTACGCAAAACAACTTACCCCCACCTTCACCACCTACACACACCACCTAAACCCCCCATCTACACCACACCCTACACCACATAATGAAAACCCCCACACCTAAAAACCACACAATTACACCACACCACAAAAACCCTACATCACACAACTACACCAAAAACACCCCAAACCCCCACACCCACCATCTACACCACAAACCATTTACACCACACCATCAAAACCCCATCACCCCACCCACACCCAACCCACAACACACCATTACACAACACCACCACACAACACCATCACACCACACCTCTACACCAAACCCCCCTACCCAAAATCTACATACACCAAAGCACCTACACAACACCATCTACACCTTACCACAACCCCCACAAACCACCTACAAAACCCATCTACACAACACCATCTACACAAAAACCATCTCCCAACCACTACACCACACCACACACACACCACCTACAACACACCATCAACACCACACCACCTAAACACACCCCTCTACACCATCACACAAAAACCATAGCACCCGCACAAGACCCTCAACACACAAAACCACTACACCCCACCACAGCACCTAAACCCCTCTACACCAAAAAACCCTCTACACACACAACCCACACCAAACTACACAACACCACAAGACAACACCATTCACCAAACCATCTACACCACTACACCACACTACCCAACCATCTACCCACACCATCTACACCCTCTACACCACACCATCTACAACATCTACACCACACCATCTACAAAATCTACACCATCTACACCACCACCCACCACAAACCCCCCAAACCCCCCATCTAAAAACCAACCACTACACCCCACACCATCTACACCCCCACCACTACACCCCAAACCACCTACACCAACTACACCACACCATCAACACCACACCACCTCACCATCTACACCACACCATCACACCATCTACAACACCCCTTTTTACCACCTACACCAAAACCCTCTTCACAACCTACACAATCTACATCGCACAAAACTACACCACAACACTACCCACACCTTACAACCTTACCAATCCACAATCTACACCACACCATCTCACCACACCACGACACCACACCATCACCCACCTACAACACCTAAAACATACCAAACCACACCAAAACCACTTCCAACCTACACCATCTGCATCGCACAACCTACACCCCAACATCACACCACACCCTCTACCCACACCAACTACACCACTACACCACTACACCATCTCACGACACCATCTACACGACACCCCTACACCAAACAAACTACACTATCTAAAAACCCCACCAACTACACAACACCTCTCACCACTTTTACCCAGAACACCATCTACACCATCTACACCACATACCACATCTCCCATTTTACACCCGCCCTCTACACCACAACACTACACTACACCATTCACCCCACCTCTACAAAAATTCTACACACACCATTTTTCACCACACCATTTTACACCTTCACACACACCTTTACACCACACCATCTACACCCTTTTACATCAAACCATTTACAAACCCCACCATCTACACCATTTCAAAACCCCACCATTTACACCACACCACACACCACACCATCTACACCACACCATCTACACCCCACCATTAAAAAATCTAACCACTACACAACAACATCTCACCACACCCTCCAAAAAACCCCCTACCCACACCCCTCCCAAACCATACACCAAACCCTCTACACCACACCATCTACACAAAACCCCTACACCACACTACTACAACTCACACCCCACCTCTACACCATCTACACCACACCATCTACACAATCACACCATCTCACCACACCATCTACACAAACCACCCCACCACACACTACACCACACCACCTAAACCACACCATCTACACCACACCATCTACACCACACATCTACACCATCTAACCACAAACCCCACACCACACCATCTACACCATCTACACCATCTACACCACTACACCATCTACCCATCACACTACCCACTTACACCATCTACACCCCTACACCATCACACCATCAACCCATCACACCACTACACCATCTACACCATCTTTACCCACACCATCACACCACACCACTACACCACACCATCTACACCACTCATCTACACCACACCATCTACACCATACCATCTACACCCCAACATCTACACCACACCATCACACCCCCACCATCTACACCACACATCTAAACCACACCACTACACCTCTAAACCCACCTTTACACTATCTACACCCACACCCTCTACACCAAACCACTACACCCCCCACCACACCAACCATCTACACACACCCTTACAACAACCATCTACACAACACCATCTACACCACAACATCTACAAACCCTCAACACACACCATCTACACTACACCACTACACCACTAACCCCCCCCATCTACACAATACCATTACACCACACCATCTACACAACACCACCTACACCACACTATCACATATCTACAAACCCCACCCTCTAACCATCTACCCAACCCTCTCTACCTCTAAACACCCCCCTCACACATCTTTACCACACCACCACACCCTCACACCACACCACCCATACCCCACCCCCTACACCCCACCACCACACCACACACCCCCCCCACCTTCCAAAACCACAAAAACATCTACACCACACCACCAAAACCACACCACTACACCACACCCCCCTTCCAAAAACCACTACACAACACCATCCCACACCTTCTGCAAACCATCTAAAACCCCCCATAAAAAAATCTAAATTAAAAATTTACACAAAAACAACACCATCTACAAACACCCTTAAAAACACCATTACACAACACCATCTACACCCCAAAAACCTTTCTACACCACACCATCACACCACCCACACACCAAAACCATCTACAAACCCCAAACCCCTTTCACCCCATCATCTACACCACACCATCACACCACACCATCTACATCACACCATCTACAACCCCCCATCTACAAAAATCACACCACACCATTTACAATTACACCCACCATCTACACCAAACCATTACACCCCACCCCCTACACACACCTCTACCCACACCACCCACAAACCCCACCATCTACACCAACCCTTTACACCACCCCCTACACCCAAAACCATCACACAACATCATCTCACCCAACCCTCACAAAACCCCACCATCTACCCCCAACACCATTTTCACTACAAAATCTACACCACCCATCTACGCCCTCTACACCACACCATTACACCACACCATCTACACCACACCATCTACACCACACCATCTAAAACCACACCATCTACACCATCTACACCACACCACCTATACCACACTACCACATAACACCACATCACCTGAACCACACCACAGAACACCACCTACACCACACCACTACACCACACAACTACACCACACCAACTCACCACACGACCCACACACCACCACGATACTGCATCAACACCACACATGTTCCACACAAAAATTCACTACACCACCTCGCACCACATATACCACATAACCCACACCTCACCAAACATCACGTTCCACACCACCACAAGTCACCCCACACCACACCACCACACACACACCACACACACACACACACCACACAAACGCGCGCGCGCGCGCGCGCCGCACACACATATATTTATAATAATAATAACAATAATACATGAAATTTATATGGCGCCATATCTTGAAAAAACCCGAATCATAGCGCTTTTGTTCATCCCACTCAGTCACATGCAGCGATTTTTGATCAATAGCTTTCACAAATTCAAATGTATACATTCACACGCACACACGCACACACATAAAGATTATACACTTCGGCAGGGTGGTGGGGGTTTGTCTGTTGAGGGCAGGGACACAAATGAGATGGAACAAGAGAGGAGAATCTTAGGTTTGGAATAAATGAGTCTTGAGGCCGGATTTAAAAGCTTCATAAGAAGGCTTTTGGCGGAGGGAGAGAGGGAGGTCATTCCAGATCAATGGACCAGAAACAGAGAAAGAGCGACGGCCAACAGTGGATTGGTTGAATCTAGGTGTTCTAAGCACAAGTGATCTGCAGCAGAGCGGAGGAACGAGAAGGAGTGTACAGATGAAGACATTCACAGAGGTAGGAAGGTGCAGTTTTGTGGAGGCATTTGTAACAGAGGGTACTGATCTTATAGTTACTCTCTGTGGCACAGGCAGCCAGTGGAGAGATAGCAAGAGAGGAGTAATGTGCTCAGATTTTTTCTTTCTGAGGACTAGTCGAGCTGCAGAGTTTTGTATACGTTGAAGGGAGTGGATAGATGAAGCTGGGAGACCGGCTAGAAGAGAATTGCAATAATCCAGTCGTGAGAGAATGAGGGACGTGACTAGTTTGGATGTTGCATCAGTGGACAGGTACTTTCGAACTGCACTGATGCGCTGTAATTGATAGTAGCACGACTGACAAGTTTGGGTGATGAACTTTTGCATGGAGAGTGTGTTGTCAATAATGACCCCTAGATATTTCACAGCAGTGGCTAGAGGGACAGACGTATTGCCGAATTCTATTGAAGCTGTTGTGATGGAAGAGAGTTTGTGTTTGGTCCCTACAAGCATGGCTTCGGTTTTATCTGCATTTAACTGTAGCTTGTTCTGTATCATCCAATTTTGGATATCTTGAAAGCAGTAGGACATATTAATCAAGAGAGAAGGCAGATTTTCAGGAGTATCACTGCTAAGAATCTGAGAGTCATCTGCATAAAAGTGATGGTGGATCTGATGACGATTTATTATATGTAAAAGAGGAGCAGTGTAGAGAGTGAAAAGAACAGGGCCGAGAACTGATCCCTGTGGGACTCCACATTCCAGTTTGGTAGGTGTTGATTGAATCTTGTTTACTGCAACTGTGTGGAATCGGCCTGTAAGGTATGAACTAAACCAGGTGAGGCCAGTGCCTTTAATACCAAACGTTTTTTGGAGACGGGAGAGAAGAATTGAGTGGTCTATAGTGTCGAAGGCTGCAGATAGGTCGAGAAGAGT
Source organism: Rapana venosa (assembly GCA_028751875.1). Lineage (NCBI taxonomy): Eukaryota > Metazoa > Mollusca > Gastropoda > Neogastropoda > Muricidae > Rapana > Rapana venosa. Next base: position 24,090,870 of record CM054141.1, read on the forward strand.
GAGAAGGGAGATTTTTCCTGAGTCAGACGCGTGTAGAAGCGCAGACAGATTGGGCGTGTTTAAGGTGTGGACAAGGGTGGTTTCGGTGCTGTGGTTGACGCGATAGGCAGATTGAAAAGGGGGAAGGAGACTATTTGAGTGAAGATGGTTGTTCAGTTGTTTCAGAACAACTTTTTCAAGGACTTTAGAGATGAACGGTAGGTTGGATACAGGTCTATAATTCTTCAAAGTGTTAGTATTGAGGTCGTGCTTTTTTAGTAGAGGTGTAATTATTGCAGTTTTGAGAGCAGTTGGAACAATTCCTGAAAGAAGTGATGAGTTAACCATTTTTGTGATGGTGGGTATAAGCTGTGGAAGGCCCTGAGTAAAAAGAGAAGCAGGTATAGGATCAAGATCACATGATTTTATTGTCATTTCTTTCAGAGTCGTCTTGATTTCTTTCTCGCTTGTTGGTGAAAGAAAAGGAGAGAGTACCAGAGAATTGGGGGATCAGGAGGCATAGGGTAGAAAGAAGTCTGATCCAATCTGGAGCGAATGTTGCGGATTTTATCAGAGAAGAAAGAAGAGAATATAGCAGGAAGTTCAGAGTGCTGTGAACAGTAGGCATTGGGCTTGCCTTTGCAGATCCCAGGAGGGTTGATTTTGAGGGAAAAAGAGATTTCATGGAGGTGGCATCAAGAACTTGAGCAGAGTAAATTTGTCTTTGCAGAATGAATCAGGGTTTGACTTTGTTTATTTGTTTTCGCAAGAGCTGTTTGTTTATTTCAGTTTTTGTTTTTCGCCACTGCCGCTCCAGTTGTCGGCGTTTGCGCTTTGCGACCAGGATATCGTGAGTGTACCATGGGGCGCAGGGCCTATCAGGAAGGACACGGTCAGTGGGAGGTGCATGCTCGTCAAGCAGTTGGCTAAGAACAGTGTTGTAGTATTCAGAAGGGTCAGCGTGATCAGAGATTTGTGATAGGTGTTCAGCAGCTTGTGAAGAGGATTGAATGTCAATGGCCTTGAGATTGCGACGGGTGACATGCTTTTTCTTTTTGATAGGCCTTGCGATGTTGAGAAAGAAAAGAATGGCAGAATGATCAGAAACCAGTTCATTAGTGACAGATACGGATGTGACGAGATCTTGTGAAGCATCGGTAATGAGCCAGTCTAAGGTATGACCTGATCTGTGAGTTGGTTCATTCACCAGCTGGGAAAGAGAGTGGTTAGACAAAGAAAGAGAAAGACGCTTGACATCATGAGAAGACTGGTTATCGAAATGGAAGTAGTCGCCAAGAATGATAAGCTTTTTAGGAGAGAGGCTGTAGTGATAAAGAAGCGACTGAAACTCTTGATGGAAAACTGAAGATGTTAGATTGTTTTTACGGCTGGGAGGTGGACGGTAAAGGCAGCAAAATGTAATAGAATGTCCAGGTAGGTTGAGGTTGAGTTCACAGACTTCAAAAGATTCATGGGAAAAAGGAAAGGAGTGGCAGAAAGAAAGAACTGGTTGCAGAGTGTCTTTGTAGACAACAGCAATACCACCTCCACGGGAGAGTCGGGGAAAAGAAATAATTTTGTAGCCAGGTGGTGTCAGTTGTTTGATTTTAGGTTCATGACCTTGTGGGTTTAGCCAGGTTTCTGTGAGAAAAGTTAGATCAATGTTCTGTTCGAATATGAAATCAGCGAGATAGTCGGCTTTACCCTCTGGGCAGACAGATTGGGCATTAAGTAAACATATGTGGAGAAGGTTTGATGGAGGCAGAGGGGTTGAAGATGACAGTGGTGAGTGAGGGTGACTTTCAGAGGGAGAGGGAAGAGGTGATGAAGGAGATGTGTGCAGTGGAAGAGCAGACCAGAGTTCGAATGCTGAGTCAGATGGTGGAGGAGCTGGTTCAGTCATATATATATATATATTTAACACACACACACACACACACACACACACACACACACACACACACACACACACAAACACTGACTACACTGCAAGGACTGCTTGGATTATGTTCATGGCTGTGTTACTGGTCTAAGGGAAACAACCTCTGTTAGTAACTAGGAAGGACACAGTCTACAGTGAGGTGAGGTCCCTTATACTGCACACCATCAGTAATGGTCAATGATAGAGTGTGTCAACTAGCACGAAACATGTAATGCATGACAATAATGATTCAGTGGCAGCAAGCGGCATTCACAATCACACACACCACCTACACCACACCACCTACATCACACCGCCTACACCATACTACACCACCTTCACAACACCAGCTACATCAACTTCACCACCTACATCACCTACATTACCTACACGACCTACATCAAACCACCTACACACACCACCTACATCACACCGCCTACATCATACCACCGACATAATAATAATAATAATAATAATAATAATAATAATAATAATAATAATAATAATAATAATAATAATAATAATAATAATAAATAATAATGATGATGATGATGATGATGATGATCTTAATAATAATGAAAATAGTAATAATACGTAGAATTCATACAGCGCTATATCTTGCCAAAATCAAATCAAAGTGTTTTCATTCATCCTAGTTTTTCACATGCAGCCAGTTACAGTTAATAGATTTTTACAAAATACACGCACGCGCACAATTAACAGTTTTTACACATTCAAATGTAAACACACACACACACACACACACACACACACACACAGGAAGGAAGGTGGCAGGATAGTTAAGACGTTTGCCTGCCAACAAGTTAACCGTGAGGTTCTGGGTTCGATTCCCAGTCTCGCCCTTTCTTCCCAGTTTGACAAAAAAATCGAACTGAATGTCAAAGTCCTTCGAATGAAACTATAAACCGAGGCCCCGTGTTCGAACGCATGCAGATCATCTTCCGCACACGATAAATCCTGTTCCGCTTTTTGGAAGAGTAGGCCATTGTGTGCCGGTGGAAACAGATGACAAAATTTACAAGACCGCATACATACGGGGACTGGATGTAAAAAAGCACATGAGTGCTTATTCCATTATCCTCGATATAAAAGAACAAATAAATAAATAAATAAACACACACACACACACACACAAACACACACAGGTTGTACACTCCGGCAGGGTGATGGGGGGGGGGGGGGTATTGGTTGTTGAGGGCAGGATCAGAAATAAGATGAAACAAGAGGAGAGAAGAAATAAGATGAAACAAGAGGAGAGAATCTTAGGTTTTAAATAAATGTGTCGTTAGGCTGGATTTAAAAGCTTCATAAGTAGACTTTTGGTGGGAAAGAGAGAGAGGGAGGCCATTCCAGATCGATAGACCAGAAACAGAGAAAGAGCAATGGCCAACAGTGGACTTGTTGAATCTAGGTATTCTTAAGCTCAAGGTATCTGCAGCAGAGCAGAGGGAACAAGAGTGTACAAGTGAAGACATTCACAGAGGTAGGAAGGTGCTGTTTTGTGGAGACACTTGTAACAGAGGGTAAAGATCTTATAGTGTACATCACATCATCTACACCACAGACCTACACCACCCACATCCCACCACCTACATCACCTGCACCACCTTCATCACACCACCTACATCACACCACCTACATCACACCACTTACATCATACCACCTACATCACACAATCTACACCACACCACATACATCACCTACACCTACATCACACCACTTACACCACACCACTTACACCACACTACCTACACACACCACCAACACCACACCACTACATCACCTACACCACCCACATCACACCACCTACATCACACCACCTACATCACACCACTTACATCATACCACCTACGTCACACAATCTACACCACACCACATACATCACCTACACCTACATCACACCACCTACATCACACCACTTACACCACAACCACCTACACCACACCACCTACACCACACCACCTACATCACCTTCACCACTTAAACCACACCACCTACACCACACAAACCTATATCACCTTCACCACTTAAACCACACCACCTACACCACACAACCTATATCATCTATACCACACTGCACCATTTAAATAACACCAGCTACACACACAACCTACAACACACCACCTACACCATACCACCTACACCACACTACCTACACCACACCACCGACACCACACCACCTACATCACCTACACCACCCACATCGCACCACCTACATCACACCACCTACATCACACCACTTACATCATACACCTACATCACACAATCTACACCACACCACATACATCACCTACACCTACATCACACCACCTATCATCACAACCACTTACACCACACACCTACACACACCACCTACACCACACAACCTACATCACCTTCACCACTTAAACCACCACCACCTACACCACACAACCTATATCATCTATACCACACTGCACCATTTAAATAACACCAGCTACACCACACAATCTATACCACACCACCTACACCATACCACCTACACAACACCACCAATACCATTTACTCAGCACCACCTATACCATACCATCTACACCACACCCACCTACATCACACCATCCACATCACGCTACCCACATCGCGCCACCTAAACCACACCACCTACACCAACACACTACTCCACCAACACCACCACACTGCATCACATCACACATGTTCCACGCAAAACTTCACTACACCACATCGCACCACGCACACCACATGACCCACACCCCCCAAACCTCACGTTCCACACCACACATACAACATCCCCACTACCACACCACACCAAACCAAACACACACATACACATCCACACCACACACATGACAAAACACCACACACACATCACACCACCATCACCACATGACACCAGAACATACACACAACACACACATCCACACCTCACCACATCACACCAGAACATACACACACATCCACACCACGCCACATGACACCAGAGCACACACACAGAGAACACACACACATTTACACCACCACATCACACCACCACATCAAGTCACCACATCACACTACCACACCACACCAAACCAGCACACCACATCACACTACCACACCAAATCATACTACTCCACACCACTACACTTCACTACACCACCATATTACATCACGCCAACACAGCATATAACACACAACTCTACAGGACACTACACTACACTACATTACACTACATTACACTACACTCCACTACACATACTCATCACACCACTACACGCACACTACACTGCACTACACTACACTACATACATACATACATACCCACCACACACGTACACCAAACCACATACTGCAGCACACAACCACCATACTGCGCAAGCACACCACATACTGCATCACACCACACACATACTGCATCACACACACCACCATACTGCACCACACACACTACCAATCTGCACCCCACACCATACTGCATCCACCACCTACTTCGACACCACCATACTGCTCAATCACACCACCATACCTGCATCACACCACACACCATACGCACCAAACCACACCAATACTGCATCACACACACACAAATGCACAAACCACATACTGCATACGCCACACACCGTATGCTCACACCACACATCAAACTGCAGCACACCATACGCAACACACCATACTGCATCACTACCACACCACCATACTGCATCACAACATCACCATACTGCATCACACCCACAACCATACTGTATCACACCACTCCGCATTACCACACACCATACCGCACCACACCACCATACTGCAACACAACACCACCATACTGCATCACACCACACCACCATACTGCATCAACAACACCCCATACTGCACCACACCACCAAACTGCAGAACACACCACCATACTGCATCACACCACACCACCATACTCCATCACACAACCACATACTGCAAACACACACCACCATACTGCATCACACCACACCACCATACTGCAAATACAAACCACCATACTGCAGCACACCACCATACTGCAGAACACCACACCACCAACTGCAGCACACCCACACCACCATACTGCAGCACACCACACCACCTATACTGCACCACACCACACCACCATACTGCATCACATCCCACCACCATACTGCAAAAATATCAAACCACCATATGCGTCCCCCCACTTCAGAACACCACACCACCAACTGCAGCACACCACACCCATACTGCAGCCACCACACACCATATGCACCACCAACACATACTGATCACTCCACACCCCATACGCATCACACCATCAACTGCGTCAAACCACACCCCCATACTGCATCACACCGCACAAACATACTGAATCACACCACCATACTGCATCAAACCACACCCCCATCTGCATCACACCGCACAACCACACATACTGCAGATCACACCACCATATCATGCAGCACACCACCATACTGCATCACACCACACCACCATACTGCAAACACCACTAGCACCACACCACTATTGCATCACAGCACACCACCATCCTGCAGCACACAACACCACCATACTGCATCACATCACCCCACCATACTGCATCCCACCACGCCACCATACTGCATCACACCACACCACCATACTGCATCACACCACACTACCATACTGCAGAACACCACACCACCATACTGCAGCACACCACCATACTGCATCACACCACAATACTGCATCACACCACACCATCATACTGCAACACACAACCATACTGCATCACACCACACCACCATACTGCATCATACCATACCACTGTACTGCAGAAACACCACACAACCATACTGCAGCACCCAACACCACCACACCACAGCACACACCACCATACTGCATCACACCACAATACTGCATCACACCACACCACCATACTGCATCACACCACAATACTGCATCACACCACACCACCATACTGCATCACACCACCATACTCCATCACACCACACCACCATACTGCATCACAAAGCACCACCATACTGCATCACATCACACCACCATACTGCAGCACACAACACCACCATACCACAGCACACACCACCATACTGCATCACACCACTCTACTATACTGCATCACAAAGCACAACCATACTGCATCACATCACACCACCATACTGCAGCACACAACACCACCATACTGCATCACACCACACCACCATACTGCATCACACCACACCACCATACTGCATAACACCACACCACCATACTGCAGAACACCACACCACCATACTGCAGCACACAACACCACAATACTGCATCTTACCACACCACCATACTGCAGAACACCACACCACCATACTGCTGCACACAACACAACCATACTGCATCACACCATGCCACCATACTGCATCACACCACATCACCATACTGCATCACACCACACAACCATACTGCATCACACCACCATACTGCCTGCGCCTCCTGATCTTCAGTTCACTGGCACTCCTCTCTTTTCCTTTCATCCCACAAGTGAAAAAGAAATCATGACAATTCTGAAGGAAATGACTATAAAATCATGCGACCTTGATCCCATACCTGCTCCTGTTTTCTCACAATGCCTTCCACACCTTGTACCTATTATCACTAAAATAGTAAACTCATCTCTTGTGTCAGGAAATTTTCCATCAGCTCTTAAAACAGCAATAGTCACACCTCTACTGAAAAAGCACGACCTCGATCCCAACATTCTGAAGAATTATAGGCCTGTCTCAAACTTACCCTTTGTCTCTAAAGTACTAGAAAAAGTTGTTCTCAAACAGCTCAACAGTCACCTTCATTCCAATGATCTCCTTCCCACTTTTCAATCTGCCTATCGCCCGAACCACAGCACCGAAACCACCCCTAGTCCACACTTAAGATACACTTCTACTTGCTTCTGATACAAGGAAAAATCTCCCTCCTCACTCTTCTTGACTTATGTGCAGCCTTCGATACCATAAATCACTCAATTCTTCTTTCTCGCCTCCAAAATATGTTTGGTATTAACGGCACAGCCCTCACCTGGTTTACTTTATACCTCACAGACAGGTTCCAGAAAGTTATTGTAAACAAAATTCAATCAAAACCTGTCATAATAGAATGTGAAGTCCCGCAGGGATCAGTCCTGGGCCCTGTTCTCTTTACTCTCTACACTGCTCCACTCTCACATATAATAAACAACCACCATATTGATCATCATTTCTATGACGATGATACTCAGCTTCAGTGCAGTGATACTGTTGAAAACTTGCCTCCCCTCCTGACAAATATGTCCTACTGCCTTCAAGACATTCAAAACTGGATGAATCAGAACAAGTTACAACTTAACGCCGAGAAAACTGAAGCCATGCTCATAGGGACCCAATATAAACTTTCCTCTATCGCAAAAACTTCAATAGAATTCGGCAATGGGTCAGTTCCTTTGTCCAACTCTGTGAAGTATTTAGGAGTAGTTCTTGACAACACACTCTCTATGAAAAAATTCATCACCCAGACCTGCCAGTCTTGCTACTATCAATTACGGCGCATAAGCGCGATTCGCAAGTATCTGTCCACTGATGCAACTTCCAAGCTTGTCACATCTCTCATTCTTTCACGTTTGGACTACTGTAAATCTCTTTTGGCTGGCCTACCAGCATCATCTATCCACTCTCTTCAACGCATACAAAACTCTGCAGCTCAACTGGTCCTAAGAAAGAAAAAATCTGAACACACCACTCCTCTTCTGCGATCTCTTCACTGGCTGCCTGTCTCACAAAGACTGGAGTATAAAATCAAACCCCTGTTTTAAATGTCCCACAAAAACGCACCCTCTTATCTCTGTAAATTCTTCTCTGTACACTCCATCCCGTTCCCTTTGTTCAGCCCCAGATACTTGTGCTTTCGAAC
>CM054141.1:24100127-24115127 GCA_028751875.1 Rapana venosa
CCCTTTGGGGAATGGGGGAAACTGTACTAAATAAAGGGCGCGAAACGGTACCCATCTAAAGTGGTAACCACGCTCGACGCTGCTTACTTGGCGGGGAAAGCGAGTCTCCGACCAGGCTATGCTGGGTAGGCTATTTTGTTTTTCCCGTAACCCCCCGCGGGGGACGTTTTACCGTTTTTTAAGGGATATTTATCTTCTGCGTGTGTGTAGTTGTGTGTGTGTGTGTGTGTGGTGTGTGTGGGTGTGTGTGTGTGTATGGGTTGTGGTGTGTGTGGGTGTATGTGGTGTATATGTGTAGTGTGGTATTTTTGTTGTGTACACGATTTTAATTAAGGGAAATGGCAGGTCTGCAGGGCAGTTGCCCCGGGAGATTTTAAAAAACCCGGGCCCCCCCCCTTAATTCCCCAGACCCCGCCCCGAGATTCGCCCCACGTTGAGGGCACATTATGGATTGAAGTCGAACTTTTTTTAACCACTCGGCTAAAGCCTTTTTGGTTGGACTAACTTTTTGTTACTCATCTCACCCTAGCCAACGGGGAAGGGGGGTGGGGGGGGAAAAAAGGGGGGGGGGGGTGGGGTCGGGGAAGGGGGGGCGGGGGGGGGGGGGGGGGGGGGCGGGGGTTGGGGGGGGGGGGGGAGGTCATGACAAACTGAAAGAAGCCCCCCTTAAAAAAACCATAAAAAAATAACACCACCCCAACTGACTCTGGCAGTTTCCCTAGTCAAACAGTGCAAATATTTACACACACACAAACACACACCACAACACAAGCGTGCGCGCGCGAGCACGCACACACGCAAAAAGCCGCACCACAAAAACACGCACGCGCACACGCAAACAATACACACGCGCACACACGCACGCACGCGCGCGTGCGCTAAGCAAAAACGCCAAAAGCACGCACGCGCGCGCACACACAATGTACCACATGTAAAACACATACTACAACATAATACATCATACATACATACAACAAAACATCAAAATACATACTCGTACAACATTTACCTAAAACATACATCATACACAATAATGCTTACAAAAAATACTTGGTATATACACACACACACACACAGGGTTGGTGTGTGTGTGTGGGGTGTGTGTGTGTTGTGGTTGGGGTTTGTGGTGAAAACCCATTCCATGATATGTGTGTGTGTTTTTAAATTTACTCTGTTTACCTCTCTGTGATAAACCTAAAAAAAAAGAAAAAAAAACGGAAATTTTTACAATCCCCCAAAAAAAAAAAACCCCCCCCCCCCCCCCCCCCCAACCCCCCCCCCCCCCCCCCCCCAAAAAAAAAAAAAAATTTTATCAATGAAAAAGAAATTTGGAAAAGCATCATAAAACAAGTCGACAAAAACAAAAAGAAACATAAAAAATGTTAAGGTTAATGAAATATAAAAATTTGTAATTTAATGAAAGATAAAATTTTTTAAAATTTAAGACGTATAAAAAATGTTGAAAGGGTTAAATAAAAGATAAAACGTTGAAGGGGTTAAGGCAGTAAAAAAAAATGTTGTAACATTAATGAAAAATACAAAATGTTTAACTTGATAAAACTATGAATTTTTTGTAACGAAAATAAACTGAAATGTTGTACGTTAATAAAATATAATGTTGTAACGTTAAAAAAAACTATAAAAAAATTTGTAACGTTAATGAAACTATAATAAAGTTGTAACGTTAAGAAACATAATGTTGAAAACGTTAATACACTATAAGTTTTAAAACGAAAAAAACATAAAAAATGGTAACTTTTAAATAAAACTTACAATTTTTAACGTTAATAAAAACAAAGAAAGTTTGTAACGTTAATAAAACTAAACAAAATTGAAAACGTTAATGAATATAAATGTTGTAAGTTCATGAAACTTAACAAATTTTAACGTTAATAAAACTATAATTTTGAAAACTTTAATAAAATAAGTTGAAACGTTAAAAAAAACTAAAAAAAATTACTTTAAATGAAACTAAATATAATTTGTAACGTTAAAAAAACATACAAAATTTTGTAACGTAAATAAACTATAATTTTAATTTTAAAATAAACCAAAATGTTGAAAACGTTAAAAAAAACAAAAAAAAATGTTGAAAATTTTTAATGAACTATAATGAGTAACGTTAAAAAAACATAACAAATATTGTAAGTTTATAAACCATTTTCTTGAAATTTTCCCCGGGGACCCCCGGGTATCTTACAAAAAAAGCATTGCAAGAATGGGACCCCTGCCCTCCAACCAGGCATGCGTAAAGGCGACAAGGTGGAACCCCCCTCAGTTGGGGGTTGGGCACAGGGAAAAACCCCGTCCGTAAAAAAAGAGCAGTTCAAAAACAGAACAAAGAAAATTTATTTTTTGCTGGAAGGCCTCCCGAGTCCAGTGGATCGTATGAAGCTTTTGGCCAAAGCCGAGAGGAAGCCCAGCGGGAAAAGGGGAAAGACCTGAAACCACCAAAACAAAATCAGACAGGACAGGGAAACGTGGGGAATGTAGAGAGGGCAAGCTGGACGGGTAATTTTTGAGAAAAAAATTAAACCTCCATGCCCCTAGGATAAGGAGAGTAATGGAGGGATTAGGAGAAAAAACCCAACCGGGAAACCGCCCCTCACTCGGGAAGATAGCCAGCCCACGAGGGATTTGCCATACCCAAAGAAAGGCGTTGAGCGATCCCTTAGGGAGTGGAACCCCAAAAACAGCAGACTAAATGCGAGACTGAAGGAAGCCAATCAAAATCCCACACCAGTGTACGCACCAACAACCCCCAAAAGATGAGGCAAAGACAATTCTACCCCAGGAACAGAGACAGAAAAAGCCCCCATATCATCTCTCATGGGGGCCCTCAATCCCAAGGGGGAATGAAAAACCCAAAACTAAAAGGTCAGGGAAAAACAGGGGGGGGAAACGAAATAAAACGGGTAGAGATTGGGGTTCTGCGCATGAAAATTTGGATAGGGGGCCCCCTTTCCCAGGGGACATCCCCAAGTGACTTGGGGGTCCCCGAATGGGAGAATAAAACCCAGATGCCCCTGATATAAATGGAAAGGGGGAAAAAGATCTTTTGGATTGAGAACCAAGCGAAGTGCGGATGTCGGGGCGATATCACCTGGGACAGCACCACCCCGATAAAACGAAGAAAAACAAGAAAAAATCCACTAAGCGCGTTTTGATACCAGCGATTGAGGCCCCCAACGTGAAGTCGCATTCGTCAACGATCTGAGGAACAGATTTCCACATCCTGCAGAACATGACAGAAAGCATAAAAAGATACGACTGGGAAAGATCGAAACTGTCCTGAGAGCAGAAAGGAAAAATCGGCCCCAAAAAAGAAAAGACCAACAATGACTGTAACAAAGACCCTCGAGCCACAAAAAAAAGAAAAGAGACCAAAAGAATTGCAAGAAAGTCTCCCCGGTACGAAAAGAGGCAGGAAAAGTTGTACAAAAGGCACACAGGAAAAGGAAAAGATCGCACGCCGTGAAAAAGAGAAGCCCTGGACCAGCGGCGCTGAGGGCAGAAGGCGGGGCCCCAAGGAGAGCAAGGAGGCTACAAAATCACCCAAAAAAGTATGCAAAAAAAATTTTAAAAGGGCTTGGGGGCCCAACAGGGACAGACAAGGGAAACTGTTAAAAAAAGAGAAAGAGCAAGAAAAAAGATGGGGTGAACACTTCCCGGGAAATTTCAACCACCACCACCGACGAGACACCCACAAACCCAGAAGACAAAAAGACTTGACATTAGTCAACCCCCAACAAAAGGGAAAAATGTGGCTGTCACAAACTTCAAGAACGGGAAGTACCCGGGCCGGACAATTGGTGCCCAACTGTTTAAGGCAATTTGAAAATGCGTGACATACAGAAACCCCTGTTTACAGCTGCAGAAGAACGAAAAAGTACCCGAGATTGGACCAAAGGAGTATGCAAAATCCCCCAAAAAAGGCCCACAAGCAACAAAAGGAGGGAACCCTTTTGTCTGGCCCAAACAAGATAGGCCAAGGGCATCACAAAGAATATCAGACGCTTGGACGAGCTTTTGGGAAAGAACAAACAGGTTTCAGGAAGCAACGAGGATGATAGAAATATTCACGCTCAGAAACATCTGAACAGTGACAGGTGGCAAAGACAACTGATGTAATTTTTTTGGGGTTTGAAAAAGGGAAATTCGCTAACAGAGACAGCCTTTGGAGAAACCCTTCGACACTATGGCAAACCCCTCGAAACTGGGACAACCCTTTTCAAAAGTTCTATGACAAGTTCAGATGTCGTGGGCCATAGCACCTGTTTGAATCAAGATGGGGTAAGAAAAGGGTTGTTCAGCAGTTCTCTTTATCGGCCCTTGATTTGGGGGATGAGGAAAACGAAGAAGCACCCCAAAAGGGATTCCTGGGCCCGTTCCAATAGAAACCCTTGTTTGGGATGACCTGGGGTGCTGTTCCCCCACACCAACATTCCGAAGACCAGCAGACTCCAAAAATTCGACAGCAAGTGGCTTGATTAGCACCCAAAAAAAACGGAGAAATTCGCTAATTTTAAACACCCTCCCTTGAAATGAATGGAACTGACCCGCGCCCAAAAAGACAAGTTAATCCCCCGGCACATCATCAAACCAAGGGGGGACAAAAGAAACATCCACAACAGATGGGCAAGGGAGGTTTGGTTTAGGGGAAAGAAAATATCTGGAGATCAAAAGACAGCACCAAAACCAAACTGAACATACCCGAGCTGTGTTGTATCACGCTCCTTACGGTCGGTGCGGGGGATGACGGAATGGGTCTTTCCAAACTTTGATCCCACACCATAAGCCGCGAAGAATTCTCCGGATTTTTTGGCCAAGAAATTCCAATGATGACCTACTACGGAGATGCAGCAAGAAGAATGGAACCCTAATCACCACGACGGGGAAGTGGATGGGACATCCCCCCAAGAACCCCAGCAATAAAAAACAGCAAGACTAGACCCCAGAAGAAGGAAAAGAAAGGAAGACCAAAAGCAAAGGGAGAAGAAAATGTAAAAGTGAGATGAAGCCAGAGCACTCTTGGGGATCAGTGACTAAAATTTGGGCCCGAATAGGCAGGGAGGGAAGCGCTTTTTGCTGCCCTACACACGCTGGGTGTAATGGCTAAAGAAAGAGATTCTTTTAACGTTAAGAAACTAAAAAAATGTAAAGTTAAAAAAAATAAATATAATGTTTAAGTTTATAAAACTATAACAAATGTAGCGTTTAAAAAAACTATAACAAAAGTAACGAAAAAATAAATTAAAAAATTTGTAACTTTTAAAAAAACTAAAATAAGTTTTAAAGTTTAAAAACTATAATGTTGAAAGTTTAAAACATAATAAAAGTTGTAACGTTAATAAAATTTAATGTTGTTAAAAGTTTAAAGAAAATAAAATTTTGAACATAAGAAATTAACAAATGTTGAAAGTTAAAAAAACTATAAAGGTGAACTTTAAAAAAATATAAAAATGTGTATCGTAAAAAACTATATGTTGTAAGTTTAAAAAACTTAATAAAAAGTTATCATTTAATAAAACTAAATAAATGTTGTAACTTAAAAAAACTTAATAAAGTTTTAAATTAAAAAACTATAAGTTTTTAACGTTAATAAAAATAAAAATGTTTTTAAACCTTTTAAAAAAATATAATGTTTTTTTTTTAACCCTTTAAAAAATATAATTTGTACTTAATAAAACTATATGTTGTAACCTTAATAAAACAAATAAAGTTTATCCCTTTAAAAAACTATTACAACTGAGTACATCTATGGGCTGTGCCGCTTCCTTGAAACACCAGTGCAATGGCCACTGGAGTGGAAGTACTGGGTTTTTCACGGCTGAATGGGGGACAGGAAGCTCTGTATCCAAATGTATTTGTTTCAATGTCAGCTTCACATTTGGTGCGTATGCGTCACGTCATGGTTAGTCGGGGCGGGTTTTTATGGTAAAAGGTAAATTATTGTTCCCAAACCCTTTCGGGCGTAGGGGACGGAAAAATAATAACAAATGATGGAAATTATTAGCGCGAATCTTGTAAAACAACAAACACAGGTAATGACATTTTTTTTTTCGATATCAGGAATAAGCACTCATGTCTTTTTTTTTTTTTTACTAAGTCCCCGTGTGTTGGGTTTTGTAAATTTTTTCATCTGTTCCCACCGGCACACGATGGCCTACTCTTTCGAAAAGCGGAACAGGATTTAACGTGTGCGCAAGATGTTCTGCATGCGTTCGCACACGGGGCCTCAGTTTATAGTCTAATCCAAAGGACTTTGACTGTCAGTTCAGATGTCAGAGACCTCAGCCTCTCCAGGGACCAGCATACTGAGGGCGGTGCCTATCTCCTCTCCCTCGCTGTTTTACCTTCCCTGTCCCTAAAGAGGGCAGGCACCCATCTTACAGCTGGGTGAACTGAGGGACTGTACTGAAGCCAAGGTTCGCGAAGTCACCCATCCACTTGCTAACCACGCTCAATGCTGCTTAACCTTAGCTTAGGGAAAGCGAGTGCTTTGACTACAGAGCTGTCCTGGCTATATCATATCATCACTCAAAAGCAGTCCCATGTGGAGAAAATACAGTTTGCTGCTCAGGGAAGAGTGAAAGTGAGGTGCTTGACAGAGCGAGAGAGTGGTGCATCTGTGGGCGTGACACCTAGTGGACGTGGTACCCGGTAACTGTTGGTCTGCAGAAAGCATTTTCAGTTACAGCGTGATGGCTTCGAGACAGCAGTTTGGTCGGAAAGCTAAGCGATCGTTGCGCTTCACCCCCGAGATGTCGGCCAGCAAACAGACAAAGAAAAAAAAGACTGTGGCAGGTGAGAGTGAGAGGGGGAGAGCGTGGGAAAGCAGGAATAACGACTTGGACAGTAGTGGGGGCAGCGAACAGATGGAGCATGGAAGAGGGAGCAGAGAGGAGGGGGATTTCGACATCGCGGAAATTCACGAAGTTGTGCTGACCAGAGTGAACGAGACACTTTCCGCGTACAAAGGGGTGGCCACACAGTCCGGGGAAGGAGATGGCAGCTCCGTCAATCAGGCAGCTGGTGCCTGCCCTGGCCACAGCGGTGGTCGTGGCGGTGACGGAGGCCATGAAAGGAGTGGTGAAGTCGGTGACCGCCCAGCTGCAGACTGCCACCATGCCAACGGCCAGGGAGCATCGGCTGTTTGCTGCAGTCACACGACTAACATACGAAAATGACCGGTTACAGCAATACTCCAGGAGAGAATCCCTCCGCATCCACGGCATTAGGACCGAAGTGGGGGAAACCGCGGAGCATGTGGAGGAGAAAGCACTGAAGGTCTTTGCGGATGCCGGAGTGGAGGTGTCTGCCGACGACATCGCCGCGGTGCACCGCGCGGGAAAGGAGTCTGGAGGAAGCCGCCCAGTCCTGGTCAGGTTCGTGTCCCGCCGGAAGAGACGACAGGTGATGGAGAAGAAGAAGAACCTGAAGGGGAAGCCGGGCTACGAACGAGTCTTCGTCAACGACGACCTGACCCCTTTGCGTGCCAGGCTGTTGGGGTATGTGAAGCGGTTAGACCAGGTGGAAAGAGCGTGGACAGTCGATGGTCGTATTTTTTGTGTAAAAAAATCCCCACCTGGTTTGCCTTCCGAACAGCAGACCGACAATTGTAGAGACCCCCGATGACTTATTTGACAAGCTGGGTCTCGACTCCATTGACTTCAGGGCTTTGGGGCTGTCCCATTTGGAAATGGGGTTAGAGGAAGACTGAGGGGGCCCAGGGGGGAATAACTGCGTGGCGCATACCATCAACTATAATCGTCCCTATGTACCCAGTAAGTGTTTGATTTATAAACATTCTCTTTTTCTTAGTAGTGACTGGCCAATTGGGTTTATGTACTGTCGGGGAAAGAAACATAATCATGCCAATGACAATGAAGCTGTTGTTAATCAGATTGAAGATGATGATAATGACGATGATAAAGACCGCAGTTGTGGGGAGGATGATAATGACGATGTTGGAGGAGAAGATGAAAGAAACGAAAACAGAAAAGAAGGTGTTGGTGTTTTTTGCAGGAGTAATGACGATGATAACTATGAAGGCAGTGATAGATACACTAATGAGAAATACGGGTGTCGGGTTCTGGGCAGGGACGATGTTCATGGTGATGTGGATAAAACAGATAATAGTATATATCGTAATAGTGTTTCTGGCAGGAATGATGATGACGATGATGATAAGAATGATGATAGTGATGATAGTAGTGGTAAGGGTGATGATGATGATGAGGAGGAGGAGGAGGAGGAGATGGAAGAGGAAGAGGAAGTGGACGGGGAACAAGATGAAGGTGAGAAAAAAGTTGGGAAATGTTATGGAGGGGTGTTTGACAGTGCTGAAGAAAATGACAATGACAGTAAAGATAATGCTGGAAACAGGGATGATAATGAAGTGTGTCGTGGTGACTATGAGATCTACGCTGGAGATGGAAATATTAATTGTCAATGCCAAAGTGATATTAATGGTGGAGATGGTGACGGTGACGATGACGACTATGACGAGAACGATGACGATAATGAAGGAGGAAGGGAAAGTGGAAATGACAACGGGGAACGCCACAACACTGATAGACAATGTCTCAATGGCGTGATTGGCAGGGATGGCTGGGATGATGACGAAGATGACAATGATAAAAACAATGATAATGACATAGTTAGACACGATAATCGACACCGTCATGGTAGGCTGTTTGAGCGGGACGTTGATATTCACGAAGTTGATGATGATGATGGCTTCTGTGGAGATGATAGAGGTGGTGGTGGCGGGAGTAGCGGTGGACATTTAAGAGGGAAACACCATATCAACATAATTAGAACAGAGGGTGTTTACAGCAAGGAAGGAGGAGGAGGTGGAAATGATGATGGGAAATGGAATGGTGAGGCTTCTGGTAGCGAAGTTGCTGCTGCTGCCCCCACTCAGGATGATGAAGAAGAAGACGACGGAGATGATGATGTTGGGGGTGATGGTGATGATGATGATGATGACGACAATGTTGATGATGATGATATGATGATGTCGGTGATGTTGAGGGTGGTGATTATTGTGATAGTGATGATTTTGTCGATGATGATGATGATGTCGATGGTGGTGGTGTGGTAAATGTGAAATAATAATAAAAGATATCCATAATTATGTCTTTGTCAAGAATGATGATAAGGAGAGGGAGGAGGAGGGGGGAAATGATCATGATCATGATGATTATGATGTTGATAGAAGAGGAAATTGTTATAGAAAACGTCATGATGATTTTTTGAGTAGAAATGTTGAGGATGACTCCAACAACCTTGATGAAAGAGAGGACGACGACGACGACGACGACGACGACGACGACGACGACGACGATGATGATGATGATGATGATGATGATGATGATGATGATGATTACGGAGGTAGTGAGAATAGAGGCGGAAATGATGACAGACTTTGTCGAGACAATGCTTTTATCAAGGATGAGGATAACGATATTGGCAGTGATGATGTTGATGACGACGACGACGACGATGATGATGTCGATGACGACTACGACGATGATGACGAAGATGATGACGACGACGGATGTAACGACGACGATGATGTTGGAGAGGTTTATAGAGGTAGAAATAAAAACGGGAAATGTCATGGTAGCTTTTTTGGCAGTGATTGGGATGGTGAATGTGAGGAAGGTGGTGATAGTAGGGGGCATTATGGTGGCATTTTCAGTAGATGCAATGAGGATGATGATAAAAACAATGAATATGAGAGGGATGACGACGGTAGTGGTGAGACTGATAACAGAAAGTGTCATGAAATTCTTTACGATCACTATGATGATGCTGATGGTAGAGATGATGATGCCTGTGATGCTGACGGCGGCATAAGAATTTATCATGGAGATAGCCAGCATAGTGAGAAAGAGGATGATGGTGACGGGGATGTAGATGCTGGCCACGAAAATGATTGTGGAGAAGGAAAGAGTGGCGAATTTCATAGATATGACGTTGACCACCTCTATGGTGGATATGGAGCTGATCGTGGGGGTTATTTTTGCAGAAACGAAGATGATGATGACGACGACGACGACGATGATGATAATGATGATGATGATGAGGATGATGATGATGATGACGACAATGTTAACGGTGACAATGACGACAACAATGATGATGACGTCGACGATGACGATGAAGATGAGGAAGATGGTTATGGTGAACATCATGGTGACGGCGATGATGATGATGATGATGATGATGATGATGATGATGATGATGATGATAAGAACGATGATAGGAATGATCTTGGTAGAGGCTATGATGACTGTGGGGACGAGGATGGTGGGGGCGACGAGGATATTGATGTCAGTGAAGGTTGCCAGGCTGAGAGTCACTGTGGCACAGGCGATGGAGGTGATGGAGATGGGGTCGATGATCCTGGTGGGGAAGATGATGTTGGTGATGGGGAAGAGATGGTACTGATTGTTACAGTGGCAGTGGTGACGGAGGTGGTAGAGATAGAGAAAATGATGATAGTGGCAATGGGGAAGGCAATAGGGATGATAAGAACCAGAGTGAGGTGAATAAAATGTTATCATCCAGAAAGTGGTAAAAAGGAAGAAGTCTTTTGTACTGATGAAAGTGTTGATGATGTTGATGTCTTTTTTTATTCTGACATGGATGTTAATTCGAATGGCGCTATTGATGATTGTTTTGGTGGGGATGTGAAAGGCTGGCAGGGGGAGTGTGAAGGTGAAGTTAAAATGGTTGACCATTCTATTGAAGGCAAAAACTCCACTCTAATTATGTTCCCTACGGAAAACCGATTTGTACCCACGCACACTCAAGTAAGGAAGAATGCTGCAAAAAATGTGCTGCCTTCGGCGCACGTGGTTTATCAGAGCAGAATGGTGATCCTCGTAATGGAAGTAAAAGAGTAGAGTTTGAGAATACCAGAGATGACAGCATAGCAAATATAGATAGAAAAGAAATCTTACCGTCTAATCCTGATCACAACGCTGGGACGTATAAATCCGAAAGTAAATTGTTGGAACAGGTATCTTGTATGGCATTAAATGTATGTGGTATTCTTACTAAACTGAAAAACCCAGATTTTATTTCATTCATATCTCAATATGACATTCTTTTTATCTCGGAAAGTAAGCTAGACGATATTGATGAAATCCATATTCCAGGGTATGTAGCTTTTTATAAAAATCGGGAAAAATACAAGCGAAAATCTGGGGGTATACTACTATTAGTCAGAGAAAAATCCGTACACTATATAACAGTCTTTGAGAGTGAAAGTAGAAATCAAAAGTAAGTGATCCTGTAAAAAAATAATATATGTTTTGTTAGGGATAGTGATCTGTGTGCGAATGCATGTTCTTCAAATTTAACAAGAACACTGTTTAAACGAGATGTTCTCTTTGGGCTATCTACCTTCCTCCAGAAGGGTCCCCTTTGAAAATAGAGACTTCTTTGATGAGATAGAAGAAGCAATGCTTCACATTGATCACGATGTATCTGCTTACTGGGTGATTTTAATGCCCGGACTGGTACAGTGAATAGTACTGCATTGAGGTAGATAATACGGTTGGACTTGGCACCCAGATGGGGCCACTGATGAAAATAATGGAACCCAATATATTTTGCCGGTTCCTCTCAGAGTTTCACAAGATGTCGCCATAAATAACTGGGGAAAGAAGCTTATAGAATTTTGTAAAACCGTAAATGCCTTAATTGTAACGGATGTATCGGAGAAGATGCCAAATTGGTAAATGTACATGGTAAAAACGTCAGTGTAGTAGATTACGCTATTGTATCATTGGATATGATCTATGCTATTTCAGACTTTGTTGTTTGTGATTTTGTGAACTGTATTCTGATGTACATTGCCCTATTGTTCTTACTCTATATGTAACAGTTTCTAAGGATCTGGAACCACAGGTAGAAGCGGGGGTTGTGCTTCTGGTTATTGACATCAAACAGTGTGTTAAAAGCTTCAGAGTTCCCTTGGGGTAAGCCAAGGTGGCTCAAAGAAAAAGAAATTGATTATATATCTTCATTAGATAATCAGGACATTTTTAAGGTAGAACAGGTATTAAATAGTCTGTTAGGCTCCACAGAGCCCAATTTCACAATCTGATGTAGATAGTGTAGTTTGTATGTTACCAACATTATGAAAGACAGTGCAGTAACAATGGATTGTTGAAAAGAAAGTGTAAGTCTAAAAAAGCACAGCAAAGAAAAACTACAAGGTGCGCATGGTTTAACGCAAGTTGTGAGCAAAAGCGAAAGGCTTTCTTTAAAGCAGTAAATCAGCATGCTCACTGTAGAGGGAGCAGAAGTTTGTACCTTGTCCGGCAACAAGCAAGTCGTGACTATAAAAAAGAAATCAGGAAGCAATTCAAAAATTATCAAAATAACCTGTAAAGAAAATTAGAAGAGTAAAGAATTCTGATCCCAAGGCATACTGGAAGATAATCAACGGGACAAAAGTAGATAAAATATACAGTTACACCCATATCATGTCAGGCATTTAAGGAACATTTGTAAAGATATACTCAGAAGCAGAAGAGACCGAAGAAAGTTGCAGTATTGATGAGGATAACGCCATTGTAAACCAAGAGCTAAATTTACCCTTTACTGAAGAGGAGGTACAGAATGCAATCACTAAACTAAAATCAAATAAAACATGTGGTTATGATCACGTCACTAATGAATTTTTAAAGGCGTCATCAACCAGTTTACTTGGTGCATTTACTAAGTTGTTTAATGTCATCCTTCGCTCTGGAAAATCTCCAAATGCCTGGTCCATGGGAACTATTAAGCCAGTTTTCAAGCATAAAGGAAGTTCAGAGGATCCTAATAATTATAGAGGAATAACTATCTTAAGTTGCTTTGGAAAACTATTTACTTCTGTAATTAACAACCGACTGACAAAATATTTCGATGAATGCAAGACTATTGGGCAAGAACAGGCAGGTTTTAGAGCGGGATTTTCCACCACTGATCACTTGTTTGCACTTCCTTGCATGATTGATGTGTTTCTCTGCCAAGAGGAAAACGACTCTATTGCCTTTTTGTAGATTTTGAAAAGGCGTTCGACCGTGTTAATAGAGCTTTTCTGTGGCGGAAGCTGTTCGATCATGGGGTGAATGGAAACATATTAATGGTTATCAAAGATATTACTCTAAAGCTAAATCATGTGTTAGCAGAGGTGATGAGTGTTCTGACTTTTTTCAAACCTCAACTGGGGTTCGTCAGGGTGAAAACTTGTCACCGTTACTCTTTGCCTTGTACTTGAATGATATGCAGTCTTACATTATGAAAAAATAAACGGTTTATCTACAATGGCAAAAGGAAGCAGGAAACTAGGGTGGGAAAGAGAAAAGGAGGATCTTTTGCTGAAATGTTTTGTTATTGTATGCAGATGATACAGCAATTTGTGCTGAATCAAAAGAAGACTTACAGAAAGCTATCGATGCAATTTGTAACTATTGTCATAAGTGGAAACTTAATATAAATGTAGAAAAAAACAAAAGTTTTGGTTTTTTCAAGAGGTAAAATCAAGAAAATGCCTTGTTTTACATGTGGTGGTAAAGAAATTAAAAGTGGTTTTTTCTTTTAAATATCTCGGCTGAACCTTAATTATAACAACAAATTTAACGTGGCACAAAAACACTTATATGATCAAGCATGTCGTAGTATGTTCTCTGCTAAAAAAAATGCAGAAGACTTTTTCTTCCCATTGATATACAGATTGAATTATTTAACAGAGTAGTAGTTCCAATTTTGCTTTATGGATGTGAGGTCTGGACTCCATCAATGTGTGAATTAGCTTCAAAATTACAACTTAAGTTCTTCAAAATAATTCTTAAACTGGGAAAATCTATCCAAGTAAAATGGTTTATGGGGAACTTGGTCAGTTTCTGTGGAAATAACAGCTAAAGTAAGGATGCTTTGCTTTTGGTTTAAGCTTGTTGATATCGGAAGTGAGCCTAAATTTTCTAACATTGTTTAAAGTTGCTACATGATATGTATATCGTTAATACCCACAAATCTACTTATTTAACTAACGTAGAACGTATATTAAACGAAATCGGGTTAAGTGGCATTGGCAGAATCAGTTTGATCTCAATGTTTCATCTGAATGGTTTAAAGCCAAGTTACACGTAGTTTACAAGATCAGTATTTGCAACAATGGTTTTCTCATGTTGATAACAACGACATATTTCTTATTATAGACTATTTAAGAAGTGTTTCTGCTTTGAAGATTATCTGACGATTCTTCCCGTTAATTTGTCATTATTTTATTCATTTTCGAACGTTAAATCACAGACTTCCCATCCAAATTGGCAGAATAAGAAATGTTCCTAGAGCAGAGAGAGTCTGTGATAAATGTGGTGAAAACGAGATAGGTGATGAGTTCCATTATCTATTCAAATGTCATTTCTTTGTGCAGCTAAGAAACAAATTTATCCCAAGATACTATAGAGGAAACCCAAATGTTATGAAGTTCATGAATTGTTTAGTTCCACAAATAAATCCTTGCTTATTAAAGTTATAAAATTCCTCAAAGAAATAATGAAAACTATTGATTTGACGCATCTCTTTAGATGACACCAGTGTATTTTATTACATGTTAGGGATAAGTTAATTTCCTTTGTTAGTATAGACTTGAATGGCCATGTCATTGTGTGTGAGCACACTAGCACCCCCACGTGCGTGTGTATATGTGTGTGTGTGTCCCCGCATTTGTGTGAAAGTGTGCGCACATAGTTTGAAATGCTTCCTGCGTGCGTGGGTGCACGAGTGTGTGTGTGACCAGGGGTAGCGGGTTTCTTGGCATGTTGATGTTCCACGCCTGCGTGTGTGTGTGTGTGTGTGTGCTTGTTGATGCCTTTGCGTTGGGCGTGGTGTGCTGGGAGAGAGAGAGAGAGCTCAGAACTCACAAATTTAATGTATCTCAGCCTTAGGCCATGGGGAGAGAGAGAGAGAGAGAGAGAGAGAGAGTGC
>CM054141.1:24117627-24125127 GCA_028751875.1 Rapana venosa
ATGATGGCCCCTGGAGAAGCTGGGTCTATGATGCCTCGCTCCCGTTCGATAGCATAGGTTAGAGAACACCTTTACCTTTGCCTGTTTATTGTCATGACATGGAACTGCCTCTGAACGCCACAGGGAATATTCGGTACTAGGCACACAGGTCCAGTCAGAAACCGGACAAAATTATGGACAGCAATTTTATAACACCTGTTACCTGTTGCCATTACTACATGAGAGAGAGAGATAGTAAGAGGGAGAGAGAGAGAGAGAGAGAGACAGAGACGAGAGAAGAGACGAGAGAGAGAGAGATGACCGAGAGAGAGAGAGAGACGAGAGAGAGAGAGGAGGAGAGAATGAATGAATGAATGAATGAATAGAATCTTTTATTTTCCAAGGGTAACAGAATACGCATTCGCATACTTTTTTCCATCCGTCCCTGAGAGAGACAGAGAGAGAGAGAGAGAGAGAGAGGGAGAGACGAGAGAGAGAGAGAGAGAGAGAGAGAGGAGAGAAAGAGAGAGAGAGAGAGAGAGAGAGAGAGAGAGAGAGAGCGAGAGAGCGAGAGAGAGAGAGAGGGAGAGATGAGAGAGAGAGAATACAAGTCCGAATGAAACGAAAAGCTGTGCCCCTTTGTGAAGGGGTTTGTGTATACAGTTTTAGACAGAAAGTTATTCAACCTTAAGTTCCTCGAGTTGGAATGCACCACCTTCATGGAGGGCATACACCGTCCCATAGGAAAAATGTTGCCTTTGATGAACCTCAGAGCTCTAGCCAGGGAACAAACAAAAAAAGATTCAACCCTGAAAATAATGGTTACCCGGCAATGCTGACATTGGAATTTCTCTAAACTTAAATGCCTTCTACAGGTCAATTCCAGGGTTTTTAAAAAGTCTCTGTATTTGTGGAAGACACCAGTGCAGTAATTCTAAACAAGTTTGGATTTTTAAACAAGTTTGGGGCAATAAAGGTTTCTCGAATATCGTAAAAAAAATTGACAGTATAACTGAAAATGCCTTTTTTTTCTTATTTGTCTTTCTCACACCACAAACAGATCAAATCATTATCTGAATGATAACTCATAATTATCGGTAGAAATCCCCCGAATCGGAATGTGGCTACATACATGGTGGGGTGAGGGAATGGTTGCACTGGCAACATTCTCACCATTGATGAACCTCAGAGCTCCTGCTGAGGAACGAAAAAAATAATAATGTATGGAATTTATATAGCGCTGAATCTAGTAAAGCAACAAATCAAAGCGCTCAGATGACTTTTTTTTATATCGAGGATAATGGAATAAATACTCATGTGCTTTTTTTTTACATCCAGTCCCCGTGTGTATGCAGTTTTGTAAATTTTGTCATCTGTTCCCACCGGCACCCCTGGCCTACTCTTTCGAAAAGCGGAACAGGATTTAACGTGTGCGCAAGATGTTCTGCATGCGTTCGCACACGGGGCCTCAGTTTATAGTCTCATCCGAAAACAAATATCGGTAGAAAATGCAAGCTATCTAAAACAGTTAAAATCGAAGTGCTTTTTTTTTTTTTTTACATTTCAAGTATCTGTCAAACATATGTCATCAAATAAGTTTGTGCAATACACTAAGTTATAAAAACAACAACAACAACAAAGCATCGAGAATCTTTCACCGTTTGGGGGTATTAATTTTCCAGTCTGGTTATTGCCAACTGAAATCATGTGACTTTATGAAAACAGATACAGAGTTGTTATCTTCAACCATGTTTTGATGCAGCCAGCTGGATAGCTCAGTGGTCAGATAACTCCCTTTCCCCAAGCTAATGTTAAGCAGCAACGACCGTGGTTACCAAGTGGATGGGTGACCGTTTGCGCACCTTGGCTTCAGTACAAACCCCAGTTCACCCAGCTGTAAATGGGTACCTGCCCTCTTTAGGGTGAGGGAAGGTAAAGCAGCGAGGGAGAGGAGATGGGCGCCGCCCTCAATATGCTGGCTTCTGGAGGAGATGAGTTCTCTGATGTCTCGCTCCCCTATGACCCCTATGAAATAGGTTGTGGGACACCCAAACATCACCAAAACCGTACTAAAAATAATTAATTTTCCCCATTTATCTAACTCACAGATCATTGCGATAGCCTCCCTTTGACAGTCTCTCCTTTTCTATCTGGTTGAGTTTTAAGCAGTAAGTGACAGAGCTAATCATAGTATTTTTTAATTATTGGAACAGGATTATTTGCTGTGTGTTCTGTCTACCCTTCACAATTTCTTTAATGCAGATGGAAATTTTTTCACAGTATTGAATTGTATTACATTGTAGTGTAGTGTAGTGTAGTGTAGTGTAGTGTAGTGTGGTGTAGTGTGGTGTCGTGTCGTGTGATGTAGTGTAGTGTAGTGTAGTGTATTGTAGTGTAGTGTAGTGTATTGTAGTGTATTGTATTGTAGTATATTGTATCGTAGTGTATTGTAGTGTAGTGTAGTGTAATGTAGTGTAGTGTCGTGTCGTGTGATGTGGTTGTAGTGTGGTGTGGTGTAGTGTAGTGTAGTGTAGTGTAGTGTAGTGTCGTGTCGTGTCGTGCATTGCAGTGCAGTGCAGTGCAGTGTAGTGTAGTGTAGTGTAGTGTAATGCAGTGTAGTGTAGTGTAATGTAGTGTGTGTAGTGTAGTAGTGTAGTGTAGTGTAGTGTAGTGCAATGCAGTGCGGTGCGGTGCGGTGTAGTGTAGTGTAGCGTAGTGTAGTGCAATGCAGTGCGGTGTGGTGTAGTGTAGTGTAGTGTAGTGTAGTGTAGTGTGGTGTGGTGTAGTGTGGTGCAATGCAATGCAGTGTAGTGTAGTGTAGTGTAGTGTAGTGTAGTGTAATGTAGTGTCGTGTCGTGTCGTGCAGTGCAGTGCAGCATAGCGTATCGTAGCGCAGAGCAGTGCAGTTCAGTGCAGGAATGAACAGAAATGTCCTGCCACAAAGCAGTGTGGCCGGGTGTACCCAAACAGACACAAAGTTCTGTCTGCTCAAACCACACACTGTGGCACTAGCACCACACACAGAAACTACCTCCATCATTTCGAGGATCGTCTACCTCTCATCTTAAAAATATAAAGGCAAAATTCTAGACTCAGTCCAGTCAGTTGGAAAGATGCCTTTATCAAACAAAACATTCAACAGTTGAACAAAAACAATGGAATTGTGTGACTAGAAGCGGTTTAATATTCTAGATATCGAACTATATGGATCTATAGCTACGATTGGTTTTTATTTACGAATACCTAGTTCCTCTTGTTTAAAGTCGCTTTTTTGTTGTTGATCCCAAATATGTTTTGCAAGCCTTAGAGCTTTTAGATATTGAAACAAGACCAGATTTCACTATTGATATAAATCATTTGATACAGTGCCTGAAAATAAAAGGTACAGATGTCAGTTTTTGTTGGGTGCCCTCTCATGCTGCTCTTGTCTTCTGAAGTTTTTGTACGTCTTCAGTCAAAGAATTTTTTGTTTTTAGAGAAAACCTCTCCAAAGCGACTTCAGGATCGTACAAATGTAAAGCGTGTATCACAGAAAAGTTTAGCCTCTTGAAATCCAGTTTTAAGAGAAAAAAGCCATCGTATTCTTCGTTACTGTATGCGAGATTGATTACCACCATTTCTTACAAAAAACGACGTCATACTTTTAAAACAAAGGTTTCCATATTGGCGGGTGCATTTATGGTGAACCATTTTCTCTGGAGCTTTGTTTATTGTTTTGTCTGAAGCTTGGTGTTTTCTTACCAAAACATTTTGACGAAAATGCTTCTGAAGAAAATTTAGGTGTAATTCTGTTGGATGAAAATATTCTTTTTTTGCTATTTCTAAGTCTCTTGTTCATAGCCCAGTTTCTGCTTTTCTTCAGAGTTCTATGATATTGTTTCCCCTATTTGCATTTTTAGACGTTACATTGATGGTTTTATACCAAACTGTTGTAAGACTCTCTTTCCGTATGTTTTCTATTGTTTCTGCTACAGATCCTTTTTCTCCAGTCTAATATCACTTATAGTGAACAGACGTTAAATTCAAGAATAAACACATACAGACACAGATAGATATTAAATTTTTTTGTTATACCACTTCAAGTCACGGAAGATTTCTCTGCGTGAAATTCGGGCTGCTCTCCCCGGGGAGAGCGCGTCGCCACAAGAGCAGCACCACGCATTTTTTCTTTTTCTTTTTCTTGTCTGCAAGTGTATTTGTTTCCCTATCAGAGTGGCTTTTTTCTACAGAATTTTGCCAGGGACAACTCTCTTGTTGGCGTGGGGTCTTTTACGTGCGCTAAATAATTTTGTGCAACACACGGGACCTCGGTTTATCGTCTGATCCGAAAGACTAGCACCCAGACCACCACTCATGGTCTCATGGATGGGAGAAAAGGTTCGGGTACAAACGGGATTTGAACCACCGCACACTTCCGACCCGGACTTTTTGCTTTCTAGGCAGGCGCGTTACCTCTAGACCACCAATCCACCGATAGGTAGACAGACAGACAGACAGACAGACAGATACACACATACGCACGCACACACGCACGCACGCACACATGAAAATGCTCAAGAAATTTCATCATGATCTTTATTGACGTCTCTAAATCTCAGAAACACTACAATAATGTACAAACAAAAAAAGAGATAATCACCACAACAACAACAAATAGAAAGACCTACAAACCTACAGACACACTATTCAGAACTAAAACGAAAATAAATGAATAAGCAAATAAGAGACTAAAAAGTAGTTCAATCCTATCCATTCTTATTGTCCATAGCCCCAGACGACCACAAAGGTCAGATCCAGCCTGTCACCTTGTAAAATTTCAAATCTTAGAAGAAGAAAAAAAGATCAAAAGTCTGCAAGCAGAAAGAAGAAAACAACCTAAACAAATAAAGAAAAAGCCCAAAAGAAACAGAAAAACAGTTGTGCTTTTATTATTTTTTTTTTTTACTCGATCTACCCAGGACTGGGCTGTTATTTGGTGAAGACAGAAGCATGTCTGATCAGCATTGTTTCGGGCTTCATCCTGGCGTCAGGGGAAGGGTAGGATCATCCTGAAAATACAGTGTAATTCATGGGTTAGGATACTGTCTTTGAGAAGTCTTTGCTTTCTGTTTTGTACTGAGTGCTTTAGAATACTTTGATAAGTTTTTGCTTTCTGTTTATTCTGTTTAGTATTGAAGGATTTAGGACGCTTCGATAGGTCTTTGCATTCTGCGAATGCTTTAGGATACTTTGAGAAGTCTTTGCATTCTGTGAATGTTTTAGGATACTTGGATAAGTCTTTGCTTTCTGTGAGTGCTTTAGGATACTTTGAGAAGTCTTTGCATTCTGTGAATGCTTTAGGATACTTTGATAGGTATTTGCATTCTGTAAATGCTTTAGGACACTTTGAGAAGTCTTTGCATTCTGTGACAGTTTTAGGATGCTTTGAGAAGTATTTGGATTCTGTTAGGTATTGAATGCTTTAGAATGCTTGGGTAAGTGTTTGCATTCTGTGTGGTACTGAATGCTTTAGAATTCTTTGGTAGATCTTTGCATTCTGTTTTGTATTGAATGCTGTAGGATACTTGGATAAGTTTTTGCATTCTGTTTGGTATAGAACGCTTTAATGTACTTTGATAAGTCTTTGCATTCTATAAATGCTTTAGGATACTGGGGCAAGTCTTTGCATTCTCTTAGTACTGAATACTTTAGGATACTTTGGTAATCTCTGCATTCTGTTTGGTATTGGATGCTTCCGGATACTTGGATAAGTCTTTGTATTCTGTGAATGCTTTAGAATTCTTTGATAAGTCTGTGCATTCTGTTTGGTACTGAATGCTTTAGGATACTTTGGTAAGTCCTTGCATTCTGTTTGGTATTGAATGCTTCAGGATACTTTGACAGTTGCTTGCGTTCTGTTCGGCACTGAAATACATTTTGCAGTGCCGCACTTTACTCAACAATACACAATGATGGTACAACAATGACCTTATATTGCTTTGAATCACATCGTGTATATTGTACTACATTCAGATTCTGTACATACCCTTGGAGTTAACGTCAGTGCAGACTCCACTCTCCCCAAAAGTCTTTTGGATAAGACTATAAACCGAGGTCCCGTGTGCGAAGGCATGCAGAACATCTTGCGCACATGTTAAATCCTGTTCTGCTTTTCGTAAGAGTAGGCTATTGTGTGCCGGGTGGAACAGATGACAAAATTTACAAAACCGCATACACATGGGGACTGGTTGTAAAAAGAACATAAGTGCTTAGTCTATTATCCTCGATAAAAAAGAATAAAATAAAATAAAACACACACAGCGCCCCCCCCCCCTCCTACCCCCACACACGCAAACAAAACCACCCCCACCACCACCCACTCCCCACCCCTCCCCCCACACACAAACCCCCCCCCCCCCACCCAACACACAAACACCCCCCCCCCACCCCACCCTCCTCCTTCCTCCACACACACAGACACACACACACACACACCACCACCACACCACCACCACCATCCCCATCCCCCCTACACACACACACAGACACAAGAGCTGTGCGCGCAGTGACAGGCTACTCAATGCGCATACATTGCACACAGACCTCTCGTAAGCATGTTACCTGCCTGTTGCCACCCCCACCCCACCCCCCAACCCAAACAAACCAAAATCAGCTTTAAAAAATCCCAACAGGGAACGGGATAGCTCAGTGGTCAGAGCACCCGCTTTCCCCTAGCTAAGGCTAAGCAGCATCGAGCATCGATGGGTGACCGTTTGCGCACCTTGGCTTCAGTACAGTACCCCCAAGTTCACCCAGCTGTAAATGGGTACCTGCCCTCTTTAGGGTCAAGGGAAGGTACAGTAGAGCTAGAGGGAGAGGAGATGGGCGCCGCCCTCAATATGCTGGCCCCTAAAGAAGTTGAGGTCTCTGATGCCTCCTCGATCCCCTGCGAGCACATAGACTATAGGAACGCCTTAACTTTACTTTAAACAACAACAGAACCAACGTTATGACGCAGTACGTGAAAACACTATTTTTCAGCTTCCTAGAATTTACATTAAAGTTAATTTTCTCTTAAAAGGGATTCGTGATTTTCCAATAGATATAAAGGTATTGATATTTTAGTCTGTTCACAAATTCATCTCAGGATCACATCGTTTCTAAAGTAACTATCCAACTGTAAAAGCTTTCGCGATTTACTTGACTAACAGACATGACATATCGGATCGGACAGAAGTAATGAAGAATGTATATTATACATTACAGTTTAGTTGCGCAATTTCCTAAATAGTTATTGAAAGAGCAACAGAATCTTTATGGAACAGTCGATTCTTCCCAAGTGTCTTTGTTTTTCTCCCCCTCACCAATGTTTATTTTGGGGGGGATTCTTTTTAGATCTTGATGTTTTGTTAGTGGTGGTGTTGTTGTAGGTGGATTTTGTTTTTTTTTCTTTTTCTTTGCCTTCTTTCTGTATGAGCATGGTTGCAGCTTGGGGAGAGCTTTGTTCTCAAATGTCTGATCTAAAATGGTGATCGGAAAACA
>CM054141.1:24135127-24137627 GCA_028751875.1 Rapana venosa
ACCCCACCACCCCCACCCACACACACACCACACCACAGCACACGACACTACCCTCCCCCACCCCCATACTCCCCTCCACCCACACACCACACACACACACACACACACACACACACACACACACACACACACCACACACACACACACACACACACACACACTCACACACACACACAACAGCAACAACATTAAGAAATTCATTAAGAAATTTGTTCTAGATAGATGGCTTGATGAAAAAAAAGCAAATGCATTGCTTATTCAATGTACCATCTGGAAATAAAATTTTGACTTGACTTGACTTCACACACACACACACACCACGCCACCACACACACACACACACACACACACACACACACACACACACACACACACACACAAACACACACACACAACACATGCACAACACACACCACATACGTGCGCTAACTATGAACCTACTCTGCGGTACGCTGCCAGTGGATTGGCAAACGCCACAGGATTTCGGCAGTAGTGCAGCATGTATCCAACGTCACATCGCAGTACCCCTCTTCTGCCCTGGATTGACAGTCGGCGTTCAGATCCTGACAAACCTCTGACACACACACACCACACACACACACACCACGCACGCGCGCACGCACGCACACACACAACACACACACACACACACACACACACACACACACACACACACACACCCCACGCACACGCACGCACGCACGCACGCGCACATACAAACACACATAGGTCAATTCACATATACACACACATACCCACACACCCACACCCACACACCCACACCCACCCACCCAAACCACCCACCCACCACCCACACACACACACACACACACACACACACCCATCCACCCACCCACACCCACCCACCCCACACACACACACACACACGCACACACGCACACACACACACACAACACACACACACACACACAACACACACACACACACACACACACACACACACCACACACACCCCACACATCTGACAAAGGGAACGGGATAGCCTGGTGGTTAGAGCGATGCATTCGTGATCTGCTGACCCGGGTTGGAATCTCGGTCAAGAGGATTTTTCCCCTGGAGTCAACATCAGTGCCGACTCCACTCTCCCAAAAGTCCTTCGGATGAGACTAGAAACCGAGCTAAAAAGAACGAACGCAACATTAACATTAACCTAAGTAAGAGATTTCTTTCTTCATACGAGATCATTTATGTGATACTTTACAAGTGAGACATTGATTGTCATATGATCTTTTCCCCAAATATATTAATAATAATAATAATAATAATTTATAATAATAATAATAATAATAATAATAATGTATGCAATTTATATAGCGCTTAATCTTGTAAAGCAACAAATCAAAGCGCTCAGATTTCATTTCATACCACTTTAAGTCACGGCAGATTTCTCTCCGTGAAATTCGGGCTGCTCTCCCCGGGGAGAGCGCGTCGCCACAAGAGCAGCGCCACCCATTTTTTTTCTTTTTTCTTCATAGTCCATCTTCTTCTTCGTCGTCGAACGCTCAGACAGCAACTCCTGAGGCCCTGACAAATGCTGCCGTGCGCTGAAGGTCTTCCAGGGGTCCGAAGAGCTTGTCCCTCATCGGCAGGTCAGTAGGCCAGATATCGGCCCTCGGGTTTTGGTGTGTTGGACAGACAGGTCTGGAGGAGGAAGTGTTCTTCCACTGTCATGGGAGAAGTGCCACAGGGGCACGCCTCAGAATCACCCATGTGGAACTTGGTGAACATGTGATGTCTGAGTCTGCAGTGTCCAGTCCTCAGCCTTTCATAGTCCAAAGGTCAACTGCTTTAAAAAAAAAAAGAGTATTACCTTTTGGCGCGTCCTTTTGGCAGAAGCACTGGCACTTTTCGTTGACGAAACAAGGTTCTCGGCAGTAAGGGGGATTCTTGCATCGATCTGGAAGAAGGGGAAAGAGACACAATGAATAATGTAGCGTGTATGTACACGCTCGTGTGTACGAGCGCGCGCGCACACACACGCACACACACGCGCGCGCGCGCAAACACACGCACACACACGCGCGCGCGCGCAAACACACACACACACATATCCATACGATTTTTTTAAACATAAGAAAGGTGTATTTCTTGCTTTAAAAAATCGTTCTTCCAGAGTTCTACTAAACTGTTGCTTCCTTTGAAACATCATGGAGAGGCAGTTAACCTATGGAACAAACGATGGGGGTGGGGAATTGCGGAGTGGGGGGTGCTACATCAAGGATTCAAACAGCATATCGTCACTCTTCTAAAGAAAGGAAATCGCTAACGTTGCTGGAATTATCATTCCATCCAGAAAAAAGACGACGCTTTATTCTAAACAGACTTCAACTGCAGGCAGTGCTAGGTAAAAGGAAGGGTAATGGTATTCCATAACCTGTGCGGTCGTTGGAGAACGAGATGTCAGAGATCTCAGCTTCTCCATAGCTCAGCATATTGAGGGCGGCGCCCATCTCCTCTCCCTCGCTGCTTTACCTTCCCT
>CM054141.1:24140127-24168823 GCA_028751875.1 Rapana venosa
CAAAAGGGCAGTTAACTTTTTATAAAAAAGTATATCAAAGAGAAATTGAAAAAACTTAGGGGTTTCTTTTTGAGAATGGTCTTTCACTTTCCCCGAAAAAAAACAACCCTTTGTCCTCTTTAAAAACGGTGTTGCCCCACAATTCTCCAAATTTTGAAAAATGGAGAAACTTAGAATACAAACAAGCAGTAAAATTTTTGGGTTTCCCACTTCTAAGTTAACGTGGAATAAACATATTGATTATAGGGCAACTAAAGCTAAGAAAGTTCTTAACTTCAAAAAAGTCCCAAAACACCAAGGGGCAAGAGTTCGTTTAAAGCCCCTGTCCTTGCCCCTAGTAATCAAGATGTCTTATGAAAGAAGATTTTTCAGGCCCAAGTTATTTTTTAAAAAATCCAAGTCTTGATTGAAAAGATTTCGACTTGCTTAGGTGTACCACTCACGCCTCAACTTGGGCCCACATAAAGGAAATGGGAGTTTTCCCTAAATAAATATCGAAAACTTGCTGGGCAAAATTTTCCCCTAAAAAGGGACTACAAATTGACACAACGTTGAAAATGAAGTCCAATAAATTGACATTCACTTTCCCCAAAAGGCAAGAAATCAGCTCGTTACTAAAATTTTAGTACTTACACTTCTCCCTTTTTTAAACATTCAGAACTTAACCAAAAAGGGAAATTTAGCAAAGTCAGAAAAGTCCTCCCTACCACCTTGGGAACTGCTAAAAGCTCATTTTATATTAATTATTCTTTGTAAGAAAGTTGAAAAAGTTAACATTTACATGTAGTAAAGAACATATTCAAACACTTATCCTGAATCTAAAAATCTAAAACGATGGGTCTGTTCTAAATACTGATGAAGCGGGCGGCTTTCTTATTTCCATCATTAAAAGTTGAACGATCTGTAAACCTGGGAAAAAAAAAATCTATTTACAGCGAATAACTGCTATACTTTGGCACTGTACTATGTTTTGAATTTCCAAAAAACATTTTCAACATGCTATTTGTTGATTCGAAATGGGTTTTTACATGTTTTAAAAAAAAATTTAAAACT
Organism: Rapana venosa; assembly: GCA_028751875.1. Lineage (NCBI taxonomy): Eukaryota > Metazoa > Mollusca > Gastropoda > Neogastropoda > Muricidae > Rapana > Rapana venosa. Next base: position 24,141,181 of record CM054141.1, read on the forward strand.
GGAGTGAAAAGACCTTATTATTGAAATCAGGCATTTATCACTTTTTGTTTTAAGGGGTGTACTGTTCTTTCTTTTGGGTTCCCTCACACACTGGTTATTTTTAATGAAAAATTGACAAACCTTTGCAAAATATGGGGCGAGGTAAAAAATTCCGGAAATAAATGTTGCCTAAAATCTGATGAGGGGTACAAATTGCACAAAATGCTGCTGGAACATTTTAAAAAAATAAAAGATCGGAATAGCGACAAGCAATTGTTATTTTCAAATTTTTTTTTTTAAAAAGTATGGGGTTGGTATAATCGTAGAAAATTTACCCCCATGTAATTTTGCAAACTTTCGGGGCAAAAAACGGAAAGATTAAACTGCATTTGTGGGGGGAAAGATCTCAAATAGTCATTTATTTTTGTGTGGACATTTAAAAAACATTTTTTATCTGCTGTACCTAGTTTTTCAATGGTCAATTCGTCTGAACCACGTTACTGTTGAATTGTTAGGGGTTTATAAAAAGTCCGAAAACTAGTTTTTGTAGTTTGTTTTAAATTGGTTTTTTCAGTACTATAATCTCATTTTTCATTTTCGTTTGCTTTTCTTGTTAATTTTCCCTCTAAACATAATTTGAAAAAACGTTAAACGAAGACACACCCACAAACCACACACCACACACAACACCACACACCCCAACACAACACACACACACACACACACACACACCACACACCCCCACCCCAAAAAAAACACACCCTCGCCTCATCTTCCATGCCCTGACCGCCCCACCAGTCTTGGTTTTACCAGGCTTAAAGAGGGTTTTTTGCTCTTTGAGTACCTCCCAACGGGAGCCTGCTGGGCACCGGAACCACGCTTGTCGGGAAACCAATCCTTTCACCCGCCGGATGCGCTGGCCCCAGACTCGCTGCACCCTTCGGGGATCATGCACCGCAACGTCATCTTTCCAATTCCTCACCACCCCCGGCCCCTCAGGTGACCCCCCTAACTGACCACACATTATTTTTTGTGTATTTGTAGTGTTGTGTGGGAGAAGAGAAGAGAAGGGAGAGATTAACAATAACACAAATTTACCCAGGGGCCCCCCCCAAGAATGAGAGAAAGGGTGTGTGTGTGTGGTGTTTTTTGTGTTGTTGTGTGTGTTGTGGGTTTTTTTGTTTGGTTTTGGGGGTTGTGTGGGGTGGTTTTGGGAAGGAGGGGGGGGGTAGAATGTGTGGGGGGGTAGGGGGGTGTGGGGTGGGTAGTGGTGGTAAGGTAGTTGGGAGGGGGAAGTTATTGTTGTTTGGGGGGAATAGGGGTTTGGGTTGTGTTTGGGGGGGGGGAATTTTTTATGGGGGGGGAGTGTGTGTGTGTTTGGCGCAATCGTGCTTGTACGCGCGCGAGCGTGTGTCTGTGTATGTATGTGTGTGAGAGTATGTGCGTGTGTATGAGGATTTTTTTGGGTTTGTTTTTTAATTTTTTGTGTGTATGTTAGTGTGTGTTGTATGTGTGAGCATGACAGAGAGAGAGGGAGAGTTGAACAATGAACAAAATTTATTCTTCCGGCCTCCAGCCACAAAATGGAGTCAGATAGAGCATGATAAAACAAAGCCAAAAAAAAAGCCAAAACTGAAAACATTTATTTGTTAGCGTGGGATCGTCCAAAATGAGACAGAATAATATGCTTTAGTGGGAGTGTGTGTTTTGTGTGTTTGCTCGCTCTTTCTTTTCATATTTTTTTACTGAAAATTCTATTAGACGGAAAGGGAGAATGAACATGACAACCGCAGGTAGTTCACTGATGACAACCACTTTTATCAGAGGGGTACTTCTTTATCGACATTCAGACAGCAAAACCCCTGTTGTTTGTCAAATAAGCCAAAATGCGTTGTGCCTGCCGTTATGCACCTGACAAGTCAGGCCCAGCGCATCCGACTTGGGGGTGGGAGAGAATTTTTATCTTTGAAGTCTTTCTGGAATAAAGGGATGAAAGGGCCAAAAAGGCAAAAAATAGAAAAGAAGAAGGTGACAGGAAGAAAAGGAACAAGGCAGAAACAAAGAGAGGGATAGAAAAGAGGGGTTTTTTAGCACAGAATTCCCAGATGAGGGGAAGCCATACACGCTAACAGGTCCCCGGCATTATTAATATTATCATTATCATCATTTGTACAATATAGTAGTAGAATTATTATTATTATCATCATTTTTGGTGGTGGTGGTGGTCATCATTATCCTTATTAACACTACTTTCATCATACACGTTTAGTTTGTCCTTATTATTGCTAAAACCCTTTTTGTCATTGCTGTCGTCGTTATTGTTACTCTTATTATTTGGGAAGTCGCTCTATCGCTACCCCTCCTCGTGACTAACTACATCCCCACACTGTCCTCTTCCCAACACCGCGCTCTCTGCAACTGATAGGCTTCGGGGTGTCCTACCATTCGAAGAAAAAGGGGAAGCTGATCCCTGACGACCACAAGAGGGGAGCAGGAGTCCAGCAAGGCCAACAGGTACCCTGTTCCGGGGGAAGGCCCAAAGCGTCGCGCATCACCAACCCGGTGTTCCCCTCACCAGACAAGGCCATCCCCATCTCCCAGATGGAGAGCAGGCCCGTCTCCGCCAACACCGCGACGGGGAACCAGCATCGGCTACAGGGCCCCCGAGGTACTTTCATAAAATAATAATGTAGGGAATTATATAGCGCTGAATCTTGTAAAGCAACAAATCAAAGCGCTCACTTCCCCTCGCTTTTCAGCATCACGCGCAACCAGAAACCGCCAAAACTCTGTGTGTGTAGGTGTGTGGGGTTTTGGTGTTGGTGGGGTGTGTGTGGGGGGGGGTGGTGTGGGGTTCAGATTCAGAATAACATTTTAGTGCCTTTTTAAGCCCACCCATCCCCACCCCCTTCCCTTCTTCCGTCTCGTCCCCACATCCCCTTCCTCCCCGACACACACACCACACACACACACACACCACACCACTCTCCCCTCTCTCTCTCTCTTCCTCTCTCCTCTCTCACACACACCCCACACACTCACTCACACACACCTCTCTGTCACACATCCCCACACTCTCACTCACACACACACACACCACACACACACACACACACACACCCACACAACACCACACACCACACACACGTTTTTCCCTCTGAATCCCACACACACAACCCCCCCTCCTCTCTCTCCCCTCCTCTCCCCCACTCTCTCCTCTTTTCTCTCACACACCTCTCTTCTCCTCCCTCCCTCTTCCCCCCTCTTTTTATTTTTTTTTTGACACCAACAAAAACAAAAATTTTTTTGGCTTAAAAATGATTAAATAAAAACAGTTCATTCTATTCTCTTTTTTCTTTTTTTAAAACACCCATACACAATCGAGATATCGCTTAAAATCAACTTGATTTTGTTCACTTAATTCATTTCACCTTTTTACGTTCTTGGGTTTTTGGTTTTTTTTTTTTTAATAAAAAATTATTTTTTGATTTTATCATGTAAAATATATTCATCGATTTAAAAGAAATCACTTCATTTTTTTTAAAAATTTTGGGTTTCTTTAGAAAAAATTTTAATCAATTTTCAACTTTCTGTCTGTATGTATTATTATGTTTCTCTCTCTCTCTCCTCTCTCTTCTCCATTTCCTCCTCTCTCCTCCCTCTCTCTCTTCCTCTCTCTCTCTCCTCTAGCTCTCTTCTGCTCTCCCCTCCTCTACTCTCTCTCTCTCTCTCTAGCTCTCCCCTCCCCCCTATCTCTCTCCTCTCTCTCCTCTCTTTCTCTCTCCTCCTTTTCTCTCTCTTCTCTTAAGGGGCCCCGGTTCAAACGCTGCAGAACTCTTTCACACCTTAAATCCTTTCCCCTTTTTTGGAAAGGGAGGGCCCTTGTGACCGGGGGAAACTGAAAAAAAATTTTCAAAACACATAACACGGGATGGGTGTAAAAAAAACGAGTTCTTATTCCATTATCCTCGATTAAAAAATAAATAATAAATAAATATTCTCTCTCATCCTCTCTCTCTCTCCCCCACTCTCTCTCTTTTTTATCTCCCCTTTTCCCTCTCTTCTCTCTCTCTCTTTTTACCCCCCCGGAAACTAAAGGGGGTTTGGGCTGTTATAAGCTGCTGAAAATTTTTCATTTTGTTTCCCAAAAGGGTCAGTTACGGGCCCTTCCCCCAAAAAACTGTAATAAAAATTTTTAAAACGCCCTGTGATCGAAAATTTTGTATCGATTTGGGGAAAGTCCGGGGGGGGGAGCGGCAGCTTTTGGTTCGTCTTGCGAATGAAGCCGTGCAAGCCCATTTGGCCCAACAGAAATGGGGGGAAACCCTTGCTAAACCCCAAACCTCCCGATTTCAGTATATCGCGGGAACCCCCCCATTTCAAATCCGTGGCGATCCCCAAAAGAAGCAGAAAAACACCAAGAAAGACGGGCCAAGTCCCCAAAGGGTGAAAAATGACATGTCGGGAAAGACCCGGGGTCTTCGTTCTTTGTTACCCTGCTCGTGTGGAAACAAAGAAAATCAAACCAGTGTGTACACAGAACTGTGTTCAGCAGTGCGTTAATGCCTCGGCCACACCAGTTTCACTTGTCAAATGGGTAAACCCAGCAAAAGACGCAAATCGTGGGGTCTTTGGGCTCTGATGTGCAGGAAGAGCGATAGTTGGCCCCAACCAAGTGGATGACTTTGTTTGCTGGTATTGTAAAACAGATTTTTCTACTCAAAAGGGACAAACTGTGCGGGCGTGGATTAGGGGCAAAAAGAGAAACCACGGTTTCGAAAGGTTGTGGTACTTTAGGCCTAGTTCAGGCTTTCAAAAAATTGTGATTGTAAATCAGATGCCATCCCCCTGGAATACCTTGTAATGGAGAACTGGCGAGGAATTAAGTGTGTTTTTCTGGTACTCAAGCAAGAAAAGGAAAAACATTTTTGCCAAAAAGAACATGCAGGCCCCTTTCCCGACTTTGAAAAGGGGAAAAAAGGTTTTCCTAACACACAACAGGCAGAGACAGTGGGGCTTGCTGAGCGGGAATTACATCATCTTCGGGACCTGATCCCGTTTTACATGGGCTGACTTCGCTGGCTGCAGACTGGAAAAGGAAAGGCTGTTTGAAAATTAGACGGGACAATAATGTATCGAATCTTGTTGTACATACCACTACTGCCAATGGTTTCCTGTCATTTAAGCGGGTTCGCGTTGGGATATCGTTTGTTACCGCGCCGCAGCGCTATATGGCTTGATTGCTAAATAGCAAAAAATTTTTGTAAATTGTCTCTCTCCCCCTTCTCTCTTTTTATGGTTTTCTTTTATTTGCTTGCTTTGGGGGGGGGGGGGTTGTTGGGGGGGAGCTGTTTGAAAAGGGTTTTTTTCCCCTTGTTTTTATTGTGAGACTGTATAAGTATTGGGTTATTATTAAGATGTATCCCTAACGGGCGGGGACTGGATGTATAAAAAGCACATGTGTGCTTATTCATTATCCCCGAAAATAAAAGAATTTGCTGTAAAGTCAAAAGAAGCATTGTTTTTTCCTCCTTTTCCTCTTCATCTCTCTCTCTCTCTCTCTCCCCTCTCTCTCCTCCTTCTCTTTTCTTCTCTTCCTCTCTTGTATCCAGTCAGCTTTTTTTCTCTTTAATGTGATTTTGCTATCTTGTGTACTTGTTTAGTAAAAACATGAATTTTAATGCTTAGATAATTATAAAACTTTACATGTTTGCATGATTCAATTCTTTATTTTCCTTTTTTAAAAAGTTGTTGTTTGTTTGTTGTTTGGGGTTTAGAGGAGGGCTTTTTTGTTGGGGGGGGGGGGGCTGTGTTCTTTTTGCCCAGAGGGCTGGGTAGAAAGTCATTTTTTGCTTTTGCCACAACCCCATTTAAATCTTCATTTCATTCAGTTCATAAATTTTCACATAGCCTGGCTGTGTGTAAGCACACGGCCTGTACCGAGGTATGTATATTATCCACAAGCGTGCAAGAATGCGTCAAATAAAACGTTTTCTTCCATCCTGAGGTTTTTTTTAAACAGTTTAATAAACGTTTAGATTCATGGCAAAACATTAAGCTTTTTTTTAAAAAATGGGTACGGGATGCCAAGGTAGAGCACTTGCTTTCCCCAGCTAATTTTTAACAGCACGAGCGGGGTTTTACCGCTTGGATGGAGGACTTTTGCATGCTTTGGCTTCAGTACGTCCCCCATTCACCCCTGTAAAGGGTACCTCCCTCTTTAGGTCATGGAGGAAAAGCACGGGGAACGGAGATGGGGCGGGGCCCCTCAATAGCGGCCCCCTAAAGAATTTGAGGCCCTGACGCCTCACGCCCCTACCCCTTAATTTTGGACCCCTTTTTTTTCCTTTCCCAAAAAAAACCAAAAGTGTAGTCCCCCCATTGTATTCGTCAAAAATTTTATTCGAATTTAAAAAATCCGACAAAAAGTAGCTACTTCTCAAAACCCTTTTGGGTTGTTTCTTTTTCTTCTTCTTTCTTCTTTCTTCTTTTTGTCTGTCTGCCTTTTTTGTCTGTTTCTGTCTTTTTTTATTTTTTTTCATCTCTTCGCTGTTTGGGCCTTTTCAGGTTCTTCGCCAGTAATGCCGAAGCCTTATTCCAAATGGGCAAAAAAAAGGGGCTACTCTTATTGTGCGACTTTGGTCATTGGGATGGCTATTTCCCCCAGCTGTATGGGACCTATCCTTTCAATGACTGCAAGGGTCTGATTCGGATAAGGTGGCTTTTCAATAGAAGTGTGTTGTGTGGAGGGGGTAGGGGGTGGTCTACGTCATCAAATTTTCGTTGCAGTTGTAAAGTGCCCTATTGGGGTTTGGGGACTTTTCTTTTTTTTTTTTTTTTTGCTCCCCTCATTTTCTGTGACTCCCCCGTCCTGTGCCCCCACGCCCTCTTCCCAAATCTGGGCCGCCACAACCATACCCGATTTGTTATTTCCATCTCGGGTCGGAGGTCCACAGGGGCCCATCACTATAGGCCGCCGGGGGGCACCACCAGAGGGGCCCTGCACTGCTGCGGGTCTTTTTTGGTGGTGTTCGGGGTGTTTGTTCTGAGCTAACAAACCGGGACACCAGTACTAAGCCCCCTACAAACACGTATTAGCCAGTCGCGGAGCCAGACGATTCCCCACCCGGGGTGGCAACCATCACAACATCCCCCCAAACACCGCCCCCCCGCGAACCTCCCCCCCAAAAAGGCTTTGAGACAAACTCCCACAGGCACAAAAGGGGTATGGAGAAACCGAATCTGGGGTCCCATGAACCGGCAACTTGGCCCACCAAAAATCAGAGGAAAATTTTTTTAATTGCATGATGATCAATGAGGATGACGAAAATGGTGGTGTCTGGGGAAGTGCAAATGTTGAGACACTTTGCAGGGTTGTCCCAAAACCTTACTATCATAATATATCCCAACGTCACCGCCCCGAGAGATACAGACACCTGCAGTGTTGGTCAGGTAATTTGAGCAACCTCTCAAACTCGCATCCGAAAGTGTAAAGCTCGACGGTGGTTCCAGAAAAGGGGAAAAAGGGGGCAAGCTCAACACTTACTGTTATCCAAAAACCAGGGAAAATTTTGGTCCATTGGGTTTCCCCGCCTCATCGAACCAAAAATTTGCATAGTTTTAAAAAAAAACAAGCTTTACCTTGACCCCCCTTTTTCCCTATCTCCTCTAAAACTAAATAAACTAATTTTTTTTTGGGGGGAAAAACTATAAAATTTAGGGAAAATTATGCTAAAACAATATCTTACAGAACTTGTAAAAGAACTTTTTAACAACTTGCAAAATATTAAACAATTATCAATAATTTATAAAAAACTTGTCAAGAATTTATTAACAACTTTTTAAAATTTTTACAAAACTTGCCAAGAATTTATTAACAACAATACAAAACTTCCAAGCCCTCCAAAACCTGCCAAGAAACTAAAAAAAGAACTATATTAAGAATTGACAAAAATAAAAACCCCCATCAACAATTTTCAACAACTTATCAAAACTTGCAAGAACAATGCAAAACAACAACAATTTTTTTACGCAAAATTATTGAAAAAGATAGACAACATGAATTGCGACAACTTTGTTGATGACATCTACGGTTCTAGTAAAGAAGAAAAACGTAAAGAGTTACGGATAGAAGGAGAATTTGTACTCTCGCTGCTGTAAAAAACAAAGCAATATTTTAGGAACCAACAAACATAAACAGGTCAGCATTAAACCCAAGACTTAAATAAGTATTTTAATGGGTATGAAACCCTTCTTGGAGAAAGATAGTAAAAAAGCCTAGGGCATACTGTTTTTGGTCTATATGAAAGCAACAAGTAGGGTCTTAATTTTGACTCAGAAGCTACTTACTTTAAAACCTCTCACAAAAGACCTATTTTGTCTAGAAGCGGGAGACATTTTGCGCGATATGTATTACCTTTTTGGCTCTCTTTAGCACCGTAGCTGCTAGTATGAAAACATTAAAACTTAAAATTTAACCACACAGAGAAAAGGGAGGAACAAACACAGCCACAACCCAAAAGGGACCCAGGAGAATGCCAAAACCAAGAGAACCCCCCTTTCACAATAAACATCTGTAACAAAAAAAACCTTTTGGGAGAGTTGAAGTGGCAAAAGGTTAGCAAATGGAACGACGAAAAAACTTAGCAACCAAGCAAAGCAAAAGATTTATCGGGGAAAAACTTTAAAAAAAAACAGTCCTATAAAACAAAAAAAAGCACGCACCCCCAAAAAACAAACATTCAGTTTTATTTTTAAAATAGGGAAAAACGCATGGGAATTTGGGTTAACACCCATAGGTATGGAGCAAAAAGCAACCACAAGACAAGAACCGGCAAGAACAAAAGCCAAAACCACAACCACACCACAACCATTGAAAGCAAACAGCCTGACAACGACCATTCAATTTTTTTTAATAGATATAAATTTTTAATTTATACTAATAAAATATGAGAAAAAAAAAGACTGCATCAACTGGTTCCCACGCTGCCGTTTTTGGCAGTTTTAGTGTGGGGCTTACTATGTTGGAAAGAGTCTTCTAAAAAGAGGCCTGCTGATTTAGGAAAACTGATTTTTGGTACCCCAATAGTTTGGTTGTAACAACCCATTGCTACAAAAGATTTCCTTTTTTTTAAGCAGGGAATTTTTGCAAAAAATATTGTCCATAATAAAAATGGCTTCTTTAGTGATGATGGTTGGGGGTGCTGTAGTTAAGCACTTGTTTTTTACAGGCAGCAACTACTTTTTTTCTAAACTTCATACGCGAAGAAAGGAAGAGACAATAAAGCAATAGAACAACTGAAAAAGGCACAGGCAAATACGAAAGAAAAAGAAGCCCATTAGACTTTATTAAAAAAAAACTTCGTGAAAAGGACATCGCAAAAACATTTTCTGAGTTGAGGGGGCAAAAAAAAGAGTACTACATTGTGACAGGCAAAAAAATTCCCCATTACTAACCACAGCTTCGTGATATTATAAACCCACTAAAACCCCCAAAAGACAGGGGATTGCTTTTATTGTGGGGGGCATACAATATAACTTCTTAGCCAGAGGTTGGTTAACAAAGGCAATTTTTTTTACTTATTATATTAAAACAGGATCCCCAAACTCTCTAAGATCTCTACACACCAAAAGGGTACGGGAAAGGGACAGGCGGCTTTTAATAAACGACATTGCAGCAGGAAAAAAGTTCCGAAGTAAAAAAGAATGGCTGTTAAAAAAGAAATAGGCAGACTTTTTTCCCTTCCCAAGGCGCATTAATAGACCCTCCTTATCAACATGAACCCAAAATGATACCACCAAATAGCCCTTTTTATCTTCCCCATGACACAACAGAAGAAAAAAGGTATAAGTATCCTTACTGTAGGGGATGTAGCTTCTAGGTAAAAGAGAAAGGCCCTTATAAAAAAGATTTGCCACCCAACTGCAGTTGCTTTGCAAAAATCATATCGGGGCCCCACTAAAATACCCCGATTTTTCAGTGTATGATGGTAAAGATTTTAAAGAGCTTTTAATTTTTTTTCCGCAGATAGCAAAAAAAGAGGAACCAGGCAACCACAGATCTCAGCACTGGTTAAAAAAGTTTTAACAACTGTTAGCAAAAGACTTTTTTCAACAACCACCAAAAATCATGATCCCGGGCACACGAAATACAGAGTGGGTAAGAAACTCCCTGCTTTTTAAGCAATGAACTCTGGAAAACAAAGTCACAGGTTAAAACCTGGGGACGCTATCAAACATAAACAATACCGCACATCCAAACAACACCTTCAAGAAACCCACTAATACCCTTTGGGAAGAAACGAGATATCTGTAGCTCCGGGAAAAGTGAACCCAGCGACAGTCACAAAACGAGAAACAATCCCATCGGGAATAGACACTTATGAAATAAAAAAAGTTTTGGAAGGATCCCCCTATTTATTTTTTTCATTACCTGCGCCCAAGCGGGCTTTTGTTAGGAGGAACTGCATTAGTGCCACCTAATACTTCCCGCTTCAGAAAGGTAGGTACATTTCATCAAAAGTAAGTGACTGTAGGGTCTCATCTCTTTTTTTTGTTATACAATTTAGGGGAACTTTTTGATAATACTGAAGGGGGTTGGGACACCTCCATCTACTAACAACTCCTAGAATATTTTTAGCACCTCTTCTTTTGTGCCATGATAAAGTTTTTTTTAAACTTCCACCAAACGTCTAGAATGTCACACTTAAAAGCAGAGACGTGGCTTTGTACCACTACCATAGTATTTGAAAAAAGAGTAAACAACCCATTTGGTCTCAATAAAAATTTTTTTAGTGTATAAAATATTAAAAAAAAAAAATTTAAATTTAATTAATTACTTTGTTCTCCAGTGCCAAGTGCGGAGTGTCTGGTGAAAAATAATTCGTTTTGTATCCTGCGCAATAAATTCTTTTTTTCTAACCACATTGTGTTGATTTGGTCAGGGTTGACTAAGCTTGGGGTTTGTCATGATAAAACTTCCTTCAAACAGACCCCTTTTTGTAGTTTTTGATGATGTTTTTTTTGACCCCTGTTTGCCAACACCTTTTGCCTTTTTATAAACCTGTCGGGCTTGAAAACGCTATACATTTTGGGCCCTCACCCAACAATTTTTGATAATAGGCCGTTCATCTCTCCTTCACAAACCAATAACTTTTTTGTTTACTGATAAAATGCAAGGACTGTTTTTTTGGATAATCCAGGGTCAACCATGACCGACCCCAGCGTACGCCCTTACAAGGTCTTTGATTATCTTCTGGGGGGATGTCTGGAAAAAGAGTCTGTGTCGGGTGTACAAACCCTTACAGCGGGTTTTTAGGCTTGAATAAAAATAAAAATAAAAATTAATAATTTTGGGGAATTTTTTAAGCCTGAATCTTTAAACAACAAATCAAAGGTCAGATTTTATTTCATACCACTTAAGCACGGCAGATTTTCTCCGTGAAATTGGGGTGCTCTCCCCGGGAGAGGGGAGAACGCGTCGCCACTTAGCGCTGCCCCACCCTTTACCCTTTTTTTTTTTTTTCCTGCAGCTGTATTTGCTTCCCTATCAAGTGGCTTTTTTCTAAGAATTTTGCCAGGGACAACTCTCTTGTTGCCGGGGGGGGTTTTTTTTTTACGTGGCAAAAAAAAATACGTTTAACACACGGGCCCCTCGGTTTAGTCTATCCAAAACTACGCCCAGACCACCACCAGGGTTTTAAAGGATGGGGAAAAATTTCGGTCCAAAGGGGGGTACAAACCGCCGCACACTTCAGCCCCCAGACTTTTCGTTTTTTGACAGGCGCTTTTACCTCTAGAACCCAAGAATCCAGCATCAACAGTTTTGACAGCTCCAGCACACAAAAAACCCAAGAATACTGTTTTGCTATTAAAACCTGAAATTTCTTCATCAGATGCCATACAGCTGTCATGAAATTCCTGTAGTCTGATAGTTGGGTTTGATGTTAGTTTTAGGTTTTCTTTTTCTTTTGTGACTAATCTAACATTTTTTCTTTTGGTGGGTTCCCTTGTTTTACCAAAGCAGCGTTGTTCATGAGTTTAAAGAAATCCTTTTCGAGCAGGGGTTGCCTTCGTTCCGATCAGGTTCTTATGATTTATGGTTTCATGATTCTCTTGGTCAAACACAATGATACGATGAACAGCATAAAAATTTAACCCATGCCTTAGGAAAAAAACTGAAGCATTGTATGACAAACATACTTGCTCTTGTCATTTAAGTTTGGTACAAGCTTTGGGGTTTTTTTGGAAATGTTTTTGAGCCTTTCTGCGCCAGGGGGTACATTGGGCGCTCAGTAGTTCTTGGGAGACTAAATCTACTTCAAACCAAACCGTTTTGATCGGGCACCATTTGTGACAACGCTTTTAGAGCCATAAACACAAAAGGACCATTAAACAACTGAAAGTTTCTTAGTGTAGTGCTGAACATCCCCCTCCATACAGATTTTTGCGTCCAAAAACAGAGTAGTTGAACCTTTTGCTAGGATCTAGCTTCTAAAATTGTTTTTGGGCCCTTACAGTATTGGGGTCCAACTACCACCACGCAGACCCCCAAAATCTTTTGGAGCTTGGGCAGGTCAAAAACAAAAAATCTGCACCCCAGTAAACTTCAAAAAAGACCCCAAGACTTTCCCGGGGCTGTAATATATTTTGGGGGTCTATCCAAAATGTTTCATTGGGTCTTTCTGTATTCTCAAAGACTCGCAAGCAAACATGCATCAGCAATAGATACTGAAAATGGTAATCCCCATCGCCCGACCTGCATCTTTTGCCATGCCCATGGCATGTGATGTCACATCATGTTTCCTTTCCCTGTCAGTTGTAAAAGAATGCTTCTTTTGGAGGCAGCTCTTCTTCATCAAGCTTTCCATGAGCCCATGTCTCAAAAGGATAGACTCCTTTTCGCACGGCTTTGTGTCAAGTATTTTTCTGAAATTTGAGCAAGTATCAGTGAAAAGACAAGGACTCAGAGACCCCATCGATTTGTGCAGAATCAAAGAAGATAACCTTTTAGTGTAAAAGTCAGGTTTTCTCGATGACTGGAAAACATAAGCCTTATCTCATCTTTTACTGCCTGCTGATAGGTGTGAGTCGAAACCCCTTTAGATTGTGAAGAAGATGGCACTTCCATTTTGGGGGATCTTTTTTATTGTAATTAAACTTACATGGCTGCTCCACGAAACTTACCATGATTGGTCGATCTCTGACGTGTGATGTCTGCCCCCTGGGGTGTTAATAAATTCCCAAAAAATCCAACAAGTGTCAGAGGCATCTGCTCCTGGTTTTCATCAAAACAAATGATCCTTGTGGGTTTTAGCTGTTGAGATAGGGGGTTATGATTCCTTTCATTGTTCAAGAAAAAGCTTAGCCGCGCGGGTCCTCTATAAAAAACTGGCTCTAGTGTGCACCACCGACTAACAACAACAAAGAAAAAGGAAACAGATTGATGTTTACTGAGTAAGATTTTTTTAGGCATTTGTCCGGTGCGGGGCCCTTTGGTATGGCACAATGATAGACTAAAAGTCGCATACACTAATTTTGGATTTTTTTGTACTTTTTTATATCTTAAAGTACCCCTGCTTTCCTGGTTTTGTGTTCAAGTTCAGTGATTCTTGGGTTCATTTTTAAATTTTTTTCTAGTTTGCTCTGCCTTAAAGAGGAAAAACAACCCAAGCATCGTCTGCAAAACCTTTTTTTTTGCTGATTTTGTTGCCCTGTCAATAATCAACTCATTGTTCTAATAGTTATAATGAAACTTTTTTCATTACTCACTAGAAAAGAGGTCACATGGTTCTTATGGGATCCCCTATTGTGGGGCCCTTTTTTGGATCCAAAGTGTCTTAACCCGCGGGGTCCTTTGGGGGACGCATCTTCCGGGTTACACATTCACATGAGGGTGGGTTTAGTTCCTAAAACTTGTCAATACCCTAACAGCCACGGGAAGCAATGCGGTAAAAGAAAGCTTGTTAAAAAGTTTCATGATATTTGAAACTCTCTCTGCTTCTTTGTTACATAAACAGCCTGCCACACACACCAAAAAACACTTGTCATCTTGTTCTGAATGTTCAACAGCTCGTTTTGCACAACATCAGGGGGCAAGGGAATTAACTTTACCAACAAGGGATAAACTTTTTTTGCTTTTTTCTTTCGAAAAACCTTACCAACTGTCCATCCTGATCCCCCATTTTGCGTTCTGCAGAAAATTCAAAATTGCGCACATCTCATCTGCCCATGTTGTGTTAGCCTAAAGGAGTTTAGTGCTTGTTGTGTTTTTACACATGAACAGTTAATTGTTCGTTTGTTTTTTTGTGTTTATGAATTCACTACCAAATGCACCTTTACTGGTGGATCTATGTTTGGTTGTCTGGATTTTGTGCATTGCACTTTAAGCTTTGTAAACCCGTTTTGCGCTTGGTAACATTAGTATTGTTGAAACACTTTTTTCCATACTGACCCAACTAAAATCCTAACTCTATAGTAAAAAAAAAATAATTAATTAATTAATTTCTTCTTTTTTTTTTGGTTTTGCTACGGTATGAAGCAGTGAATCAACACAGGTAATTCTTTGCTCCTAAAAAGAGTACTCATGGTACTTCCAAGCCCAAAAGGTACCCCTTTTTTATTATTCCTTTTTTTTTGATAAGTCACAGGGCTTGCTTTTTGTTTTGTTCTGGAGGTCGAATTTTTACGCTTGTATCATGTATCATCCTGAAAACGCTTGAAACCCCTTTGATATTGTGGAATCTGTTAGAGCTTTGCTAATAATGACCTGAAAGAGCTTAGCGGCTATTCAAAGCAACAACAGATCTGTTTTTCTTTTACGGGCCCAACCTTCTTCGAAAAGATGATTTACCAAAAGAAAAAGGCTCCTGCTGTTATTGAAACAGACCCAAGCTATTATCAGGGGCCCAATTCCAGTAGCCAAGAAGCAATGCCCGTTCCCGCTGCGGCTGTAACAGAGTTGCTTACCTGAGTAATGGCTCAACACTAAATGCGATCTTACCTAGCCGCATTTTTGTATACTTTTCTATTTGCTCAATGTCATCGCATCTGTGTAATGTTTGTCAAACGAAAGGTATTAATTATCATTAAAGGGTTCAGGACCGGTTTCACTGGGCTTTTGGATATTTTTCGGTTTCATCTTCTTCTTCTTTATGTTTAAAAAAAAAAAGTTTGTAATTTTTTTGGAATTTTTTTCAGAAGTCTTGTAATTGATTGGGCGGGCATACAAAACTGTGTAATAGACTTTCAACGAGGCAATTGGGGTAGATTGAGGGAGCTAATTTTGTCGCGTGTGGGGCTAGGAGCAAGTTGACTTTATTACGGAAATGTTCCCTTCAACTTGTCACTGCCGCGTTGAATAGCAAAGCAAAAATGAGGGGATCAACATCGAGGTCTTTTCCCGTAAAATAATCCCATCCCCTAACAAGAAAGAACTCTTCTTCTCTTGCAACCGAACAAACACCAATGGTACGATCATCCGAGGGAAAATAGGAAGGAACTGCAAGTGGTTGATGGTTTAGTCACTGGGAAAAATTTTTTAGAAGAAGAATCCTTTCTGTAATGCTTATTCTATTCATTTTGCTGGCTGATTGTATGCTAATGCATGTTTACTGGGCCAGCATTTTTGGCTTTACAAAAAAATTTTGTCGGGTGATAAGAGGTTGGACTAAAAACTCAAACTTATCTGCCCGTCGATGCTTGGTTTTGAATGCCATTTTTTAGCTTTAAAAGTTACTTGTAATAAAATCCGCTAGTGCTTCACTTTAAATTACGAACTGTTCAAATTTAGGAAACCGAGGAGGTTTCTTTGCTTCTTCTATTGCTGTGCGCTTTTGATCCATCATTTGTATACTCAAAAGCGAAAAATTCACCAATCTCCCCACCTTCTAAACTCTTGTACATCACCAAGATCTTTTAAACTCAAAGTTTGGCAGTTTTTAGGGCCCTTTTTAGGGACCCCCGTGACATGGGTTTGTATGTATATTATATTTATATTTTTTTATTTCTAATGAATATTTAAATTTTTTTCAGTCAACGTTCTTTGTGCTGCGTCTTTGATTGTTTACCCGAGTGTTTCATGGAAGCCTTCTTCCCGCTCTTTGAATTGAAGTGTATAAAGTATGTGCTGTGTTTCACAGTACATTTCCTTTTGGGTGGGAAAGGGTTTTTAGTGATCAGAAGGGGCTGATGAGGGAAAAAGCCTTTGTCACCATTGGTTTTGTGTTGGTTTAAACTAAACAGGTGAACAAAAAGCAAAAGTTTACTCCAAGTCAATGGGTTCCACCACAAAAGGTTTTTTTCCCACCATCATCATCAAAACCCCCCAAAAAAAGGCTACTTTTCCCCCCCACCCCCAACTGATTCTTTTAATGGGTTCCTGAAACCAAATTTCGCAAGACGTTTTTGGACCTTATATGTGAAAATGACTGTAGAGTTTTCTCTTAACTAGCTTTGGTGAGTTTTTTTGTGTACGCTGGGGGAAGGAGTCCTTTTTCCCAAAGTCAGAAATAAATAACCTTTTTGCACGTAAATGTTTTTTAAACGATCTAGTTTGGGTCGAAATTTTTTAATCCATTGTTGCTGGTCAATGTTTTTTCCATGAATTTGAGAAAAACCCCGTGCAAACAAATTTTTATGTTGACAGCGGTTTCAATAGGGGAAAGGCTAGTTTAAAAAAGGGAAAACGTGACTGGATCTTTGTTTTGTTATAAAACATTTTATCTATAAAATATAAATTTTAAAATAAAAAAAGATGCAAAATACGAGGCTGGAATTTAATAACCCAAAGACTTACCTTTAAAAAAGATGTTTCTGTTCAAGACATTGATCTTCAAGTAAAAGTTTCCCAACCCCCGAAACATACTTAAACCCCCCAATTAAGGTGATGCACTGCGAAAGCATGGTTTTTTCAATCCATCAGTTTACAAAAACCCCTTAACTTTTTTATCCACTTGCCTACGGGTGTGGTTGTCAAAAGCGACCACATGAACCACCAAACCAGTTAGTAAAGTCTGTGTAAGGGTTTTATGTTTCTATCAGTTCAGGCGTGTGTTACTAACTGAGGTCCCACTGCCCACGATAGCAACTTCAATCCCTTTTTAGTAGGAAAACATGAAGGGTTTTTGAGAGGTGTGCAATTTTTAAATTTTTATTTTTAAAAATGTTCAGACAAACACAGACAAAAATCATGGGTGGGGCCTGTATTTTTTGGGTGGCACAGGAGGGATAACAAAGACTGGAGGCCGCCAAAAACATCTTTCCACGCGGTGCAAAGTTTTCTGGTTAATAGGCAAATGCCAGTATGCATGGGGACTTTTATTCTTGATAAGAGGAAGGGTTAACAAAACCAGGATTTGAGAGGATTTAAAGACCGTTCGGACCTATGTGTGGGGCTTGCTTGGTGCACAGCACAGACAAGATCAAGTATTATTGGTGGCACTGGGGGTTTTTGCACGAAAACGTTTCAGCAAAACTTGAAGATAGTATTAACTCGCTGTTGACCTCCATCAAGCATCAAGCATTTTCAAATGTTTTCATATGCACGGGTTTAAGTAGACTTTTTCTTTGGCTGGTTTTAATCCGCCTTTCCAACATGCAGTTACAAATAGGGAAAAATTCAAACTACAACAACAATATTATTAAGCGGGGAAAGATGTTGCTTGGAAAAAAACAAAGTATAAACAAAACAGCTCAGTAGTTAAGTTTTTAAATCCAACACAAGAAACGTTATAAATTCCCCACACAAAAACAAGTTAGTAAAATCCGACACAAGCAACCAAGGGAAAGAAAACTACCCCCCACCAAGAGCAAACAAAAAAATTAATTATTCCCCGTAAGAGCAGTCATATGATGAAAAAACTGCTTTAACAAGTATACTTTTTTTAAGCCCTGCTTTTCTTATTTTAGAAAGAAGAAAACCAACAAAAAAACCAGTACGCCCACAAATTTTAGCCATAAACCCCAACTTTTTCCCGCTGTTATAATAGCCAGCTAAAAAAACAGAACCAATTAAACCGGAACATTGCCATTTGTAGGGAATTTTTTTTAAAAATCAGCTAAGTGCCTAGTTGTTTCCCAACCCAGCTGTACCTTGGGGGGGGAAGGTGGGGGGTGGTGGGGAAGGTGCTTTGTCAGGATACACAAGGGCTAATAGCGAAAACCCAAAGCTGTAATTATTGACAATGTTTTGCCTTCTGCGAAACAGTGTACGGATTCTTTTCCCCTAATGTACTTTTTTATAAAGAATTCGATGAAATTTTTCTTTATTTTTGCTAACCGAGATGGTTGTTTCTGTTATTTTTTTAAAAACCTCTAACTTGTTTGGGGTTCATCTTGCAGATTTTTAGACCTGTGTGATTCTTTCTTTTAATTCCTGGTCAAGTTGCTCGTCTGCTTCTGCTGCTTCTTTTTTTTCCAGTTCAAAGGGGAGTTAAAATTTTCCTACTTTGCAAATTTTTATCAGTTCGCCCTAATACTCTTAGTGTTGATTGACCCCCTTATTTCTCGATGGGAGGCGTTGATCATTTATTGTTTTCATGCTGGTCTTTCTGTTGTGTGAAGCTAGTTTCCAACTCTAGAATATTTCAGTTGTTGTGTTTGCCCCACTGTGCTAGGTCTTCAAGGGAGACTTTCAATGTTTTGTTGTAGGTTTTGTTCAGCATTTTTTAGTTTTTGGGAACGCTTGGTAGGCAGTCTGTTTGTAGTTAGTGCTCACTAAAACCCAATTTTCTTGCATAGCAACTTGTCTCTGCTTTATGTATTTTTTTTCTAAAAATGATTTGGGGTTTTTTTTCTTTGTTAATAAAACCTTTTTTCCTGGCGGTTTCAGAACAAATTGTCTTTGTTGCCATATATAGTCATAGGCTAGTACTTCTGGCTTGGGTTTTCCCAAACTTGTGTAAAATTTTTTAACCCGCTTTCAATAAAATTTTCTTTTGACTGAAGCAAGGGGGCACATTGTTGCGCTTCACCCATATCACGGGCTAAACACATCACCATACATACATAGTCTTCCATTATTCATTTTTGTTTTTTTATTTTGCTACTTATAAAAAAAGATGGCGCAACAAAATTTTTGGGGCAACCCTTTATCCATACAAAGTTTTTAAAAATCCCTTGGCATTAAAGGAAACAACAGACAATCGTTATTACAAAAAACCCTCCACATTGAGAAAACAATTCTACTGTTTGGTTTCTAATTTAGGAAAAAATGGTTTTTTCCAGGCACAACAAGGGTTGCTTTTAGATTTTAAATAGAGTTGAAGTGATCCAAAAAGAATGTGGTAGCAACTTTGGTAGGGGTATTATAAAAAGATTAGTGTCAACTAGAAGGCAGGGAAGTGCTATCATTGAACAATGCTGACATATTTTGATCTATACTGATTTATGGATGACAAAAGAAAAAGAGATGATCTTATTTTTTCAGGGCAACAGGAGATGGGGACTAAAAACACAAGAAGTTCGGGTAAAAGGGGAAAAAGGAAAAAGATGCGCCCCTAGAAAAGCCATGGAACAGGTTTTTTTATTCCTCTTGACTTTTAACTGCCGCTCTCACATCCTTACTATCAGGGTCACTCGAGACAACTTTATGACTACCCTTTAATGACATGCTCGTGTTATTACATCCAGTACGCGAGCAAATACAAAATAATGGGATATCTT
The DNA here is from genome assembly GCA_028751875.1 of Rapana venosa. NCBI lineage: Eukaryota > Metazoa > Mollusca > Gastropoda > Neogastropoda > Muricidae > Rapana > Rapana venosa. The sequence continues at coordinate 24,160,822 of CM054141.1, forward strand.
TTGGTATGAGTTGTCAATCACCCAGGCTTCCGCTTTATTGCACAGCAAAATAATCAAGGCTTTTTTCAAAAAGAGTGCTTTCCTAGCACATTAAAAGTAAAGCAATACTGTGTGGAACATAAATCGAACACTCCGGCAAAATCGTTAAAAGGAAAAATTAATGCTGTTTGAAAACCACCCCCCCCCTTTTCCCCCTTAAAGGGGAGGTTTATTAATCCCCGGTATTAAAAATTTACATGTATATAAGGGGGCCAAATCAAGTCTACGCCTCAGGCTATTTACCATAAACCCACACTTTTATAGGTAAGAAAATCTTTTGGGTTTTGGGCAAAAACAAAGAACCCCTATGGTGTTTCAACAAATCTTTTCATTACATGAGTTAGGGTTTATAATACCCAACATCTAAATATGCATTGTGGGGAAATTAAATCTACAGATATGAAACGCATGGTTCAGGAAGACCATTGAAAAAGGCTCAGAAGGAATAATATACAAAAGAGAAAGAGCAAAAAAATGATGAGCCCCTAAAAATATATTATTTGTAATGGATCACAGCCAACATAGAAGGAAATAGACTAAAAGAAGTTTTTACTAAAGGGCCAGTAAGTTTTCTACCAAAAAAAGCACATTGCCTCTAATATGGGCAGACTGGGGGTGGCAAGACTGATTTGTTTTAGATTATACAAACAGTGACAAAAATCATTTCGAGTTCTTTTAATTTTTGTCCAACAATTACACAAAAAAAAAACCCTACAGGGGAAAAATTTTTTGGGCAGATGAGAATAAATTTTAATCAATCCCTCTGCAGGCTAAGCGAGTGTTTTGAAAACTTTTTCAGACTTTTTTGAAAAAAGGGAGACCCTTTTCTTAAAAGACGACTGCTCACAAGGGGTGACATTGTTTAAAAAAAGGAATAGTTTGTCTAAGCCGCTTTTAGTGGGAGACATGCAAGTACTGTTTTGGTTGCACACAAAAAAATAAAACATATTAAAAAATTAAACCCTGAACAAATCAAAATCGTTGAATTTTTCACATGAAAAACAGAGTAGGTTTAATAATTCCTTCGGGAGAAAGATGTTAAAAAACGGACAAAAAAGAGAAAGAATAAAACTAAAACCAGAGCTCAAAGCATATAAACTAATACTCAAAAAACCAGCTGACTAAATACGTGTAGTGTAAACCCAAAGTTTTTTTTTAAAAACAAAAAAATGCAGCCAACACACACAACTACATTGTATAAACATTATCTGGCTGTGTGGCTGTGGTGCACTACGGCGCTTCGCGGGGATCATTCAGCCAATCAGGAAACCGGTGGGGTTTTTCCCCACACTAACCGAAAGTTTTAATTTAAAATTTTACACAATTTCGCCCCCGGGGGGGGCAACTTTCTAGCATTTGTCGTCTGGCCCAAAAAACAAATGGTGTTTGGTTGGTGGTTCCCATTTTTAGTCCCAGTAGTGCCCCTGATTTTTCTATTTATATTTTCGTTTCGATAATTTAGAGAATGAAATGGGTTGAGATTTGCTGTACTCTGAATTGCCACACACACACTGTTATTAATGTTATATTATAACATTGTGCTGACACTGTCCATTATGAATTTATGTGTTGTGCGAATGTGTGTGTCGGCATTCCAAAGGTTGTGAATGCCGGAAATCATCTCCTCTGCCCATGCTTCATTAAAGCATCCGGATAAAAGTGCACTAGCTTTAATGGATCCTGGGCAGAGGAGATGGTTTTGCACTTTTTTTCTGTTTTACCATAATTTTAGTTTTGCCCATCAAAAATAATTAGTATTACTTTCAGTTTTAGTTAGGAGATAGGGAAAAAGGGGGTAAAGGGTAAACTGCTTAGTTTTTATATAAAACTATGCAAGTTTTTGGTTTTCGATGAGGCGAAGCCGAATGGGGACCAAAAGTTGCCTGGTTTGGATAAACAGTAAGTAGTTGAGCTTGACCCGCCTTTTTCCCTATCTCTTTCCAGTCTTCCCACTGAGCCCACAGCACACTCACTCTGGGTAGGAGCCGGCCGGAGTCCGAAAAATCCCTATGACTCTTATGGGAATCAAACCCACGACCTTCCAGTCCGTAACCCAAGGCGCTAAACACTGCGCCATGGTGGCTGGTTGGACGTTTTCTTAATATTCCACGGGAAGACAGAGTATGTTCCAACTATAATGTCTGTTCTTTGGGATGAATTTCATTTCATCATGGAATGCCCCTACTTCAATCATTTACGACAAAACGGCCTTTTCTACAGCCTATGTCAAATTATACTGTTTGTAAGCTGATGAAATGCAAATGTTGACAAGTTCTGTCTCTATCAAAATGTATCACATTTACCCGTATATCATGAAACTGTAAACTGTTTTCTTTCACCACCGGCTATATTTTTCCCTGAGCCTTCACTCAAGTTGTTTGGGTTTTATTAAAAAATGTATGTAAACTGCTTTGCACTTTTTATTTTTTTTACTGGCAATATAAAATGTAAATGGAGAACCTAATATCTTAAATCTTCGGATGAGACTAAAAACGAGGCCCCCGTGTGCGAACCCCATGCAGAACATCTTGCGCACACGTTAAATTCCTGTTCCGCGTTCGAAAGAGTAGGCCATTGTGTCCCGGGGGGGGAACAGATGAAAAAATTTTTAAAAAACCCCAAACCCACACGCATAAATAAATAATATTTTTTTAATATATATATATAATCTGAGCGCTTTGATTTGTTGCTTTACAAGATTCAGTGCTATATAAATTCCATACATTAGTAGTAGTAGTAGTAGTAGTAGTAGCCAATTTCTTAAGATTCTAGACTGCTGTGGTCTATCAATAACACACAAGCACGTGAAGGTTAATCCTTTCTGCACCCATGTTTTTAAAGCTTATACATTTTTCTGTACATGCTTCACTCTGCAAAATGAAAATGGAATTTCTTGCAAAAACCTTTTTTTGTATAATGAAAACAATTACCATAGGAAATACAGTTATTGATTAAAATATTTTAGCAGAAAAGGGAATATATCTAATAAAACATCCTGTCACGAAAAACGGTGTGTTTTCGAATGTTGGATTGTTTCTAAAGCAAATGATAATTTATTGACTTTGTAACCTTCAATGGACCAATCTCATCAGTCAAACAATTTGCAAAAAAGGCAGGAGTCAGAATAGGTTACAATGTAAATTGTTGTACAGATACAGCTAAAGTAATACAGATGATAGATAGTGTGCATAGGGATAGACACAGAAACTTAAAGAAGAAAAGAGTACTGGAAAAGAGTATTTGAAAAACTGCACAAGATTAAAGACATCAATTACAATGGTTACAGATAAAAATTGTCCACAGAATTGTGGCTACTAATGTTGATCTGTGCCCAATGGGTGTAACAAATACAACAAGTTGTCCCCTGTGCAATAACGCAAAAGATTCAGTCGACCATTTTTTTTGAGATTGCAACCATGCAAGAAATTTTGGGACAAATTTTTTTTAAAGTTTCAGTGACCATTGTGAATACGCATTGAATGTGAAAATTTCACGCAAGATTGCGCTTTTTGGAGTGGGTGATTGCATGAAGACAGATGCTATTTTCGATTTCATTATCCTAATGGCCAAATGGTATATTTACAGATGCATAATTGGAAATTATTTACCAGTATATAAAGTTTTTTCTAAAACAATTGAAACACTGGTTTCAAATTGAACTAATTGTACTAATTGTATTAATGCAACAATTGCAAACAACCTGAGTAACTTCACTTTTGAATGGAGTCATTATAGACCATTGCTTGACTGTATAGACAAGATAATGATATAATAATAATAATAATGTATGGAGTTTATATAGCGCTGAATCTTGTAAAGCAACAAATCAAAGCACTCTGACTTCGATGGGAGTGAAAGTTTTGTAAAAATGCGAGAAAAGTGCTTATGATAAAGCTTATAAAGCCCTGTTCGGTCTAATAAGAACTGCAGAGCAAAAAGAATTAACTATACATGCGGCTATTGATTCACTCGATAAAATCGCCCCGTTTATTTCTTTGTATGGATGGGAACTTTGGGGATATGAAAACCTAGCAATCATAAATTCCAGTTAAAACTTTTAAAGTATATTTTTTCGTTTAGAGGTACAACGTCAACTTTGTTAGTATAAAATTATAGAGAAATGGGTAGATATCCCTTGTCTATTTTAGCTTCTGTTCGAATGCTTCGATTCTGGACGCAGCTGGTTGATTTTCAAGTCTAAAAGCTATCGTCAAATGTTTATCAAACGATGAAAAGGCTTACATGACAAATGTTTGATTCAATCAGCAAAGCTAAATGAGACACAAAAAGCAAATTTGACTGTTTATGGCAGAGACAGTTTTGTTCAAGTATTAATTTTTACAAGTTCACATACCAAAGCCTTCTAAAGAGATAATTTTGTTAATGATTGGAGAACTGGGTTGTGGGATAATAGCATATGCTTTTATACTAAGAACTATAAAATCAATTTTGGTATTGAAAAATATATGACTTCTCTACCAGACATGTTTATTACGCTTTTATCAAATTTCGTTGCAGTTGTCACAAGCTTTCTACCGAGGTTGGACATTTCCATAATGCCCTTGTTCCTTCCATGCTGAGCTCTTGCTGTTGATACTGATAGTATTTTGGGGTGTTAGATTTATTCTCCTATTGGAAGGAAAGGAATAAGACCTTGAAATCTTGTGAGTGTGTGTACGTGCGTGCGTGCGTTCGTGCGCGCGTGCGTGCGTGCGTGTGTGTGGGTGTATGTGTGTGTGTTGCATTCAAAAAAAATTCCTAAAGACATTTTCTCAGATCAGTCTTTGATCTACATTCTGCGTATCTTGTAACACTAACATCCAATCAACGTTGACTCTTACTCTGAATAATTTAAGTCATAAAATCAGCTCCTGGTTCCGATTTTGCATGATGTAAGTTGCGATATTGTATTCACACTTCGGCTAGAGCTTCTAGGTTCACCACTGGGGAGATGTTGCTATGTGACCGTTTACCCACCATTAAGTTTGCCACATTCCGACTTCGGGCACAGTTCTCAAATCAGTTCCTCATTCTGCGTGATGTAAGTTCTTAAATCAGTTCCTCATTCTGCGTGATGTAAGTTCTTAAATCAGTTCCTCATTCTGCGTGATGTAAGTTCTTAAATCAGTTCCTCATTCTGCGTGATGTAAGTTCTCATATCAGTTCCTCGTTCTGCGTGATGTAAGTTCTTAAATCAGTTCCTCATTCTGCGTGATGTAAGTTCTTAAATCAGTTCCTCATTCTGCGTGATGTAAGTTTTTAAAACAGTTCCTCATTCTGCGTGATGTAAGTTCTTAAATCAGTTCCTCATTCTGCGTGATGTAAGTTCTGAAATCGGTTCCTCATTCTGCGTGATGTAAGTTCTGAAATCGGTTCCTCATTCTGCGTGATGTAAGTTTTTAAAACAGTTCCTCATTCTGCGTGATGTAAGTTCTCAAATCAGTTTCTCATTCTGCGTGATGTAAGTTCTTAAATCAGTTCCTCATTCTGCGTGATGTAAGTTCTTAAATCAGTTCCTCATTCTGCGTGATGTAAGTTCTGAAAATGGTTCCTCATTCTGCGTGATGTAAGTTCTTAAATCAGTTCCTCATTCTGCGTGATGTAAGTTCTCAAATCAGTTTCTCATTCTGCGTGATGTAAGTTCTGAAATCGGTTCCTCATTCTGCGTGGTGGAAGTTCTTAAATCAGTTCCTCATTCTGCGTGATGTAAGTTAATCAGTTCCTCATTCTGCGTGACGTAAGTTTTTTAATCGGTTCCTCATTCTGCGTGATGTAATTTCTTAAATCAGTTCCTCATTCTGCGTGATGTAAGTTTTTAAAACAGTTCCTCATTCTGCGTGATGTAAATTCTTAAATCAGTTCCTCATTCTGCGTCATGTAAGTTCTTAAATCAGTTCCTCATTCTGCGTGATGTAAGTTCTTAAATCAGTTCCTCATTCTGCCTGATGTAAGTTCTTAAATCAGTTCCTCATTCTGCGTGATGTAAGTTCTTAAATCAGTTCCTCATTCTGCGTGATGTAAGTTTTTAAAACAGTTCCTCATTCTGCGTGATGTAAGTTCTTAAATCAGTTCCTCATTCTGCGTGATGTAAGTTCTGAAATCGGTTCCTCATTCTGCGTGATGTAAGTTCTGAAATCAGTTCCTCATTCTGCGTGATGTAAGTTCTTAAATCAGTTCCTCATTCTGCGTGATGTAAGTTCTTAAATCAGTTCCTCATTCTGCGTGATGTAAGTTTTTAAAACAGTTCCTCATTCTGCGTGATGTAAGTTCTTAAATCAGTTCCTCATCCTGCGTGATGTAAGTTCTGAAATCGGTTCCTCATTCTGCGTGATGTAAGTTCTGAAATCACTCTCTGATTATGTGTGTCAATTCTGAAACACACTTTTGATCCTATTTCTGTGTGATGCCAGTTCTGAAAATCAGTTTTTTTTCCTCCTGATGCTTACGTGGTATAAATTCTAAAACTAAGGTCTTGAATCTGCGTGATGTCATTTCTGAAATTAGTTCTGTGTGTAAATGATTTGAATGCAAGCGCTTTGATTTGTTTGCTTTACAAGATTTAGTGTTATATAAATTCCATATATTATTATTATTATCATTATTATTATTATCATTATTATTATTATTAATTTTTTATTATTATTATCATTATTATCCTGAATCTACGTGATGTAAATTCTGAAATCAGTTCCTAATTCTGATTCTGCGTGATGTAAATTCTGAAATCATTTCCTGATTCTGCATGACCTAAATTCTGAAATCAGATCTTGATTCTGTACATCATGTCGTCGTCATCACCATTTTGAAGATGTTCTCTGCCCCCTCCCTTTTCCCAACCTCCTCCTACTCCTATCCCCCCCCCTCCCCCCCCACCCCCCCCCCAATCCTCTCTTCCTCGTCTCTCCTGCTTCTCCTCCTTTCTCTTTTCACTTTCTTTCCCCTGCGTCTTTTCCCCCCTTTGTTTTTGGGAAAGGTGCTGAAGCACAGAAGACCCTGGTCCCTTCCCCTTTGGGGTGTATGGGAAGCCAGCAGCCTTTTTTTTTGGGGTTTAAGAAGGAGAGCCTCCAGCTAGGCAGAAAGAGGCTCTTCGAGATCCGAAACCAATTCTTCAGGGAACAGGATTCCCCACCCGGCCCGGCAAGGTGGCTGTGGGAGGAATTCGGAAAAGGGAGGTCCAGTGCCAGCTTTTCCCTTTTTTCCCCAGCCCAGCCTTCTTCTGGGCGGTGCCGGGGGGGTAACCCCCGCCCCCGACAGGGGGAATGCTGGTTCCATCCCCTGTTCATTCCTAAAACACCCCCCCCCCACACCACAACACACACACGCAACAAATGTTTGACCTGATCTGGTTTGGGGGGTAGCCCTTGGTAACAAAAAACCCAGTTCCCGGGGCAAACCGATTCAGGTACAACCTCCAATCCGTTTTTTTTGCTCCGCCCACTACGAGGGCCATATTTGGGGTATCACCTCGCAAAAATTGGGATACCTCAATTAAAACGGCGGTATAAAATTAAAACAGGGTATGAAACCAAATTACTGTCACTCCTTTTCCTCAACCCAAAAGGGGAAACCCGGGCGGGCCCCCCGTTTTGGGAAAAACCCCATCAACTACACATAAAGTAAGATAAAACCAAAAACCCAAATTTTTTAACCACCTTGTTTTTTATGACCCAAATAAACACTTTCACCATTTTCAGGGGGAAAAACCCCCATTCTTAAAAAAGTTAAAAATGGGTCCCTGGAACATCAATAAAAAGGATCTTTAGGGGTCATTAACTTGCTTGTGCCCAATTTTCTGGACATCTCGACCCCGAAGCTGATGCTTTAAGGGTTTCCCGCCATTCAACCAAAAACCAGGGGTTCCCCTCCTTAAGCAAAGAACGTGGGGGGTAAAGAAAAAAGGGTCTGTGTAGCCAGGGGCTACAGCGCACAGAAAAAGAAACCCTAGAGTGGACAATGCCGTTAC
>CM054141.1:24169323-24204323 GCA_028751875.1 Rapana venosa
CCATTCAGGAAACCGGGCTGGTTATTGCAAAACACAAGCTGAAGTTATTAGTTAATATTTACACTCTTCGCCTGGGGGTGGCAGACTTGCTAGCAGTTTGTCGTCTTGGCCAAGAAAAATTTGGGTTTGTTTGGTTGGTGGTTCCCAGTTTGAGTCCAGTAGTGTCCCTGATTTTCTATTTATATTTCGTTTCGATAAGTAGAGAATAAAATTTGGTTGAGATTTGCTGTACTCTGAATTGCCACACACACACTGTTATTAATTTTAAATATTATAACATTTTTGGGGCTGACACTGTCCATTATGAATTTATGTGTTGTGCGAATGGTTGTGTCGGCATTCCAAAGGTTGTGAATGCCGGAAATCATCTCCTCTGCCCATGCTTCATTAAAGCATCCGGATAAAAGTGCACTAGCTTTAATGGATCCTGGGCAGAGGAGATGGTTTTGCACTTTTTTTCTGTTTTACCCATAATTTTATAGTTTTGCCCATCAAAAATAAATTAGTATTACTTTCAGTTTTAGTAGAGAGATAGGGAAAAAGGCGGGTCAAGGTAAACTGCTTAGTTTTTATATAAAACTATGCAAGTTTTTGGTTCGATGAGGCGAAGCCGAATCGGACCAAAAGTTGCCTGGTTTTGGATAAACAGTAAGTAGTTGAGCTTGACCCGCCTTTTTCCCTATCTCTTTCCAGTCTTCCCACTGAGCCCACAGCACACTCACTCTGGGTAGGAGCCGGCCGGAGTCCGAAAAATCCCTATGACTCTTATGGGAATCAAACCCACGACCTTCCAGTCCGTAACCCAAGGCGCTAAACACTGCGCCATGGTGGCTGGTTGGACGTTTTCTTAATATTCCACGGGAAGACAGAGTATGTTCCAACTATAATGTCTGTTCTTTGGGATGAATTTCATTTCATCATGGAATGCCCCTACTTCAATCATTTACGACAAAACGGCCTTTTCTACAGCCTATGTCAAATTATACTGTTTGTAAGCTGATGAAATGCAAATGTTGACAAGTTCTGTCTCTATCAAAATGTATCACATTTACCCGTATATCATGAAACTGTAAACTGTTTTCTTTCACCACCGGCTATATTTTTCCCTGAGCCTTCACTCAAGTTGTTTGGGTTTTATTAAAAAATGTATGTAAACTGCTTTGCACTTTTTATTTTTTTTACTGGCAATATAAAATGTAAATGGAGAACCTAATATCTTAAATCTTCGGATGAGACTATAAACCGAGGCCCCGTGTGCGAACGCATGCAGAACATCTTGCGCACACGTTAAATCCTGTTCCGCTGTTCGAAAGAGTAGGCCATTGTGTGCCGGTGGGAACAGATGACAAAATTTAAAAAACCGCAAACACACGCATAAATAAATAATATTTTTTTAATATATATATATAATCTGAGCGCTTTGATTTGTTGCTTTACAAGATTCAGTGCTATATAAATTCCATACATTAGTAGTAGTAGTAGTATAGTAGTAGTAGTAGCCAATTTCTTAAGATTCTAGACTGCTGTGGTCTATCAATAACACACAAGCACGTGAAGGTTAATCCTTTCTGCACCCATGTTTTTAAAGCTTATACATTTTTCTGTACATGCTTCACTCTGCAAAATGAAAATGAATTTCTTGCAGAACCTATTTTGTATAATGAAAACAATACCATAGGAAATACAGTTATTGATTAAAATATTTTAGCAGAAAAGGGAATATATCTAATAAAACATCCTGTCACGAAAAACGGTGTGTTTTCGAACTGTGGATATGTTTCTAAAGCAAATGATAATTTATTGACTTTGTAACCTTCAATGGACCAATCTCATCAGTCAAACAATTTGCAAAAAAGGCAGGAGTCAGAATAGGTTACAATGTAAATTGTTGTACAGATACAGCTAAAGTAATACAGATGATAGATAGTGTGCATAGGGATAGACACAGAAACTTAAAGAAGAAAAGAGTACTGGAAAAGAGTATTTGAAAAACTGCACAAGATTAAAGACATCAATTACAATGGTTACAGATAAAAATTGTCCACAGAATTGTGGCTACTAATGTTGATCTGTGCCCAATGGGTGTAACAAATACAACAAGTTGTCCCCTGTGCAATAACGCAAAAGATTCAGTCGCCCATTTTTTTGAGATTGCAACCATGCAAGAAATTTTGGGACAAATTTTTTTTAAAGTTTCAGTGACCTTTGGGTGAATACGCATTGAATGTGAAAATTTCACGCAAGATTGCGCTTTTGGAGTGGGTGATTGCATGAAGACAGATGCTATTTTCGATTTCATTATCCTAATGCCAAATGGTATATTTACAGATGCATAATTGGAAATTATTTACCAGAAATAAAAGTTTTTTCTAAAACAATTGAAACACTGGTTTCAAATTGAACTAATTGTAACAAATTTGGGGTATTAATGCAACAATTGCAAACAAACCTGAGTAACTTCACTTTTGAATGGAGTCATTAAAAGACCATTGCTTGACTGTATAGACAAGATAATGATATAATAATAATAATAATGTATGGAGTTTATATAGCGCTGAATCTTGTAAAGCAACAAATCAAAGCACTCTGACTTCGATGGGAGTGAAAGTTTTGTAAAAATGCGAGAAAAGTGCTTATGATAAAGCTTATAAAGCCCTGTTCGGTCTAATAAGAACTGCAGAGCAAAAAGAATTAACTATACATGCGGCTATTGATTCACTCGATAAAATCGCCCCATTTATTTCTTTGTATGGATGGGAACTTTGGGGATATGAAAACCTAGCAATCATAAATTCCAGTTAAAACTTTTAAAGTATATTTTTTCGTTTAGAGGTACAACGTCAACTTTGTTAGTATAAAATTATAGAGAAATGGGTAGATATCCCTTGTCTATTTTAGCTTTTGTTCGAATGCTTCGATTCGACGCAGCTGGTTATTTTCAGTCTAAAAGCTATCGTCAAATGTTTTTTCAAACGATGAAAAGGGTTACATGACAAATGTTTGATTTTAATCACAAAGCTAAATGAGACACAAAAAGCAAATTTGACTGTTTATGGAGAGACAGTTTTGTTCAAGTATTAATTTTTACAAGTTTACATACCAAAAGCCTTCTAAAGAGATAATTTTGTTAAAGATTGAGAACTGGTTGTGGGATAATAGCATATGCTTTTATACTAAGAACTAAAAAATCATTTTGGTATTGAAAAATATATGACTTCTCTACCAGACATGTTTATTACGCTTTTATCAAATTTCGTTGCAGTTGTTCACAAAACTTTCTACCGAGGTTGGACATTTTTCCCTAATGCCCTTGTTCCCTTCCATGCTGAGCTCTTGCTGTTGATACTGATAGTATTTTGGGGTGTTAGATTTATTCTCCTATTGGAAGGGAAAAGGGAAAAAGACCTTGAAATCTTTGAGTGTGTGTACGTGCGTGCGTGCGTTCGTGCGCGCGTGCGTGCGTGCGTGTGTGTGGGTGTATGTGTGTGTGTTGCATTCAAAAAAAATTTCCCAAAGACATTTCTCAGATCAGTCTTTGATCTACATTCTGCGTATCTTGTAACACTAACATCCAATCAACGTTGACTCTTACTCTGAATAATTTAAGTCATAAAATCAGCTCCTGGTTCCGATTTTGCATGATGTAAGTTGCGATATTGTATTCACACTTCGGCTAGAGCTTCTAGGTTCACCACTGGGGAGATGTTGCTATGTGACCGTTTACCCACCATTAAGTTTGCCACATTCCGACTTCGGGCACAGTTCTCAAATCAGTTCCTCATTCTGCGTGATGTAAGTTCTTAAATCAGTTCCTCATTCTGCGTGATGTAAGTTCTTAAATCAGTTCCTCATTCTGCGTGATGTAAGTTCTTAAATCAGTTCCTCATTCTGCGTGATGTAAGTTCTCATATCAGTTCCTCGTTCTGCGTGATGTAAGTTCTTAAATCAGTTCCTCATTCTGCGTGATGTAAGTTTTTTAAATCAGTTCCTCATTCTCGTGATGTAAGTTTTTAAAACAGTTTTCCCCATTCTGCGTGATGTAAGTTCTTAAATCATTTCCTCATTCTGCGTGATGTAAGTTCTGAAATCGGTTTTCCCCATTCTGGGGTGATGTAAGTTCTGAAATCGGGTTCCCCCTTCTGCCCTGATGTAAGTTTTTAAAACAGTTCCTCATTCTGCTGATGTAAGTTTTTCAAATCATTTCTCATTCTGCGTGATGTAAGTTTCTTAAATCAGTTCCTCATTCTGCGTGATGTAAGTTTTTAAATTTTTTTCCTAATTCTCGTGATGTAAGTTTTGAAAAGGGTTCCCTCTTTCTCTGCGTGATGTAAGTTTTTAAAATCAGTTCCTAAACCCCCGGGCGTGTTTAAATTTCTCAAATCATGTTTTTTAATTCGCGTGATGAAGTTCAAAATTTTTTTTCCCTCTTTCCCTGCTTGGGGAAGTTCTTAAATCATTTTTCCCAAATTTCCCCGTGATTAATTTAAATTTTAAATTTTCCTCTTTCCCTCCCGGGGACGTAATTTTTTTAAAATCTTTTCCCTCATTTCGCGTATGAAAATTTTTTTAATTTTTTCCTCTTTTTGCGTGATGTAAGTTTTTTAAAAAACAGTTCCCCCATTTTTGCGTGATGAAAAAAATTTTAAATCATTTTTCCCCCATTCTGCGTCATGAAAAGTTTTTAAAATCGTTCCTCTTTCGCGTATTTTAAGTTTTTAAAATAAAGTTTTTCCTCATTCTCCGGGAATTTAAGTTTTTTAAAAACATTCCCATTTTCTGCGTGATTAATTTTTAAATCAGTTCCTCATTTGCTGATGAAAAATTTTTTTAAAACATTTCCCCTTCATTCTGGTGATGTAATTTTTTTTAAATCAGTTCCTCATTCTCTGGAATTTTAATTTTCTAAAAATGGGTTCCCTAAATTCTCGTGATGAAGTTCTGAAATCATTTCCTATTCGCTTGAGGGTAAGTTTTTTTAAATCATTTCCTCCTTCTGCAAAAAAAGGGTTCTTAAATCAGTTCCTCTTTTCTGCGGATGTAATTTTTTAAAACTTTCCCTTCGCGGATTAAGTTCTTAAATCAGTTCCTCTTTCTGCGTGATGTAATTCTGAAATCGGTTTCCTCATTCTGCGTGATGTAAGTTCTGAAATCACTCTCTGATTATGTGTGTCAATTCTGAAACACACTTTTGATCCTATTTCTGTGTGATGCCATTTTCTGAAAATCATTTTTTTTCCTCCTGATGCTTCGTGGTATAAATTCTAAAACAAAGGGCTTGAATCTGCGTGTTTCCCATTTCTGGAAATTATTCTGTGTAAATGATTTGAATGCAAGCGCTTTGATTTGTTTGTTTTACAAGATTTAGTGTTATAAAAATTTCCATATATATTATTATTATCATTATTATTATTATTAATTTATTATTATTATTATCATTTTTATCCTGAATCTACGGATGTAAATTCTGAAATCATTTCCTAATTCTGTTTCTGCGTGATGTAAATTCTGAAATCATTTCCTGATTCTGCATGACCAAAATTCTGAATCAATCTTGATTCTGTAAAATAAAGTCGTCGTCATCACCATTTTGAAGATTTCTCTGCCCCTCAACTTTCCCAACCTCCTCCCAAACCTCCTACTCCCCCCCCTTTCCCCCCCCCCCCCCCCCCCCCCCCCCCAACCCCTTTTCCCTCGTCTCTCCTGCTTCTCCCCCTCTTCCCTCCTTTCTCTGTCACTTCTTTCCCATGCGTCTTTCCCTCCTTTGTTTGGCAAGGTGCTGAAGCACAAGAAGACCCTGGTCTTCCCCTTTGGCTCCGTGACTGTGGAAGCCAGCAGCCTGGTCAAGGGCCTGTTGAAGAAGGAGAGCTCCAGGCTAGGCAGACAGAGAGGCTTCTTCGAGATCCGAAACCACAGCTTCTTCAGGGAACTGGAGTTCTCCCACCTCGGCCACGGCAAGGTGGCTGTGCCCGTGAGGAATTCGGACCTGGTGAGGTCAGTGCCACGCTTTGCCTTCTTCCCCAGCCCAGCCTGTCTGGCTGTGGGTCGGTGCTCTGGGGGTAACACACCCGCCCAGACAGTGAGAAGTGCTGGTTCCATCCCCTGTTCATGCCTGAACAACACCCCCCCCCCCACACACACACACACACACACGCACACAAATCGTTTGACCATGAGTCGTGGTTTGGGTGCTAGCCGTTCGGATCAGACAATAAACCGAGGTTCCGGTGCAAACCGCATTCAGCGTACATCCGATCCAATCCTGTTGTTTTTAGCTCCGCCGACTACAGAGGCCATATTGGGACTATCACCTCGCAAAATTGTATACCTCAGATTAAAACTGTGCGGCTATATACAGATTAAAACAGGGTATGAAACCAACTCTACTGTCACTCCTTGCCATCACCATAAGGGTAAACCCAGGGCGGGCCCCACGTTGTGGGAAAAACCACATCAACTACACATAAAGTAAGATAAAACCAAAACCAAATTCCTTTAACCAGCCTTGTTCTTAGTGACCAACTATAACACTTTCACTCATTATCAGGCGGAAAAAAGCCCGATTCTCTCAAGAAGTTAAAAATGGTGTCCCGTGGAACATCACATAAAAGGATCTTTAGGGAGTGCATTAACTTGCTTGTGCCTAATATTCTGGACATCTCGACACTCCAGAAGCTGATGCTTGATGGTTACCCGCACATTACAAGTCACACACCATGGGGTTCCCTCTCCTTTAAGCAAATGAACGTGGGGGATATAAGATAAGAATGGCTCATGTGTAGCCAGGTGCTACAGCGCACAGAAAAAGAAACCCTAGAGTGGACAATGCTCGTTACCCCAACTGCTTAGTACTGGTGAGAAGGTTTCTTTGGAACAGTCACTATCAATCCTTGACAGATATTGTCAAGTGACAGGTTCTTTTATATACAAATGGTATGGTTAGGAAAGAAAGCAAGATCCAGGGAGATGGTTTATCCCAATTCAAAAATGATGTAGAATCCATATAAATTTGAAATACAAGGAGTATTTCAAATTTATATGGATTCTACATCATTTTTAAATGGTACACTTGGCACTCTCAAGATTTAGTGGGGTATAAAAATATACACTTTCAAGATAAGTTATAAGGTTATCTTTAAGATATTGGAAAGAAAACGAATCATTACTGCAATAGGAAGAGTTCGCTGTAAAGTCTCTTATTCTGTCAAACTTGATGCAGCTCTGGGTTCTGTTATCACATTCACCTGACTAGTTCATTAAAAAAAAACAACCTCCAAAAGTTATGCTTTCAGTTTTTTTGGAACGGGGAAAAAACAATAAAATTAATAGGAAAATAGCAGTTAAAATAGATTAACAAGTTGGCCTCAATATTCCAGAAATTAGAAAACTACATCTATGCTTTATAACTTTTCTGGGTAAGAAAATTTAAAGTAACAAAGCACAAGTGGAAAATATTGTTGTAGGAACCTACCCATTTTTGGAAAACCTATAACGCTATGTCCAACATACACCTCAAACTATGCAAATATTTACTCCTTTTGGGCCCATGTATTTGAAGAATATAGACATTTTTGAACATTTATCAATCCAAGTAACAATACGCGCTTCTTGAGGAGCCAATCTTCTATAATGAAAATAGTCAAGTAGGGAATGTCATAGTTAAACAAGATAGAATGATAAAGAAAGGGATGTATTCTATAAAACACTTTATGAAAAAAATGGAAATGTTATCAAATACCAAAAATTCTAAAACAATACGAGCTTTTGTGTTCATTTTATCAATGGATGGATCTATGCCATAAATCAATATGTAAGAAAAAACAGGAATTCTTATAAGTGATAAAACTACTCAACATGGGGGTATATGCATGGTGCATGAAATGTATATTAAATGTACATAAAAGAGCAAAAACAGTATTGTGAATTCCTAACATCAGATAGCAATAAACCAAACTGTTGTTCCAACTGGTCAGAAAAAATAAAAGCATATATACCTTGTGGACAAAGTATTCAGTAAAATGCACAGAACCAGAAATGTACAACGTATATGGATACAAATCAGAACTGTACATAGAATAATTGCCACTGACGTTATTCTTCACGCTGTGGGCATAACAGATACTGCCCAGAGCTCTTTCTGTCAGAACTCACGAGACTCTATTGAACATTTCTTAGGACACTGTGAGTTTGTACGGGGATTTTTTTTTTTGAAAACCATTCAACTTGTTGAATGAAAAATGTCACAATATTCACTCTCTTAAAATGTCACAAAAAGTGGTCATTTTTGGAGTTGATCGGTATCTCGAAACAAATGATGCCTTTGATTTTGTTTCAGTATTTGCTAAAGTATCTACATCTAAATGCAACGTTCACTGAAAAAGTCCCAAACATAGTTACATTTCAGAACCAGCTAAAAGCTAGATATACAATAGAAAAATGGGATGTAAAAAAATAAGCAGTACTAGATATACAATAGAACAATTTGATGTAAAAAAAATTAGTAGTAAACTTCCATTATAATTAAAATGCATTTGAACAAAATGTATTCGAAACTAGGTAATGGAAAGGTAAAGGAGTCCCATAACCTATAAGGTCGTAGGGGAGCGAGGCGTCAGAGACCTCACTTCTCTAGGGCCAGCATATTGAGGGCAGCGCCCATCTCCTCTCCCTCGCTGCTTTACCTTCCCTGACCCTAAAGAGGGCAGGTACCCATTTACAGCTGGGGGAACTGTACTGAAGCCAAGGCGCGCAAACGGTCACCCATCCAACTGGTAACCACGCTCGACGCTGCTTAACTTAGCTGGGGGAAAGCGAGTGCTCCGACCACTGAGCTGTCCCGTCTCCCGTATTCGAAACTGGTTACCATTAAAGACTTATGTATGAGAACATCTTAAAAACTTAAGAAAATTGAAGTATATTTCATTTGCTAATATGACCGTCTGCATTGAAGTGTCTGTTCACGTTCATCCATAACTGTTGATTGTCCCATGGCTTTGATGCTCATATATGTGCGTAACTATGTTCTATCATATATGTAAAATGTTTTCATTTAAAAAAAAATTAAACCAAATCAAAAACTCCGGGGGTGTTCTCACTGTTAACATTCCTTTGGAAACACCCATTCTCATAGGGAAACAAACATGAACACATGCAGACAGAAATATTTCAAAACTAATGGGTGCCACTGCTCTTGTGCTGATACACTGATAAGACATCAGCCCGAATTTGACACAGAAATCTGCAGAGACTAAGAGTGGTATACAACACAGTACAAAACGATACAATACAACACAACACAATACAATACATATCAATACAAAACAACACAGCACAAAAATTCTTGCCGATCATCCAGAATGTACTCTCTCTCTCTCTCTCTCTCTCTCATTCCTCCTCCCTCTCTCTCGTCTCTCTCTCTCATCTCTCTCTCTTCTCATCTCTCTCTCTCTCTCTCTCTCTCTCTCTTAATGAACTTTGTAAGTTCTGTGTGTGTGCGTGCGTGCGTGTGTGTGCGTGCGTCCGTGAGGTTTTTTTGTGTTTTTTTTTATATAGAGGATAATGGAATAAGCACTCATGTGCTTTTTTACATCCAGTCCCCGTGTGTATGCGGTTTGTAAATTTTGTCATCTGTTTCCACCGGCTCACAATGGCCTACTCTTCCGAAAAGCGGAACAGGATTTAACGTGTGCGCAAGATGTTCTGCATGCGTTCGAACACGGGGCCTCGGTTTATAGTCTTATCCGAAGGTGAGTGTGTGTGTGCGTGTGTAGATTATAGATGTAATATTTCATAATTTGCACCCTTTAATTTTTTTTAACAGGCCCCTTGAAAAGTCCTTGAATTTCATACCGAGAAGTCTGTACAAACCCTGTGTGTGTGTGTCTGTGTGTGTGTGTCTGTGTGTGTGTTCACCCTCCACCCATCTCCAGGCACACACATACACACAACTCCCACCCTCACACTTCCCCCTCACACACACATACATACCCCCCCCAACAAACCCTCACCCCCCCCTCACCTTACCACCACCACCCCCACACACACCCCTCAACCTCCCCCCCAAAAACACACATACAAAACCCCTCACACTCACCTCCTCCCCCCCCCACCCCCCGCACTCATACATGAAAAATAAACAACACAACCATACACACAACACACACAACACACACAACCACACACACACACACACACACACACACATGGGTTGATGAAAAAAAAGCAATTGCACTGCTTATTCAATGTACCATCTGAAAATAAAAGTTTGACTTTGAAACACCACAACACACCACAAAACACCCTCACCCCCCACCCCCCCACACACACACACACACATGGCTTGATGAAAAAAAAGCAAATGCACTGCTTTATTTATTATGATGAGCAATCATGAGTTATGATGTGCAATGAGATGAGTTATGATGTGCAATGTACCATCTGAAAATAAATAGTTTGACTTGAAACTTTGACACACACAAAAAAACACCACTCAACCCCCCCCCCCCACCCCCCACACACACACAACTCCCCCACCCCCTCAACCCTTCCTCAAAACACCTCCCCCACCCCCCTACCCACCCCCAACCCCTACAACCACACACAACCACACAACACCCTCACCAACCCTGCCAATCCAACCGGACCTGATGCCCCAGTCCTGACGGGCTCTCTCTCTCTCTCTCTCTCTCCTCTCCTCTCTCTTCTCTCTCTCTCTCTCTCTCTCGCTCTGTCTCTCTCTCTCTCTCACTCACACTTCTCTCTCTCTCTCTCTCTCTCTCTCTCTCTTCTCTCTACTATCTCTCTCTTCTCTCTCTCTCATCTCTCTCTCTCATGGCCAGGTACATGGCCACGGGGCCCAGCACTTCCGCTGACAGCCATTCCTCCAGCAAAGACGGCAAAAGCGTGGGGCCCTCAGGCGGCGAGGAGGACAACATCTCGCGCTCCTCCAGCTCCAGCGGCGACTTGGACAACGAAAAGCAGCTGAGCACGCTGGACGTGGACTTCCCCCTGCCCCTCTGCAGTGACCCCACTGTCTCGGCCATTGACTGGACGGCCCACCACTTCAGGTAGCCAGCTTTTGCTTTTGGGGGTTGTTTTGAGGCTGCACACCGCCGGTAGTAACAAAAAAAATCACTCTTTTTTTCCTTTCTGTTTTTCTATGTGACTCTTCTATTCATACCGCGCGTACTAAGGCATCCACAGAAATTAATAAAAACCACTTTTTTGTGAAAGACTAGCCTCTGACTCGAAACTCGTGTAATTTTGAACAAATTTGGTAGGTTTGAATTTTTTTATTTTCAGCAAACTGTACCCCCTCAGTCCTTTGTCGTCTGCTAGCTTCCTTACCGCAATATGCATGCGCGGGGTCAACGCTGTAGGAATACAGGCAATCCACATTTCATGATTATTTTCAACTTTCTCGTGACTACCTGGTATTGCTCTATGTCCTCAATCCCAAAAAACAAGTGCACAGTCCATTTTTTCATGCTTAAAAAAATCTGTGAAAATCACCAACATTTGTTTCCACTCGCACTCTATACAAGATACTACATGACCCCCAAATTAATACCGGTGTGGAGCCTGTATTGTTGTCAGGGTGGATGGTAGGTATCCAACTGGGTGTGCAGGTAGTATAGGGTAGGGTAGGGTAGGAGAGAGTGTAGGACAGTAGGAGACTCACAGGCGGCTGTTATGTTACCATCATCATTCATTAACTCCCACCAACCCAAGGAAACACTTTGTGTGTGTGACTTGACTTGTGATGTGTAGGTGACCATCAGACATCTACTTCTCCACTGTTGAGATGCCCGGGTATTGTTCTGTGGTCCTCTGCTAGAGCTCTGCTGTTCACCAACAACGAAATATTGCGTTTGCTGCCGTTTTTGCACACCATTAAGGTAGCCGATTCCGACTTTGGGGGTGATGTCTAAATCCCATACCAGTGTGCATGCGGGGTTCTTTTTACTATTGTTGGGGTATGTTTAGCTTTGTCGTCCGTTTCCACTGGCACTCAATGGCCTACTCTTCCAAAAGGCAGAATGGAATTTAACATGTGCTTAAGATGTTCTGTGTGCCTTCACACACGGGACCTCACTTTATAGTATCCCCCGAGAGACTTTCCAGGGAGTGGAGTCGGCGCTGATGTTCCCTCAGAGGATCGATCCCCTGGAACAGGTGCCTCCCCGGTGGCTGGAACTGGGGTCCTCACATTGCCAGAGTGCAACACGCTAACCACAAGGCTACTACCCCCCACCCCCCCACCCCATCTCTATCCATGATACTAAACACAAGTATTTTACCCTATATACCTGACAGAAACTGTTTGACGATGTTCCACCAGACAATAGTTTTTATGCTTAAATTCGTGAGAGAATCGGGCAGTTTTCATGTAATAGGAGTGAATATGTGGTAGTTCTTTACTGTTGACATGAGGACTCGGGTGTTGGTTTGATCTCAGTCTATAAAATTGTGACCTTAATGTGGTCTTCCCGCAGTGCAGTGACTGTCCTGGTGTGACTTGCGGTTGGCTAGGTGGTGGTGATACGAGGAACGACAGGAGGGTTGGTTCTGTCTCTGTCTGTTGTCATCTGTATTTCGTGGCCCAGACATTTACACTTTTTAACAAGGCGACAGCCCTGGTATGGCCTCTGTGGTCGGCAATAATCATGACTGGATTGGATAGGACTAATGTGTGGGACAAGCCCTTGACCTTTAGCTGTTTAAGACCTGCATGTGGATTTTACCGGAAGTGGGGGGAGGCGGGAAGGAGGAGTAGCAGCATTGAGTTTTGTTGCCTTTATGCATAGGTGGCGTTTGTGTGCCATGGCTTCAGCGCAGTTACCCAGTTTACCCAGCTGTAAATGGGTACCTTTCCTCTTTAAAGACAAGGAAGATAAAGGAGCAAGGGAGAGATGGGCCCTCAAGATGCTGGTCTATAGAGAAGCTGAGGTCTCTGACACCTTGCTCCCTCACGACTGCCTAAGGCAAAGGTACTGGGACACCTTTACATTTAGCCTACTGATAGATTTCCTGCTGTCTCTTTGAGGTGATCTCTAGAGAGTCTGCCTTAGAATGGAAGCTGGCCCAGGCCAAAAGCCTGGTCAGTTTTGATGTCAGCAAAGTGCCAAGACTTACATTGAAATGGTGCTGGCCTGTAAAATGCTTTTGTTAAGAATGCCTTCATCCATGACAGTCACAGCATAACAACTTGCACTCCTTACTTAAGGAAAAAATCCTTGAAGTCGAAGTATGGCTGCCAATATGGTGAGTTGGGTACTTAAAGAACAGCACACAAACTTGTTTTTGTCCACTGTGTACTTGTAACTAGACAATGAGTCCTGGGGGTGATACATGAGGCAGGGAATAGTCTGGGTGACCCTCAGGGGGTCAAGATGGGGAACGTCCAACAAGAAGAATGGAGACCACCTTCTAAACACAGGTAGATGAGGGTGGTCCAGATTGTCTGGAGGGGAAGGAGAAGAGGGAGAAGTGGGGGGGGGGGGGTTGTAGGTGAGCTGTAGTTTAATAGCACTGTTAAACCACACGTCACAAGTACAGCACCTCAGAAAGAAATCGCCCCATAAATGTTGCCGTGCTCTGAGGAGAACACAGCTGCATCAACAGAAGCAGGCAGTTGTGACAAAAGCCTTTATTACGTCCAGACAGTGTGTCTTCACCTTCACCTTCACCTATCCCATAGTCTTGCACACCGTGGGGGCACTTGAAGATTTTGCAATCAGCTTCCTACACTACACACTGTCCTTCTACTTCCGTAGCAATTCGTTTCACTCAAGGCCAGTCCACTCTCTGATGTTGTCTTCCCATCGTTTTCTCTGTCTGCCTCTTCTTCGTCTCTCTCCTTGTACTGTTCCCTGTAGTAGGACAGTCTTGGCCAGCCGAGATGTCGGAGTGACGTGCCCCTATCACTTGAGTTTTTGTTTTTTCACTGAAGTCAGGAGCTCTTCATATGGTCGTATGGCGTATTTAATTATGGTTTTCACTTCCTCATTAGTGATGTGATCTCCGTATGAGATACCGAGGAGTTTGTGAAAGCATTTCATCTCTATTCCCTGTATCCTTCTTTCAATATATACTGTTAAAGTCCACGTTCAAATGCGTACAAAAATATGGACGTGATCAGGGAATGCATCAGTCTGATCTGATGGCGATGTTCTTGTCGTTCCAGAGGACTTTCAATTTGGTCATTCATGCTGTGATCTGAGCTATCCTAGTGAGAGAATTTTAGGTTTTGATACTTCATCCGATACTATAGCTCCCAGATAGTTGAAGCTATGAACAGGCTCGATTTTCTTGCTGTCTATAATAATGTCAGTACCAATGTCATTGGCACTATTTGTCATTATCTGGGATTTCTCTGCACTGATATATGCCGAAGACGCTTCATCAAGGTGATTTACCAAGTGACCAGCTCTTGCTCCTCTCCAGCTAGAACGTCGATGCCGTCAGCAACACGTCAGTTTGTAATTGTCCGGCCTCCAATGCTGACTTTTCCCTCATGATTTTCAAGTGCGTCCGCCATTATTCTCTCTAAGAAGATGTTGAAGAGGGTGGGAGAGAGCATACATCCTCGGCGTATTCCACTTGTGTATCGGAACTAATCTCCTCTGTTGCTGTCATAGCAGACTGCGCTGGTTGCCTTGCTGTAGAAGCATTCTATGGTTCTGATCAGGTTGGCATTGATGTTATACAGCCTCATGGTTGCCCACAGAGCTGCATGTTAGACTCTATTGAACGCTTTCTTAAAGTCTACAAAGACGTGGTAAAGATCTTCTTCGTGTTGCAAGTATATTTCTCACAGAGTATTCTGGGGATGAAAATTTGTTTGGTTGTGCTCCGTCCTGCTATGAAACCTGCCTGCTTTTCTTTAATGGTCTCCTCAGCTTGAGGCTTTATTCTGTTCAGGAGGATCCTGAGCATAACTTTGCTTGGATGGCTGATCAGGCTGGTGGTATGGTAGTTTGGGCATTAGAGTGTTGGCCACTACCCTGTCCGCCAGATCTTATTGCAGATGGTGTGTAACACATCTATCATGGCCTCTCCTCCTGCCTGGATCAGCTGTGATGGAATGTTGTCCAATCCTGCTGATTTCCCTTTCTTTAGTGATCTTACTGCACTTTCAACTTCTTCCCATAGGATGGGGTACCTGCTGCTGAGGTTGGTTGGTGGAGGGACATCTAACACCTTGGGGTCTCCTGTTGCTGTGTGAGTGTACAATTCAGAGCAGTAATCTGTTCACCTAATCAGAATATATTGTTCTTCTGTGATACACTTCCCTGTTTTGTCTTGGTTATATTGGTTCTCCCTTGTTTCGAGCTTGTCAGGTCGTTCACAAGCTGGTAGGCTTTCTTGCTGTTGTTACTCTGCAGGTTTTCTTCAGTATTGTATAAATGATGCAGAAGTTGTAAGTGGTTACCTGCACTTGTTTTCCTCCACTACTCTTTCCTCAAAAATTATTTTGCATTTATGCATTTATTTTTCTTCTCTCGTCAGCCATCTTCAGTCTAAAATTGTCAGATGATCATCATGCATTGTTTCTTGTATGTTTTCTTCTGACATGTTTAACAAACAACGGTGTACAGCTGCAGATGATCATCAGGCATTGTTTCTTTTTTCACTTCGGCTACCTTCAGTCTGAAGTTCCCAGTCATTAGTATACAGTATGTCTCCACAAAGCTGCATACTCATAAATTATCTCTGTAAATCTCCTCACCTCTGTACTCCATCTCGCTCCCTCCGTTCTACTGCAGAAATCTTATGCTTTCAAACACCCAGATTCAAACAATCCACTGTTGGCCGTTGCTCTTTCTCCATTTCTGGTCCATCCATCTGGAATGACCTCCCTCTCTCGTTTCGCCGAAAACCTACATTTTGTGTTTCCAAATCCAAACACAAGACACACTATTTCGGAACTATGATCTTCCCTAATAGTCACACCTCTTATCCGATCCTACTTTCAGTAGACAAATCCATCTCCATCACCCTGCTTAAGCACGAAGCGCGTGCGCGCGCGTGTGTGTGAATTAAAAAGATGTTGGCTTTTTGTGAACGGTTACATGTGTGCGAATTATTTGAATACAAGCTCTTCGATTTGTTCGCTTTACGCAATCCATTATCATTATATTATTATGATTAATTATCATCATCATCGTTATTGTTGTTAATATCATCGTCATCGTCACCATCATTATTATCTTCTTCCTCTGTCTTTAAATAGCAGCAGTGTGAAGTTACAGCCGATGATCACCTTTTTCATGTTTTCCTCTCTTCTTCTCCCCTCAGCCGTCTTCAAGTCTGAAGCCAGTTGAAGATAAGAGATTGTTACACATTATTTTATTTCGTGTCCCTGTTCCCTCTGACTGCTGCCTTATATTAAGCCAGCATCAGTCTAAAAAAACCCAAAAATCCCTCACGGATATAGGCCTAACGCACTGACTTTGCTTACTCTCTTTCTTTCTCTTCTTTTCTTTCCTTCTCTTTCTTTCTTTCTGTCTTTCTTTCTTTCTTCTGTCTGTCTGCCTGTCTTTCTTTCTTTCTCCTTCCTTCAGTGTCACACAGCTGGAACGCAAGGCCGGGTCCTCGGGCTCGCGCACCTCTCTGGCCGTCTCGCGCCCGCGCAAGAGCAGCAAGCAGGCGGAGATTACCTACCTGCAGAAACTGATGCTTTGGTTCGGCCAGGCCCACTGCTCTCAGGAGAGCATCGGCAGCATTTTCAACGACTGAGCCTTGTGATGGCCCCCTCCCCCCCACCACCAGCGGGCAAATCCAGCATAACTCAGTCAAGGGTCCAGGGTGCAGTGCTAAAATTAGCTCACCCCTTCCTTCCTTCCTTCCTTTTACCAAGTCCATGCGCTGTCAGTTCCTGCTGTAATCAGCACCAGCTGGGCTGGGATGGATGGATAGCAGCTGAGAGGAGCTGACAGTGGGGGGAACTGACAGCTGTGGGGGGCCCCAGTCTGATGACAATACACAACCTAGCCGATCTCCCTCTCAACCTCTCAAAAAGAAAGAAAGAAAGAAAAGAAAGAAATGCGCTGAAAAAACGATGGGAGTCACGAAAAGTGCAATGTGGTTTTGTTTCCAAAACAAACTTCTACCCGCACGTTGTCGTAGTGTTTTTCCTGTAATGAGATTTGGGTTTTTTTGAGGGGGTATGAAGGGCGGTAAGGAGATGATGAAAGTTTGGACAAATAAACAGAGGGTAACGGTGGGGGGGGGGGGGGGGGGGGGGGGGGGGGGAGGGGGCGTAGAGGTGGATGAGTGGGTATGTAGCTGTACATATTCTCGTGTAATTGTGTGTGTATGGAGTGGGGGGATAGGGGAGAGGGTGCATGGGTGGGTACGTGCGTCAACATACACTGTGAGTGTGTGTGTGTGTGTGTGTGTGTGTGTGTGTGTGTGTGTGTGGTGTGTGTGTGTGTGTGTGTGTGTGTGTGTGTGGACATGCTGAAGTGAAATGAAAGAGTGATAAGAAATGAAAGAGAGGCTTTTGACATTTTCATGATTCACCACGCCATGTATTCGCGCGCGCATGTGTGTGTGTGTGCGCGCGCGCACGTGTATGTGTATCCGCGTGTGCATGTTTGTCTGTGTGTGTCAACTTGCATGTAAAAATATGGAAGAGTAGAGATACAGAAACCCTAATTTTCTTATACGGCTGTCATCGTTCTCCGTTTTCAGAGTTGTGAGTGGGGGTGTGTGTGTGTGTGTGTGTGGTGTGTGTGTGTGTGTGTGTGTGTGTGGTGTGTGTGTGGTGTGTGTGTTCAAGTGTGTGTGTTCAAGTGTGTGTGTTCGAGTGTGTGTATGTGAGTGTGTGTGTGTGTGTATATGTGTGTGTATGTGAGATTGTGTGAGTGTATGTGTGAGTGAGTGTGTGTGTTGAGTGTATGTGTGGGTGTGTGCGTGTGTGTGTGTGTATGTGTGTGTATATGTGTGTGTACGGTGTGTGTATGTGTGTGTGAGTGTATGGGGTAATATGTGTGTGTACGTGTGTGTATGTATGTGTGTATAATGTGTGTATGTATGTGTGTGTGTGTGTGTTCTTGTTGAGTGTTGTTAGTTCAGTGACAGGCCAGTATTGTCAAGATAAAGGGGGGTGGGGGGCTTAACGGTATCCGTTTGTAAACTTCTCTCACCAAGTTTTCAACCATAACTTTTTTTTTTAATTCAAGAACTGAAAAACAATAATAAAAATAGAAAAATGTATACAGTGCGTTTTTCGTTTCTTTTCCTCTTTTTCCTTCTTTTCCTTCCTCTTTTTCTTCTTCTTTTCCTTCTTTTATCTCCTTCTTCCCTTCCTTTATCTTCTCCTCTCCTTTTTTTCTTCTTGCTCTTCTGCCTTTTTCCTCTCATTTTACTCTCTCCTCTCTCTCTCTCTCTCTCTCTCTCTCTCTCTCTCTCTCTCTCTCTCTCTCTCTCTCTCTCTCTCTTCCTGATCCTCTCTCATCCTTCGGATGACACTATAAACCGAGGTCCCGTGTGCGAACTCACGTAGAACATCTTGCGCACACGTTAAAACCCGTTCCGCTTTTCGGAAGAGTAGGCCATTGTGTGCCGGTGGGAAAGGATGACAAAATTTACAAAACTACATACACACGATGATTGGATGCAAAAAAGCATGTGAGTGCATATTCCATTAAAAGTAAGTAAAGTATGTTCTTTCGAGCCAGAAGGCCCATAGAGCCGGAGCTTATCCCGGTTTCTGTAGCGTTAAGCGAACTGATGGTTTTTCACCACCCCTGTGACAGGACGCTAGTCTGTCGCCAGATACTTCCCCAGCAGAGCTGGTATCCACTTGTACACCTGGGTGGAGTGAGGAAAATAGGAGTAAAGTGTCTTTCCCAAGGGCACAACACCGAGCCGAGCGGGATCGAACCCGCGACCTCTGGATCACGAGTTGACCGCCTAAACCACTCGACCACGGTGCCTCCTTGCATATTCCATTATCCTCGAAATAAAAGAATAACTCTTCTCTCTCTCTCTCTCTCTCTCTCTCTCTCTCTCTCTCTCTTCTCTCTCTCTCTCTCTCTCTCTCTCTCTCTCTCTTTCTTTCTTTCTTTCTTTCTTTCTTTCTCTCTGTTTACTTCACTGTTTTTAGTTCATCCTTCTGTTGTTCTTGATTTAGTCTTCTTTCTCTTGGTTCATGGATTGCAGTTCTTTCAGCTTTGGTTGGTTGGTTGGTTGGTTGGTTGGTTGGTTGGTTGGTTGGTTTGGTTGGTTGGCTGGCTGGTTGGTTGGTTGTGTTTTGGTGTGTGTGTGTTCTGTTGGTTTTGCTTTCTTTTCGTTGTTTTAACTTTTGGGCTGCCTCATCCTCTTCGACGTTCCAGTCCTACTGCTCCCACGCCGCTCACTTCGATCTCTCCACCCCAGCCATACCCAGATTCGTCATGTCAGATCTTCAGGGTCGGAAGTCCACAGGGAGCACATTAATTATGTCAAGTCCCAGTAGGACCACCAGCCAGACGAACCCTGCACTGCTGCTGGGTCACTTTGGTGGTGTTCAGTGGGGCCTGTTCTGAGCTAACATACGCAGGACACCACCTACAAAGCCCCCAACTAAAGACAGTATTAGCTCAGTCGCGGAGTCAGACTGAGTGAGTCACCTACTCGAGGTGGCGACGTCCAACACATCCCTCAACGACCTTCTCCCGTGAACCAACGACCCCGCAGGCTTTGACACAAACTCACCACAGACACGCAAGTGTTTCCATGGGTCAGGTAATTTGAGCAACACTCTCAACCTCGCGGTAAATTGGGCGGTCTTTTGAGAGGCAATTACAGACGTCTACAGTGCTGGTCAGATGATCTGAGAAACATTTTTGTAAAGTTCTATCTGAAAGGTTTGAGAATTCCCACTGGGATGAAATCGCGCTCTGCTTTGAGTAAGGTCCTATTGGATCTAGGTGAATCACTCTCACACACACACCACAACACAACACACACACACACACACACACACACATGGCAACAGAGACACGATTCAACGTTCATTACATCTTATTCATAATTTATTGATGGATGATGCCCCGAAGTTAAAACACATGCATAAATAAATCTTCTGCATTTGGATTATCATAATACGAGGACGGCAGACCTGGAAACAAATGTCACAGGTGACGTTGTGCACTAAGGACACGTGTTGGTCAGCTCCACATCAGCGATTCGTGACTTGGTTGTCAGAGGACAGGGAGGACCCGGTCACCACACACCTCTTCCCTGGCCTGACTGCTCCCTGCTGGCTGACAGAAGACACCAGGCCGCTCACTCAACAGCAACAGCGGCGGCGGTAGACAACAACAACAACAACACCACCAAAGACATCATCATGAACAGCATGAACATACGACATGATCATTTGTGACAACGATGATGATGATGATGATAACCTATTTATCGATTATGTATGTTAAGGCTTTGTGAAATGATCCTTATAATGGTGATGATGAGATCTTTCAAAGGACATGGACCCATTCTTGATTGACTGAACTTGATTACACTGAAGTATCTTTCTTTGTGTTTTGACAATAGTTTAGATGGCGACGTATATATTAATGATCAGCTGACCGATGAAATCACACCATTGCAGTCAATCTAGCCTGTCAGTGCTGTAACATCTTCTGAGGTGTGCTCATTGTGCTGCTGCCACGCTGGTCATCCCACCCTCACCACATGCAGCAACACCCAGGCTCGTTCTGTCACATTCTCACAGCCACACGTCCTAGATAGCTGTCAACATCAGGCCGCCATAAGGCCACTGGCCGTCGCGTTACTGCTGGGCCACTTCAGCGGTGTTCAGTGGTACACGCCCTGACCTGCAGTCAGTGATGGAGAAGTCGTGGGGTCAGGCTGCACACCTGAATACTGACTGACGTTTCTGCATCCCTCCATCACACTGCCCTGTCAGTCTTCCCACTACGAACCATTTCCCAGGAGCTTACAACAGGGATGGGAAGAGGGGAAACCAGACGACAATGGGCCGCCATGAGAAGTGGGTTGTAGTGGCTATCGAATCAAAGACAGTGTTACTGTGTGAGGATCACTAGTGATGAGGATGACAGTGGCCTGTGCGGTCAGTTTGCCTCTTCCTGACCAGAGCACCGTTGCCTCCAGTGATGTTTTTCTCTGACTACACAGCACAGCACAGCACAGCACTACAGTCTATGGTCACTTCAACACGCTGCTTGTGGCCCGCCTGTCCTCCACACACAACAACACGGGCACAATACCAGCAGGTCAAATCAAACTGCATTTAGGCGCGTGCACACACACACACACACACACACACGCACGCACGCACGCACGCACGCACGCGCGCGCGCATTGGTCTAATATCACCTTGAGTGAACAGACGTTAAATTAAAGAAAGAAAGAAAGAACACGCATGCACGCACGCGCGCACACACACACACACACACACACACACACACACACACACACACATTTCAAGGAAAACAAAGACCACGGTTGTTTTTTTACTCGAGTTAGGATTCCTACTGTGTGTTTCTCTATTTTGCAGACTTGCATTGTTTAATGGACTGCCTGTCCAAAGTGTTTACACATGCACATCATCAGGTCTTTTTTTCCGGCAAAAATAACTCTCTCCATACATATTTACAGCAAAAACGCATAAAGATGATCACGGTTTTGCCCACAGTCGTGTGTACAGACATTTACCTGTAATTGAGAAATAGATTCTTCTTTCTCCGTTCCTGGGCTAGAGCTCCGAGGGTGATATTTTGCATGTGCGACCGTTTTTGCCCACCATGAAGGTAGCCGCATTCCGACTTCGGGGATGTATGCTGGGTATGTTCGTGTTTCCGTAACCCACCGGACGCTGACATGAATAACGAGATATGTAACGTGCATGTTTGATATTTTGTATGTGTATATATGACTGGAAGGTCTGCACTTGGAAGTTGACACGGGAGATCGTAAAACTTGCCACACTTATTTGACCACAGGCCGCTGAGATTCGAACCCACGACCCATGGGGTTGAAGTCCAACGGTAGTAACCACTCGGCTAGAGCGCCCGTCAGAAACACATTGTAAAAACTGACTCCCCTCTTTGACTGTGCAAAACCGTCGACGTCCAGTGATCACATCGTCCACAAAAGCACAAACAACAAGAGAAACATGGCTTCTACGACTTCGATTGCGCAAAAAACAAAATCTTTGAAACTTTGTCAGGCTACTTCTGAGTATAACGACAAAGGCATCTTGGACATTTGCAAAGTTGAAGATCAGGGAAAAGGCGGATCATGCAACATCACAGTTGAAGTATAATAATAATAATAATAGTATACACTCATGCATCACTGTCGGTCAGGTGTAGGTTGTTTGATGAAAGCCAGAGTTAGTGCCCTTGTCCGTGACTGTACTTCTTCACAGGCAGTGTCGTTTGCGGGGAACACGGTGTGATGACTTCTGAGGGGGCACTATCTGAACACAGAACACCAGCAGTCCTCGTGAGCTGGTGAACCACCGCGCCCACATGCCATGACGCACATCGTGACACTTCATCCAACACTTTGCCACAAGGGCTGTGCCCGGATCTCACGGTGCCCACGTCTTGTGTCCATTTGCCATTGTGCTCTGACCCCATTGTGCCAAAACTCTACTTTTTGTGTCCATCTGTGATTGTGGCCAAAACTCAATTCTGTCCACTTGCGTCTTCCTGCCACTGTGCCCAAATCTCATAATTATGCCAAACTCTTGATTCAGCTTGGGATATGCTCAAATGCCATAACATCAAAAATCACCTTGCCTGGAAACTTAATTTTATGCTCAAATACCCTTCACCCAAATCGGACTATGTCTACATTAGTATATCAAACAAGCAGTGTGTTCATGTGCGACGGTTCCTAAGCCTCCCTGTACCTACTTTTTGAGTCAATGTCCTTTTACCACTGTGGCTTTTTGTGTCAACGTCCTTTTACCACTGTGGCTTTTTGTGTCAATGTCCTTCTACTGTGGTGCCAAAATCTCCGTGTGCTTGAGCTAAGTGTTAACATTTGTGACCCAATACCCTTGCCTCTACATACACATAATGTTGCCATGCACTTTGCTTTAGTGTTTTATGCCCTGTTTTACTGTACCATTATAGCACGATGCCCGTGCCTCTATGCCTATTGACGATTGTGCTCTGGCCCCACTGTATCCAAAACACCAGCAGGGCAATGTGCCTGTGCCCTGTTGTGTCCACACACCATTCTGACAGAAGGACCCCATTGTGCGGTGATCGCATAACGCTGCTGTGTGCTGGCCTGGCGTTGTGCCTATCTTCACCCTGTCCTTGACCTCTCCAGTCTTTGTCTGACTGTTCCTCCAGGCCGGAGACATGACAAGTAAAGCATGGCCCTCTGTACACGTCATGACAAGTAAAGCACGGTCCTCTGTCCACGTCATGACAAGTAAAGCATGGTCCTCTGTCCACGTCATGACAAGTAAAGCATGGTCCTCTGTCCACGTCATGACAAGTAAAGCATGGTCCTCTGTCCACGTCATGACAAGTAAAGCATGGTCCTTTGTCCACGTCATGACAAGTAAAGCATGGTCCTCTGTCCACGTCATGACAAGTAAAGCATGGTCCTCTGTCCACGTCATGACAAGTAAAGCATGGTCCTCTGTCCACGTCATGACAAGTAAAGCATGGTCCTCTGTCCACGTCATGACAAGTAAAGCATGGTCCTTTGTCCACGTCATGACAAGTAAAGCACAGTCCTCTGTCCACGTCATGACAAGTAAAGCATGGTCCTCTGTCCACGTCATGACAAGTAAAGCATGGTCCTTTATCCACGTCATGACAAGTAAAGCACGGTCCTCTGTCCACGTCATGACAAGTAAAGCATGGTCCTCTGTCCACGTCATGACAAGTAAAGCACGGTCCTCTGTCCACGTCATGACAAGTACAAGCATGGTCCTCTGTCCACGTCATGACAAGTAAAGCATGGTCCTCTGTCCCGTCATGACAAGTACAAGCATGGTCTCTGTCCACGTCATGACAAGTAAGCATGGCTTTTCAGTCGCTCTCCTCTGTCCACGTCATGACAAGTAAAGCATGGTCCTCTGTCCACGTCATGACAAGTAAAGCACGGTCCTCTGTCCACGTCATGACAAGTAAAGCACGGTCCTCTGTCCACGTCATGACAAGTAAAGCATGGTCCTCTGTCCACGTCATGACAAGTAAAGCACGGTCCTTTCTCTACGTCATGACAAGTAAAGCATGGTCCTCTGTCTTCGTCATGATAAATAAAGCATGGTCCTCTGTCCACGTCATGACAAGTAAAGCATGGTCCTTTGTCCACGTCATGACAAGTAAAGCATGGTCCTCTGTCCATGTCATGACAAGTAAACAATGGTCCTTTGCCCACGTCATGACAAGTAAAGCATGGTCCTCTACGTCATGACAAGTAAAGCACGGTCCTCTACGTCATGACAAGTAAAGCATGGTCCTTTGTCTACGTCATAAGTAAAGCATGGTCCTCTGTCCACGTGATTACAAGTAAAGCATGGTCCTCTGTCCACGTCATAACAAGTAAACAATGGTCCCTTGTCCACGTCATGACAAGTAAAGCATGGTCCTCTACGTCATGACAAGTAAAGCATGGTCCTCTGTCTACGTCATGACAAGTAAAGCATGGTCCTCTGTCCACGTGATTACAAGTAAAGCATGGTCCTCTGTCCACGTCGTGACAAGTAAAGCACGGTCCTCTGTCCACGTCATGACAAGTAAAGCATGGTCCTCTGTACACGTCATGACAAATAAAACACGGTCCTCTGTCCACGTCATGACAAGTAATAATAATAATAATGTATGGAATTTATATAGCGCTGAATCTTGTAAAGCAACAAATCAAAGCGCTCATAATGGAATAATTTTCATTTTTTCATTTATACCCCTTTAAGTCACGAGATTTCTCTGCGTGAAATTCAGGCTATTCTCTCCCCGGGGAGAGCACGTCGCCACAAGAGCAGCGTCACCTTTTTTTCTTTTTTTGTCTGCAACTGTTATTTCTTTCCCTATCGGAGTGGCTTTTTTCTAAGAATTTTGCCAGGGACAACTCTCTTGTTGCCGTGGGTTCTTTTACGTGCACTGCATAATTTTCTGTAACACACGGGACCTCGGTTTATCGTCTCATCCGAAAGACTAGCGCACAGACCACCACTCATGGTCTAATGGATGGGGAAAAAGTTTCGGGCCCAGACGGGATACGAACCACGCACACTTCCGACCCGGACTTTTCGCTTTCTAGACAGGCGCGTTACCTCTAGACCACCGATCCACATGGTCCTCTGTCCACGTCATGACAAGTAAAGCACGGTCCTTTGTCCACGTCATGACAAGTAAAGCATGGTCCTCTGTCCACGTCATGACAAGTAAAGCACGGTCCTCTGTCCACGTCATGACAAGTAAAGCATGGTCCTTTGCCCACGTCATGACAAGTAAAGCACGGTCCTTTGTCCACGTCATGACAAGTAAAGCATGGTCCTCTGTCCATGTCATGACAAGTAAAGCATGGTCCTCTGTCCACGTCATGACAAGTAAAGCATGGTCCTCTGTCCACGTCATGACAAGTAAAGCACGGTCCTTTCTCTACGTCATGACAAGTAAAGCATGGTCCTCTGTCCACGCCATGACAAGTAAAGCATGGTCCTTTGCCCACGTCATGACAAGTAAAGCACGGTGCTTTGTCCACGTCATGACAAGTAAAGCATGGTCCTCTGTCCATGTCATGACAAGTAAAGCATGGTCCTTTGTCCACGTCATGACAAGTAAAGCATGGTCCTCTGTCCACGTCATGACAAGTAAAGCATGGTCCTCTGTCCACGTCATGACAAGTAAAGCATGGTCCTTTGTCCACGTCATGACAAGTAAAGCATGGTCCTCTGTCCACGTCATGACAAGTAAAGCATGGTCCTCTGTCCACGTCATGACAAGTAAAGCATGGTCCTCTGTCCACGTCATGACAAGTAAAGCACGGTCCTTTGTCCACGTCATGACAAGTAAAGCATGGTCCTCTGTCCACGCCATGACAAGTAAAGCATGGTCCTCTGTCCACGTCATGACAAGTACAAGCATGGTCCTCTGTCCACGTCATGACAAGTACAAGCATGGTCCTCTGTCCACGTCATGACAAGTACAAGCATGGTCCTCTGTCCACTCCTCGTCCTCTTCAGGATCTACTGCCATCACCTCTCTTTTTCTGACCACTTTGCTTGATCCGTCATTATGTCCAGCTATGATTGCATCCACGCCTCCAAATGTCCACGTCATAGTATCGCCACCACCCCTCTACCAAAATGAATATTATCCTCGATATAGAAGAATAAAAATAAAAAAAATTTTAAATAGATAAAAAAATAGCATTCCAAGGGACTACCCTCGTCGTGATTGGAAAACTAATCTGTTCATATTCAAAAGAATCTGTGCAAGTGTATAAGAGTAAGTATATACCATCTTCAGAATTTGTGTACGTGCATAAGAGTAAATAATTGTATGCTATCTTCATAAAGTAAAATATCTAATGTATAATTTTCTCTTTTTTTTCAACCTTAGTGACATGGATTCAAGTAAACTGTGCAGATAAATTTCAATGTCATTAACTTTTGAAATGTAACACGTTGAAATTTCTTAAGAAGTTCTCAAGGGGAAAAGACTGAGCCAAAATATCGAAATTCTTGTCTCTTGCTTTGGAACTAATGTTCACGCCCTTGGTAAACAGTATTTGTTATAAGCAGACAGCAGGCAGGATGTCTTTAAGTGTAGTCTTCGGTATCGATGGTAACGGCAGTGTCGAACTGTAATGCTTATACGGTGTGCAGACAGTCTACTGACCAGTATGTTTTATAGGTAGAGACAGTAACAGCAGTATTACAGTATGCAATCTGTTGGTGTCTTTTTAGGTAAAGATGGTAACAGCAGTATTACAGTGTGCAGACTGTCTACGGGTGAGTTTCAGGTAGAGATGTTAACAGCAGTATTATAGTGTGCAGACAGTCTATTGGTGTGTTTATAGGCAGAGATAGTAACAGCAGTATTATAGTTGCAGTCAGTCTATTGCTGTGTTTATAGGCAGAGATGGTAACAGCAGTGTCAGAGAAACAGCAGCCGCGACCCCTTTGTCTCAGTTCATGCGGTCTGAAGAGCAGACTATCACAGAATCAAAACACTCTATTGTTGAAGGACGCACCCGCTCCTCCCTAGAGAATGGTACAGGCCGCACTGTTGGCAGCGTCCCCACCACCACCACCACCACCACCACCATCCCCGCCAGCTGTGGCGGCGACAGATGTCCGCCGTTGCTGCATCCTCCGGTCTCGAACTGACAGACTCCGCGATAAGCTGTTGCTGCTCTTGCCTCGTGCCAGGACCGAATTCGGAGCGTGCGCGCTGGACTTCCGCCCTCCTGACGCAGGTGCAGACACTGCCCTGGAGCTGGAGTTCCGTTCCAGGACCGTGCCGTCCTGGGGAGGCTCGGCAGTGGAGGGAGACCTCACGCTGCCTCGGCCTGGTCCGCCCCGGTCTGAAGCCTCGCTCCTCTGGCGCTGCAGAAGGCTGGAGCCTGGCCGCAGACTGGCGCGACGGGTCTGGGAGTGGGAGAGAGGGTCGGCGTCTGCGGGGACTGGGCCCGAGTCCTTCATGGCGTTCAGCACGTGCATCTCCTCTGCGGCCAGCACCAGTTTGCTCTCCAGCTGGCTGACCTTCCGCTCCTTGGCCTTCACCGCCTCCTGCCCCTCCTTCAGCTGCACACAGCAGACACGGGGATAATTCATGATCATTATTGTTGTTGGCGTGAAAGCAGGTAGGTAATCAGCTGCACACAGCAGACATGGGGATAATTCATGATCATTATTGTTAGCGTGAAAACAGAGAGGTAATCAGCTGCACACAGGAGACATGGGGATAATTCATGATCATTATTGTTGTTGGCGTGAAAACAGGCAGGTAATCAGCTGCACACAGCAGACACGGGGATAATTCATGATCATTATTGTTGTTGGCGTGAAAACAGGCAGGTAATCAGCTGCACACAGCAGACACGGGGATAATTCATGATCATTATTGTTGTTGGCGTGAAAACAGGCAGGTAATCAGCTGCACACAGCAGACACGGGGATAATGATCATTACCGTTAACGTGAAAACAGGTAGGTAATCAGCTGCACACAGGAGAAATGGGGATAGTTCTGAGGGTGAAAAGAGGTAAGGCCTTCAGCTGAATACAGGAGAAATGGGGATAGCTGTGCTACAATTAACCACTGAGATATCAGCTTGGAAAATAATATTCTAGCTCTTCTCTCCTCTCTCTCTCTCTCTCTCTCTCTCTCTCTCTCTCTCTCTCTCTCTCTCTCTCTTCTCTCTCTCTCTCTCTGTGTGTTTGTGTGTGTGTGTGGTTTGCTGGTATCTTCCATCAAGCGAAATAATACAGATGATATAAAACCACAACAATCACAAAGACAAACCCAGACCTCGGAAACAACCTCAGAAACAAAATAATACCTCACACTCACAAACCTTGACCTCGAAAACCAAAACAAGACCTCACACCCACAAACCTTGACCTAGAAACAAAACAATACCTCACACCCACTAACCCTGACCTCATAAACAAAACAATACCTCACAAACACAAAACTTGACCTCAACAATAAGATAAAACCTCACAAAGAAAAGACCAAGTGAAAAAAAAAGAAGAGCACAGCCAAAAACAACAAATAGGCAACAACAACAACAAGAAAAAACCCAGGCAAATGAAAACTGGACAAGGCAATAAACCATGACATGGCGTATCCAAATATCTGGCCCCTAAGGTGCGCTCCTCGGAACTGCCGGCCCTTACTGGGTAAACACCACAACACAGTCAGCATCCTCACCACGTACAAGAAAGGCCTTTGACTGCAAGCTTCATGGTTGTGTGATGGAGCTGATGGTCAGTCAGCATGACTCTGCTGCAGAGGAGGGAGGGGGGGTCTGTTCAGAGCGAGCAAGGTGCTGGCACACAGCAATGTTACCTACCTGTTTCTGCAGGTGGGCAATCAGCGTGTCTTTGGCAGCCAAGGCGGCGTTAGCGGAGGCGATCTGTGTCTTGTAGCGCTGCACTGCCGCTTCCAGCATGGCCTGTTTGTCCGTTAGGTGACGGCGTACAAAGTCCCTGGGGAATCATGATAATAATGATGATATGATAATAACATACACACACATATATATAATAATAAACGGAATTTATATAGGACTATATCTTGCAAAAACAAACCAAAGCACTTCCATTCAACCCACTCTTACACATGCAACCAAAATGATTAACAGGGTTTGTTTTTTTTTAAACAAATCCAAATGTACACACACACACACACACACACACACACACACACAACACACACACACACACACACACACACAGCAGGGTGATGGGAATTTTGGCTGTTGAAGGCAGGGACAGATATAGATGAAACAGGAGGGGAAAGTCTTAAAGATGTATGGTTGTGGCTCTTAATAGACGAGAGACAGACAGACAGATCAGTTTGGCATTGGAATTCATTCAAATAATAAACAATAGAGTTTTGAAAATGACCAACAGTACTTTGAATCTCACAATGATTCCCAGGTGTGATGAGTAAGTCAGAGTGCACATTCTGGGTGACCCCCACAGTCTTGAGCTGGAGAACGCGCAACAACAACGAAACAACAAGCAAACCCTTTCGCGTCCAAGGAGGTAAAGCTCCATGCCTGAAAGCTAGTGCTGCTTCTTTCCCAAACATCTCTCATGCAGGGAAAGGAAGGAACAAAGAACAGAATGGAATCTTCGCCATTGCGGAAGAAAGGGAAATAAGGGAGAATGTATACTGACCAGTTTTTACGTGCACGTTCCACGTTAGTGTCCGAGTCCGTTTTCAGGTTCTCCTTCTTGCTGAAGATGTCCTCCCGAAGACTCTGCAGCTCCTGAACCAAGGACAAGATTGACCAGTTCATGATGACTTGTTGGTACCAACTACCAGACAGCCATTCAACTAACAACCGCCTTGCTTCGCTATTTTCATCATTTCCCCATGTACATGCACACTCTCTCTATCTCTCTTTCTCTCTTCCTCTCTCTCTCTCTCTCTCTCCTCTCTCTCTCTCTTCTCTCTCTCTCTCTCTCTCTCTCTCTCTCTCTCCTCTCTCTCCTCTCACGCACGCACGCACGCACGCGCACACACACACACACACACATTGTGTCTTTCTAGGTTGAACGGGATCAGATTGGGTGAAACAAAATGCTCCTGACACCAGACTGGCAGTGTGAATCACACACACACACACACACACACACACCACACACACACACACACACACAAACACACACACATACACACACATACACTTCCTAAAAGGAGGCAAGGTCTTTACTCTACTTTGTCTATTAACGAAAAACACAACAAACAAAAACGTACACATAATATACAGAGAGACATTAAGACCAAACAAAGGTCACCGACAGAGACATTCATTGAAAACAGGAAACAGAATGACACAAACTAACAAACCAAACAAACATTGAAAACAGGAAACAGAATGACACAAACAAGCAAACCAAACAAACACTGAAAGCAGGAAACAGAATGACACAAACAAGCAAACCAAAATAAACATTGAAAACAGGAAACAAACAAGCAACCCATTTGTGTGTGTGTGTGGGGGGGGGGGGGGGGGGCGGTGTAGGTGGGTGGTGGGTGGGGTGTACGCAGTGCGTGTGTGTGCGCGCACCTGGGTTTGTGTTTGTGTATGATAATTTTTTAAAGCTATCTTGGAATGTTTATAACAATCTGAAATGTATTTTTCTTGTGTCTTGTAAGATGATTATAGGTATCAATGTGCCTGTCAGCATTGTATTTGCCCTTCATGGGATGATTAAAGTGTTTTTGACTTGACTTGACTTGACTTGACTTGAAACCAAACAAACATTGAAAACAAGAAACAAACAGGTAAACCAAACAAACATTGAAAACAGGAACAGAATGACACAAACAGGAAAACCAAACAAACATTGAAAACAGGAACAGAATGGCACAAACAAGCAAACCAAATAAACAAAAACCTGAGAAAATTAAAGTAACCCTTCACGAAAACAAAGTCTTAAACTAAGCATTATCAGACAGAGACCACACACACACAAAGACAAACAGAAAATCCCCACACAGAAAATGTGGAGATCAGATGAAAAGAAGCGAACAGACGACAGACAAGTTAACAGCGGGAACACAAAACAGATACCGCCATGGAATGACCTCTGACCTCATCGAGAGCCAGCAGCGCACTCTGGCGGCGTTCACAAATGGCCTGGCGTTGGTTGAGCATGGTCTCTACCTCCAGGATCTGTCACAGAGGTCAAGGTTGACTTCACCATCCCCCTTTCAGTTCTTCGTGTGTCAGGCGAGAGTTACACACACTCGGTTCAAAGGTAAATGCTGATAAACATCTCTCAAACAACACAGACTTGTTTCACTGAACAATAAACGCCAGTTTTATAGAGTTGGATTATCCTGACATTCTGTATACCTGATCATTTCATGAAAATGTGATAATTGCAGACTTGAGCAGAGACCCTTTAATATTGTATAACGATTCCATATTTTCATTACTTTCATGAAGGAAGAAGGCGCTAAACGTTTGCAGGAGTCATAATGTGAGACCATGGTTCCAGTGAGTTACACAAATATGCCATATGTAGTGTTTTCATGTACCTCTATGGCGTTTGTTTAAGTAAATGTCTCACCCTGTCTCGTTCTGCTCAAGATTTATTTTATTTGATTAGTCTGCCATCACACCAGAATGTTTCATTTTCCTGTCAAAATAATGCGTGGAAGCATCAGTTCTTACTTTGATGAACTTTCTGTGTATTTTCCCATTCCTGCGTGACTCACAGCAATGTGGTTTAGGCCCCTGTGAAAGCACAAGGAAAGCGTACTAAAGTGATGACGTCCATCACAATGTCTTGGAAAACGATTCAGAAGAAGTTTCTCCTATTAAATATTTCTTTTTCATTCTTAATATTCTTTAGTGAGTGAGAGAACGCGCGCGCGCGTGTATGTGTGCGTGCGTGCGTGCGTGCGTGCGTGCGTGCGTGTGTGTGTGTGTGTGTGTTTTGATGCGTTGGGGACCGTGTACCTCAGTAGTCGGAGCACTCGCTTTCCCCCAGCTAAGGTTAAGCAGCATCCAGCGTGGTTACCACTTGGATGGGTGACCATTTGCACGCCTTGGCTTCACTACAGTCCCCCAGTTCATCCAGCTGTAAATGGGAGCCTGCCTCTTTAGGGTCAGGGAAGATAAAGCAGCGAAGTAGAGGAGATGGGCGCCGCCCTCAATATGCTGGCTCCTAGAGAAATGAGGTCTCTGATGCTTCACTCCCCTACGACCTCATAGGTTATGGGAAACCTTTACCTTTTTACCTGCATACAAACACAAAATTCCAAAGCAACCTACCATAGCCAGCGTGCGACAATACATAACAGTGAAGTCGGCCATAGGCATCAGAGTGCAGGGACGTTGAGTTGACTGGGAAGAGTATACAGTATTTTCTTTTCTGACTACTGGGCTCCACTGACAAGCTCGGTGGATGGATTTGTTCAGCTAATTTGTTACTATTGTTTGTTTTGTTCTTGTTGTTGTTAAGCAGCTGCTGCTGCTGATGATGATGATGATGTTTATTTTTGTTATTGTGGATGTTTTTGGTGGGTGCTGTTGGTGCTGTTGTTGTTGATATCGTAGATATTGTTTTCCGGCTAAAACACCTTAGGGATCACCCACAGTGTGCACACTGTTTCAATCATCACATCTAAAAGTCGGTGTGGGAGCACAAAAAGCATAAAGTGTCTTCATGTGAAACTGTTTCCAACAACTTCACGAAAAGGCAGCCATATTTAGACTTCAGGTGATGGGGGGAAAGTTAAAATAGAGGCTAGAGATTGTTGTCCTAGGAGCTTGTCATGGATGGAAACAATGCCCACATAACAACTGACAGAATAACAACATGTGGATGATGGCCCTGGAAATGTGTATCCACCAACAACTGACACATCTGTTGGTCTGGGCCAGGTTGTGACCTGTGATTCATGCCTAACTTCAATGTCTGTCGCCTCGTTCGCCTAGACGTGCAGTCTCTTCCATTACCACTTCTTCACGTGCACTCTCTTCTTTGCCTAATATATCGACTGGGTTCATTTTTGTCACCATCCAGAGCAAAAAGAAAGATAAGATTTTAAATTGAAGCAGCATCAGTAGCAGCAACAATAGCATTAACAGCAGTAGCAGTTACAGCAGAGCAGCAGTAGTGATAGCAACAGCAGCAGCAGCAGCAGGAGTAGTAATAGTAGTAATAGCAGCAGCAGCAGCAGCAGAAGCAGCAACGTCAGCAGCAGAAGAATTGGCAACATCAGTAACAGCAGTAGTAGTAACAGCAGCAGCAGAAGCAAAAGCAGCAGCGGGAGCATTAGCAACAGTAGCAGAAGCAACAACAACAGCAGCAACAGTAGCAGCAGCAGCAACAACAACAGCAGCAGCAATAGCAGCAGAAACAAAGTGACCCTCAGTGACAGTAGCTAAAAGACCACTACACCTGGTTTTCTCTTCTCTCTGCCACTATTGTGTAGCTGGGGTCGGCTCAGTACGGCTTTTGTGCTCTTCCAAGTGGCTTTCTTGTGTTCCCTATTTTTGAAGAGGATCGATTGTGGTTTGCCTCAGCGTGTGTGTGTGTGTGTGTGTGTGGTGTGTGTGTGTGTGTGTGTGTGTGTGTGTGTGTGTGTGTGTGTGTGTGTGTGTGTGGTGTGTGTGTGTGTGTGTGTGTGTGAGTGAGTGAGTGGGTGGGTGTGTTGTAGGGTGTGAGTATGTGTGTGAGGGGGATGTGTATGTATGTATGTGTGGTATGTTATATGTATGTCTGTGTGTATATGTATATTGTACGTCTGTGTGTGTATGTATGTATGTATATATGTATGTTGTGTACGTATGTATGTCTCTCTGGGTTTGTGTGCATTGGGCTCTATGTGTGTGCGTGGGTACGTGCGTGCACATGTGCGCATGTTTATCTATATATCTATCTGTTTGTCTGTCTGTCTGTCCGTGTGTATATGTCTGTCAGTCTGTCTATCCATCTGTCTATCTGTCTATCTATTATCTATCTTTCTGTCTGTCTGTCTATCTATCTACCTATCTATCCATCCATCCATCCATCCACCTATCAATCTATCTGTCTGTCTATATTTATATATACATATCTTTCTGTCTATCTGTCCGTTTGTCTGCCTGCCTTCCTGCCTGTCTGTGTTTATGCATGTGTCTGAGTGAGGGTGTTCCTGTGTGTGTTTCTTCCCGCGTCTCTGTTGTAGGTTAATGTTTGAACAGCAAAGTTCAGAAGGTGCAGCCTTGCCTGTAGGCATGTCAGGTCAGCAGGTCAGGTCAGATCAGGTCAGGTCAGGTCGGTGCATGTTGACAGTCAACACACTTCTCCTGCTCCTTGCTTTTACACAACCACGTGGGAAAACAACCAGCTGATGTGGCTCAGTGGTTGACACCTTGAGTTCGTGGCTGGTAGGTCTTAGGTTCAAATCCCAAACAAGTCATTAGGTTTTCTCTGGACTCTGGCCGGCTCTTGTCCAGAGTGAGTTTGCTTTGGGGCTTACTGGGAAGAACAGGACCACATAGTGACACCGCCCAATGCCATGGGGTATCATGAGGAGTCTGCCAATCAAAGACAATAGCAATATTGCTTCTTTTTTTTGGTCTTAATAACATGTCCTTGTAATTGCCCTTCATAGGATGACTAAACTGTTTTTGAATTGAATTGAATTGAATGCCTTTTATCTGGAAAGGACAGGCACGCTGTGAATGGGGCTCCATTTGGTACTGCAGCATCTGTTTTCATCGCGAGTGTTTTCTGCTATCAGAATTTCCAGGACATGAGAACCACTGAAAACAGGAGAGAGAAACTAAAGTGAAACTTTTAAAGATCTAC
>CM054141.1:24214323-24221823 GCA_028751875.1 Rapana venosa
CACACACACACACACACACACACACACACACACACACACATACCTAATATCACTGAGAGTGAACAGACGTAAAATCAAACACACACACACACACACACACACACACACACACACACACACACACACACACACACACACACCACACACACACGCAAAGTGAAACTAAAACTTCGATATTCTTTCATCAAATATGAATTACCCGGCCGTTCTATTTCCGTATGTAACAATTCACAATTGATCGCACACCTGGATTTTCAGAGAGGTTGTGTGAAACTTGCCTTAGCAGGTTACTGGATCGATCGCTGACCATCATGAAAAAAAGAGGTGAATTCAACAACTACGAGGCTTCTGCTAAGGGTGGCGCGCTTCCCAACCTGTTTATTTTCACAGCAGTGTTCGTACGTTAAAGGACTGAATAATGAATGATTCTTTTTCCAAATGGCGGGCTGATACAGCGTGTTATAAAATGCCGTTGTTTGTTGTCGAATCGGACTGAGTGACGTGGTTGTGCATCAACAGAGCGGAGCTGAGATGAGGGTACAGTGAAGATTTATCGTTATGAATAATTTCTGAACATCTCACATGACACTGTTTACATCTAATGCACACATACTTAACAGGCTGCGTGCCTGCCAGTGAGTGTGTTTGTGTGCACGTGGACACTCTTACACACGCACATACATACAAGGACACATTCGTACGCGTGCACACACACACACACACACACACACACACAAAGTGTAGACTGTAAAGCATATAAACTTGCACTTGGTGCACCATTCCACACCTCCACTATAGGAACTTATAACGAAATTGGGGAACTTCCCCTAGCTGAATACCGACAACTTTCATGTGCCAAATATGTTTTACGCAGCACAACAAATAAAAACTTTGTTTCTAGTCGAAGCAAAAACAAATTATCCTAAAAGGGCTAGACATATTTCGTGTTTAACGCCTATTGGTACTTATGTATCAGACCTTTTTCAAAAGTCTGAACTTAATCATTATGAATTAGAAATGCAGAAAGAAGCTTTGCCATGCCCTTCGTGGGAAATAAATAAAGCATATTTTGATATAGAATGTACTAATGAAAAAAAGAACGAAAACCAAAATATCATGGTTGCAGATATCCAATCACATATTGAAAATAAGTATACTGACAACATAAAAGTATATACAGATGGGTCAGTTTTAGAAAATAATGAAGCTGGTTCAGCATTCGTTATACCAGCTCTAAAAACAGAGAAATCATACTATCTAGGTAAACATCATTCAATATTTACAGCTGAACTTATTGCAATTCTTATGGCTCTTAACTATATTCTTGATTTTGCATTTCCCATCATTCCTATCTTCCTTTGTGTAGATTCTAAGTCGGTACTGTATGCTATCAAATCCCCAAATTCCAGGAAAGTATCCAGAATCATTTTTGAAATTAAATATATCATACACCTTTTAAGTTTAAGAAGTATTTCTGTCTCCTTTTGTTGGGTACCTTCGCACGTTGGAGTTTTTTCAAATGAGTGGGCTGACAGAGCTGCAAAAAGGGGGGGTAAGACATCATTTTGAATCAATAGAACTGCATGTTCCATTATCTCTACAGGAGGGATACCGTTTATTAGAACAGACGTCGTGGAGTAAGTGGAGAGAATCAGATCAATTCAAGGAACGATCTTTAAACAATTGCCTGACTAATGGCCTTATTTCATGTTACATGACTCCTTCTCAAACACATTTA
Organism: Rapana venosa; assembly: GCA_028751875.1. NCBI lineage: Eukaryota > Metazoa > Mollusca > Gastropoda > Neogastropoda > Muricidae > Rapana > Rapana venosa. Next base: position 24,216,062 of record CM054141.1, read on the forward strand.
AGTATCGCAACCACAAGAAGAGTTAATGCACTATATTTTAGAATAAAATTAAATGCATTTATAACAAAATTTTGTAAAAATGTCAGGTGCCTCTGTAGGGAACATATTTCCAACACTCACATCATATTTGAGTATTCAATTGTAAAACCTTTTTTACCCACATTTTGTGAGCAGTCTGTGGAAACTGTTTTCAAAAATCCAAAATTAGCCTTTGCCATTGTTAAATGTCTATTGCACAGCCCATTAGAGTATTTGTTGTAGTTATTTTATAGTTGTTTCATGTTAACAATTTGTTGAATTTAAATGTTTACTCGTTTAAGATTCCCCCCACCCCTTTAATTGCATGAAAATACCAACACACATGTTACCTAATCAGTCTTTTCTCTGTACATTCCCCTCTCTGTTTTAACCTCCACTACATTTTCCACATCCCTTGTCTAATATCACTAAGAGTGAACAGACGTTAAATTGAAGACAACAACAACAACAACAACAACAACACACACACACACACACACACACACACACACACACAGATATAAATATAGACAAGCCAACAGCCAGGCATGAAGGAGAGGGGGGGGGTGCTAAGCTCGGTTTCTCTCCTAGCTGCCTGTAGAGTCAGTCCCTGGAGCGCTGCACGGAACTGTTCATACAGCACATAGTGGGTTGGATGAACCTGTCGGAGCATATCCCTTAAAGGGTTGAGGGTGCATGCTAGGCACGTTAGTGTCATCCATCCCTCTTCTACGCTTCTACGACAGGGGGATGGGTGTGGACGTGTGCACGAGACTTTTGCCTGGGGTCACCCAAAGGACCGCAGCCTGTAGTCTCAGCCGAACGACTTTGGAGAGAGTGGAGCTGGTACATAAAAACTACCTACCTTCCGGAGACCCCCCCCCCCCTCAAACACGTTTTTCAGCAGACACTGCAATCTGCACTTGTCATCATCAGCAGCCCCAACAGCCACGCCTAGCATGCAGTGAGCTGTTGTGTTACTGCCTACACCGCACCTTCCAGGGCACGTGTAGATACTGCGCCAGTGCATTGGTGTATCATGTGATACTAACATACAGGTATGGGAGACAATGGAAGACAGAGAAATGCAGAGACGAACAGACAAACCAACAGAGGAACAGACATATGAACAGAGGAACCCACAGAGGAACATACAAATTAACAGAGGAACACACAGATAAACAGAGGAACACACAAATCAACAGAGGAACACACAGATCAACAGAGGAACACACAGATAAACAGAGGAACACACAGATAAACAGAGGAACACACAGATAAACAGAGAACACACAGATAAACAGAGGAACACACAGATCAACAGAGGAAAAGACAAATCAACAGAGAAACACACAGATAAACAGAGGAACACACAGATAAACAGAGGAACACACAGATAAACAGAGGAAAAGACAAATCAACAGAGAAACACACAGATAAACAGAGAACACACAAATCAACAAAGGAACACACAGATCACCAGAGGAACACACAGATCAACAGAGGAACACACAGATAAACAGAGGAACACACAGATAAACAGAGGAACACACAGATAAACAGAGGAACACACAGATCAACAGAGGAACACACAAATCAACAGAAACACCTACGCAAGCCTCCACAGCAGCATCAATGTGTGGAGAAGCCAGGGAATGTTTGGCCTGTTCCAGTCGGGCCTGCAACTTCCGCCTTCTCTTCCGCCTCTCTGACGTCACAGACATGGCATCCAGCGACTTCCGGTCCTCGGCGGAGTCACTGGAGTCCTGCTCGCTGTCAGACGACTCTTCCCTCAGTGTTGCAGGCCTCTCCTTCACGTCAGACTTCGCCTCGCCATCAACCTGGTTTTCTCTCTTGGCCCTCAACGGCTGATCTGCGCAGTTCGAAGACACCGACGACGTCTCCGAGTTGTGAGAAGATCGAGCTGAGGCGGGATGATCTGTCCTGGACTGGGTTTCAGCCGCTGATGCCTTGTCAGTACCTGACGAATCTTCTGTGTCAAGAGCGAGCTTCAGAAGAGCTGCAGGTCTTTCCCTCAGGGGCGACGTCTTTTGGAGATTCTCCTCACCCTTCCAACCCTTTCTTTTCTTGTGTTTGGACTTGGGTTCCTGAGAACGGTCCTGGAGAGTGGTCGTGGAAGCATACACGTCGCTGCTGGTTTCTCTCAGCGGAGAATTATCACTGGACGTCACTGAGGCTTCCGATGCGCGTGTCTGTCTCTTAGGGGAATGATATCTGATATCTTCCTGAACTGTCTGACGCGTGCTCACATGATTGGAATGGCTGTGCGCCAGCCTGTCTTTGAGACTGTCTGGTTCCACGTGACCGTTTCCAGAGTCAATGCCAGAGTCACCAAAGTCTCCGTGTCTGGAACTGCTCATACCAGATGGCATGGAGGAGAGGCGGGATTGTCTGTCACAATTAACCGTTGAGTCTGGTTCTTCGTGTGCACTGTATTCTTGAGCTCTGTACTGTTGATGTTGATGTTGTTGATGTTGCTGTTGCTCGGAGTCGTTGTGGTGATCGTGATGGTTTTTCCGTGACCGTTTCTTGGACTTGGGGGAGCTTTTTCTGGCCCGGTTGGACCGTCTGGTGGCTGCCATCATCATCTTGCCGGAGTTTGAGTCTGACTGGCCTTCCTCTCAGGATTCTGGATTGCGTGGTTGCGTTGTTCTGAAACAAAGGAATGTTTCATGTAGATGGTGTGATGGTCTGTAGTTGGATCGGTGGTCTAGAGGTAACGCGCCTGTCTAGAAAGCGAAAAGTCCGGGTCGAAAGTGTGCGTGGTTCGTATCCCGTCTGGGCCCGAAACTTTTCCCCCATCCATTAGACCATGAGTGGTGGTCTGGGCGCTAGTCTTTCGGATGAGACGATAAACCGAGGTCCCGTGTGTTACAGAAAATTATGCAGCGCACGAAAAAGAACCCACGGCAACAAGAGAGTTGTCTCTGGCAAAATTCTTAGAAAAAAGCCACTCTGATAGGGAAAGAAATACAGTTGCAAACAAAAGAAAACAAAAAACAAAAAAGGGTGGCGCTGCTGTTGTGGCGACGTGCTCTCCCCGGGGAGAGCAGCCCGAATTTCACGCAGAGAAATCTCGTGACTTAAAGTGGTATAAATAAATAAATAAATAAATAGTTGATGTCCGTATGTTTTTTTTATTTATCTGGTTTATCTTTTTATTTATTCTTTTATTCCGAGGATAATGGAATAAGCACTGAAGCGCTTTTTACACCCAGTCCCCGTGTGTACGCAGTTTTGTAAATTTTGTCTTCATGATGTTTGGTTGGTGCGTGCGTGTGTGCGTGCGTGTGCGTGCGTGTGCGTGTGCGTGTGTGTGCGTGCGTGTGTGTGTGTGTGTGTGTGTGTGTGTGTGTGTGTGGTGTGGTGTGTGTGTGTGTGTGTGTGTGTGTCCGTACACAAAAACCAAAAACAAAACTAGAACCTCATACACGATGTATCGGTTAACTCGGTTTCCTCTGTTTCCCCTCAGTCTTGCATTGTCAGACTTCCAGCCCAGTGGACGTACATTGCTTCCCCCTGGCAACAAGAGCATCATCTGCAACGTGTAGTCCTCACCTAACTGCCACCTGGCACCACGTGGGGAGTGTGGGGGGGGGGGGGGGGGGTTGCCTCATAAGACGCTGGGCACCGCTCGTTTTTTGCGGCAGAGAAGGGAAGTAACTGGCTGTGTACAGATCTCTCACTCTGTCAGGAAAAGATGACTTTAAGAATAAAGTCGGGATAAAATAGCTGGCTATATAAAGAAGCCCTTAAAAAGAGTCTCTCTCTCTCTCTCTCTCTCTCTCTCTCTCTCTCTCTCTCTCTCTCTCTCTCTTCCCATCTATTTTTGAAAAGAATTATGTCTAAGTTTAGACTTGGTGTATCAGACATAAATGTTCATAAATTTAGATATATAGAACATGATAATGATGACCTCAGGTTGCTATGCCCATTATGTAAGCAAACAGAGGAAGATGAAGTGCATTTTGTGCTGTGCTGTCCAGTATTAAAAGATGTAAGACAGAATTACATTCCGGTAAAGTATAGTAGACAGCCTAATTTATTTAGATTCTGTCTACTCATGGCATCTAGTCACCCTGAGATTGTGCGCAGCCTTGCTTTATATTTGTGTAAAGCCTTTAGAATAAGAGATATCTTGGTTTCTTAAGTCATATTTTTGGTAACTGATTTTATTTTTGTGGTTGTGGTTATACAATAACATTTTGGTTTTTTGTGCTTCCTTATTTTTCTCACTAAAATACTAAGCAGTTTGGCAACCCCCCTTCATGTATGGGCCAATGGCCTTTTTGTGAATAAATCTTTCGAGTTCTTCCCATCTAGTGTGTACTTACAGTCTCACAATGATTTTCAAGTGGGATGCATGAGACAGCGCATATTTTTTGCGTAGTTCCCCGTGTGTTAACGTAAGGAACGCACAAAAAAACAATAAGAAAACGTTGACAATAAAAGTTCATTCTCTTTATGTGCATTGAAATACGGGTAGAGCTTCACGTGGGAACTAAGGAGAGACTGATCTCGGGCTGTTTGCTTCGCCTCCGCTTTGGCGATTCTGAAGGTTTCAGTTCTCTTCACTTGACCTTCATAAAGTTAAAGTTGCCAAAGGTCTTCTTCCTGCCCCCTCACACTCCCCCTTTCATTCTTTGTTGCTGGTGTTCATTTATCCTGTAGCCTCCAATCCAGTGACCTACAGCGCAGCCCCTATCATTGTCCTCTACCCACCCAACTCTAAGAACTGAGAATGGATCGGATTTTAAAGGTGTTTTTTTTTCTTCTTTTATTTCAAGAATAATGGAATCAGCACTTGTGCTTTTTTTCATCCTGTCGCCGTGTGTATGCAGTTTTGTAAATTTTGTCATCAGTTCTCACCGGCACACAATGGCCTACTCTTCCGAAAAGCGGAACGAGTTTTAACCTTGCGCAAGATGTTCTGCGTGCGTTCGCACACGGGACCTCGGTTTATAGTCTCATCCGAAGGACTTTTGGGGAGAGTGGAGTCGGCACTGATGTTAACTCCAGAGGAGAAATCCTCTTGAACGAGATTCGAACCCGGGTCAGCAGATCACGAATGCATCACTCTAACCACCAGGCTATCCCGTCCCCCTGTTGTGTGGACCAGTAAGCCAAGTGCAGCATTGGACTGCAGTTCTCCCTTAGCTTCCTGAGTAGTCAAAGGAGCGCTGCACTGATGCTTTCACACAAGGTGTCTTTGACAAAAGAAGAGAGAGAGAGGGGGGGGAGGGGGGAAATTTAATTTCATGTAATCTTAATTCTTTTTATTTCGAGGAAAATGAATAAGCGCTCGTGGGATTTGTTTACATCCAGTCCCTGTGTGCATGCAGTTTCATAAATTTTGTCATCTGTTTCCAGATAGAGAGAGAGAGAGACAGAGGCACAGAGACAGAGGTGCAGACAGGCAGGCAGACAGACAGACGATAAAGAGCAGACAGACAGACTGAACAGACAGACACTAAGAACAGACAGAAAGACAGACAGAGAACAGCCCAACGGCGACTCGAACCCGTCCATTCATCAGAGTACTGCCAGATCAGCAGTCCTATGTCTTAACCACTCGGCTGCACGCTCTTCCCCTGACCACCAGGCCACTGTCATGCCCTCTGCTCAGCGTCAGCACCACTGCATGTCGGGGCATTCCATGCACAGTGCTGCTCTCCGGGGCCCGCTCTGCTTTTGTCTGAAGTTGTCGGCACTGCTGGGTTATT
>CM054141.1:24225311-24256805 GCA_028751875.1 Rapana venosa
TTTTTAAAAAATCTATCTGTCTGTCTTTTTTAATATACAAAATCTTTCTGTCTATCTGTCCGTTTGTCTGCCTGCCTTCCTGCCTGTCTGTGTTTATGCATGTGTCTGAGTGAGGGTGCTCCTGTGTGTGTTTCTCCCCGCGTGCCTGTTGTAGGTTAATGTTTGAACAGCAAAGTTCAGAAGGTGCAGCCTTGCCTGTAGGCATGTCAGGTCAGCAGGTCAGGTCAGATCAGGTCAGGTCAGGTCGGTGCATGTTGACAGTCAACACACTTCTCCTGCTCCTTGCTTTTACACAACCACGTGGGAAAACAACCAGCTGATGTGGCTCAGTGGTTGACACCTTGAGTTCGTGGCTGGTAGGTCTTAGGTTCAAATCCCAAACAAGTCATTAGGTTTTCTCTGGACTCTGGCCGGCTCTTGTCCAGAGTGAGTTTGCTTTGGGGCTTACTGGGAAGAACAGGACCACATAGTGACACCGCCCAATGCCATGGGGTATCATGAGGAGTCTGCCAATCAAAGACAATAGCAATATTGCTTCTTTTTTTTTGGTCTTAATAACATGTCCTTGTGATTGCCCTTCATAGGATGACTAAACTGTTTTTGAATTGAATTGAATTGAATGCCTTTTATCTGGAAAGGACAGGCACGCTGTGAATGGGGCTCCATTTGGTACTGCAGCATCTGTTTTCATCGCGAGTGTTTTCTGCTATCAGAATTTCCAGGACATGAGAACCACTGAAAACAGGAGAGAGAAACTAAAGTGAAACTTTTAAAGATCTACCATATATAACGTAATAAAATCGGTACATTTATTGAACGCGTTGAAAATGAAATATCACTTATGCGTATACTCTTTTATACTCAAGTTTGACAATTGTTCTTTATAAGTTTATAGTTTGTTGCATTAAAATCACATTTTCCAGAAGAAACAGAAAAGGGTGAGAATGAAAATGTTTCGTAGGAAAGACAACTAGGCAGGTTCAAACAGCCAAACATACAGAAAGCTACAGAGAAAAGCAGACAGACAGACAAACAAACAAACAAGCAGACAGACAGACAAACAAACAAACAAGCATGACAGAGAGGCAAACAAACAGACAGACAGACAAACAAAACAAGCAGACAGACAGACAAACAAACAAACAAGCACACAGAGAGGCAAACAAGCAGACAGACAGACAAACAAACAAGCAGACAGACAGACAACAAACAAACAAGCACACAGAGAGGCAAACAAACAGACAGACAGACAAACAAACAAGCAGACAGACAGACAAACAAACAAACAAGCACAAAGAGAGGCAAACAAGCAGACAGACAGACAAACAAACAAACAAGCACACAGAGAGGCAAACAAACAGACAGACAGACAGACTGGCGATACCTACCTCTTTCTCATAGCCCAGGAGATCTTTCTGCCGAAATGATAATTTTTTTTCCCAAATTTCCTCCTTTTTCCCTCCCTTTGTTTTTTTCCTCCTTCACCCTGACCCTGCCCTTTCCGCACCTTGACAACACACATCGCACACCTCTGCCTTTACATGATGGGGGTGAATGGGGGTCTAGTCGGTGTTCTGTGTCCTTGTCCATCCTCTGTGCAAATGCCCCATTGCCCTGTGCAGTTTTCAGCCCAACTTTCGGCCCATTTTTTTTCGCCTTTTTTTTTTAAAAAACTTTAAACGGGTCGTCTTTCATCGTTTGAAAATAAAGTGTCATTGTTACCCCCCTTTTAAACCGTTTTTCATCAACTTTTAATATTTGTTAGTGCAGATCCCCTTGACCTCAGGCTCTCTTTTCCTCTCTCTCTCTCTCCTCTCTCTTTTCTTTTCTCTCTTCTTTTCTCTTTTTTGGGTTCCCCCCCACACTTTCAACAAACACACCCGCAAACACGCATGCACTAAAGGGCACGCTTGCCCCACGCACAGAGAGAGAGAAGCCCAAAACAGGGGCAGACGGACAGCGGGACAGATAGATAGACGGGCAGACAGAAAAAAAAAAAGGGACAGAATGGCGATCAAAAGAGACGGGAAAAACCCAACGTGGGGGACCCCACGAGTTAAAGGAGAGACGGGGACGGGAAGACAGACAGACAGCCCAACGGGACAGACAGGTCACCCAGAAAGAAAAAAAAAAACTGTAACAACACAAGGGGAAAGGGGTCAAGCCCTCATTGGTTTGCGTGCAGCGTCGCTTTTTTTCTGCCAGTGTTTCTCTGCCCGGGTCCCCTGGCCCTTTTTCCCTGTGTCTGCAAAAACACAGCCTCCGCCTCCTTTCTCCATCTGCCCCCCCAGAAAACACAGTTATTTTATTGATTTTTCTTTTCTTTCATACGAGGATAATGGAATAAGCCCCTTATGTGCATTTTTTACACCCAGCCCCGTGTGTAGGGTTTTTTGAAAAAATTTTTATCACCCTTTCCCCCCGGGCACAAATGGCCAAATCTTACAAAAAGCGGAAAACAGGATTTAACTTTGGGTTCCCCAAGAGGGTTCTGCTTTCCCGTTTCACACGGGGGCCTGGTTTTTATGGGTCCTTTGTTGTTTTTTTTTTGTTTTTTGGGTTTAACCCAAACCCCGTAGTCCTGCCATAATAAGAGAATAGTGTTGAAAGCAAAACCTTTTTAAAATAGGGGTAAACCTAACAGGAGTACTTAGGCATGGAGATTCCATTCCCCCAAAAATTTAAAAGAAAAAAAAGAAAGAAAGAAAGGTTTAAAGTACGTTCTTTCTCCTTTTCTTTTAAAAGTCCAAACTTCATTAAAAGAAAGAAAAAAAGGGGAAATATCCCTTTTAAAAGTTTTTTGGGAAAAACCCCCAAAAATGCGTTAAAATTTTAATGTTTTTAAACTGCCAAAAAACCCCTTTAAACTTGTCTTTAAAAAGTTCATTTTCTCCGATGTTTAAAGGGAAATGTTGACTTTGTTTCAACACTAGGGGCCTGATTTGTAACACTCGTCCTTATTTTTAAATTTATTATTTTTTTTATTTTAAAATTTCACCGAGATGTTAACCTGTTGATGCAGTAGTGGTGTTTTTTGGGAAAAACTTAAAACGATTGCTTTTTGAATTTTGCCCGGGGGGTCGGGACCTTGTATTTGGTGGGGGGGGGGGGGGGGGTTTTTTCCCTAGAATTTCCAAAAAGATTTTTGTTTTCAAAGAAGTTCTAGAAAAATTTAAAGAATACTTTACGGCATTCTAAATGAAGTTCTGAAATTTTCCTTTAAACACACACAAAACCCAAAACCCACACACCCCACCCCCCAACCACTTTTTTTTCACTAAACCCATTTTTCTTCCCCCCTTTTTCCTCCTCTCGCCACCCCCCAAACCCCCCGGGCCAAAACCCCCACCCTCACCCCACCTTTTTAAACCAAAAAACCCCTTTCCATCACACACCTCATTTTACACCCAAAAACAAAACACACAAAAACCACCAAAAAACCCCAACCCCCAATAAACACAAACCTTAAAACCCCCACAATCACACACACACACATTACCACAACAACACCCCCCACCCCCAAAAACACCCCCACACACAATACACACCACAAAACCAACCAAAACACCACACTTACACCCCAAAACAATACCACACATTTTTTCCACACACACAACACAACTACAACACCACACCACACACCCCTTCCACAACTCCCAAACACACACACAAAACCCACCCACACACATTACCACAAAAACATTACAAACCCAAAACACAACCCAACCCACGCACAAAACACACCACACCCCCTTCACAAAAACCCCCAGCCCCTTCACAACACAACACACACACACAAAATCCCCAACACAAACCCCACCCACCCACACACACCCACACCACACCTCAAAACACCCCCCCACACACACAAAAAACAAACCCACACATCCACCAACATACACACACACACCCACACACAATCAAACCACCACACAAAACACACATACATACTACATACATACACCCCCCCAAAATACAAAAACACACCCACACACACACAATCACACACCCACCCTACACACACAAATACAAAACCCCCCAAAAAACCCCCCCCAAAAACCCCCCACTTTACCCACACCACACTCACACCCACAACACACTCAAAACACACCCCAAAACATACACTTAAACCCACACACAAAATCAAAACACAACATTACCACACACACATACACACAACACACGCACCACAACACCACACACCCCAATCACACACCCCCCACACACACACAACCCAACACCCCACCACACAATCACACACACACCCCCCAACACAATCACCCCCACACCCACCCCACACACCCCCCCCAATCCACACACACAAAAAACACCACACACACCCCAATCACCCACACACACACCCCCACCAAACACCTCAACACATACACACAAAACAAAACAAAAACACAACACAAATCACACACACACACACCCCAAAACACACACCCACAAAACATACTTTACTTTACATACATACATACATACATACCCCACACAACACAAAATTTACACCCCACACACAAAACCCAAAACACACACACACACGCAAAACCCCACACCCACTACCCCACACCACACACAAACACCCACATACCCCACACAAACACACACACCACCACCACCCAAACCCACCACACCCCACACACTCACACCACTCACAAAACACACTCCACACACACACCACCCCCCACACACCCAACACACACACACACTCACACACCCCCACACACACACACACACCACACACACACACCACACACACACTCCCCACAAAAAACACAAAAACCACACCACACACACACGGTAGAAAAAAAATAAAACACAAAAAAAATTGGTTTGATTCGGAATTTTAAAGTACAAAAAAAGAAGCCCAAGTCTCTCTAAATGAAATAAATAAAACCCCCGTTTTAAACCTAAACCCTTCGAAAAAAATACTTTATGAAAAGAAAAAAAATAAAAATATTTAATAAAAAAGAAAAAAAAAAATTTTTCAAAAATTCACTAGTATCCAGTACTGATGCCATTCAAATTTTTCCGAGTATATTGGGGAAAAAACTTTCCCAAAAAATTAAAAAGAAGCGAAGTGAATGGATTAAAAATCCATAATCATATTAGAGCAGTAAATGGATTTAAACATTAAAAAAAACACTTTTTGGGTTTAAAAAACCCGCAAATAGACCCAGCCCACAAAAAGCAAGTAAAAATCGGTTTAATTAAATTAAAAGTATCTAATAACCCATGTGATAAGCAAATTCCCAACAGAGGAAATTACAAAAACAATCAAAAAGCTGAAAAATAAACAAACCCCGGGAAAAAGTTTGGAACACAACAAAATGAAAAAATCAGTTTAATCAAATTGTTATAGAAAAAGCGGCTATTTTCAATTTAGAATTAGAAAGGGTATTATCCCTGTGACTGGAAAGTAGGAGTAAATTGCCCCATCTTTTAAAAAGGGAAATCATATCCCAACCGGGAAAAACTACAGGGGAAATTAACGTTGAAAAAAACATTTGGGGGAAAATTTTTTGTCAAAAAACTAAACCATGGGTTTTTGGGAAATATTTAGAAAATAAAAATGAAATGTCGAGAACAGTTTGGTTTCAAAAAAAGCTTTGCAGAACAACGGACCTTTTCCCTTCCCCTATTTAAAAATTTTTAATAGATAGTGCACTAAAAGAAAAATCAAAAAGGGATTTTTATTGCTGCTTTTTTTAGTTTTCGGGAAAGCGTTTGATAATGTGTGGCAGGAGGGTTTTTCTTATAAATTAAACAAAATTGGAATAACGGGCCCAAAATTTTAATGTAAATTAAAAAAACATGTTTTCCCAATGCAACAAAAATTTACAAAAATACGGGGCCCAAAAAACCCCAGATAAAATCAATCGGGAAAAGGGGTACATGGGGGAAATCCTTTAAGTTCTCCCATTATTTAATGAATATGTCAAGGAAATAGTTCATAAAATGATGAAAAAGATTGCCATATATAACCCCCAAAAGACAAAATTTTTCCTTGTTTACTCTATGCTGATGATGGATTGCTTTTCAAAAAACCAAAATAGGTCTTAAACAAAACAAAACAAATGCAAGAATACGGGGCAAATTGGGGTTTTTAAAGATAAAAAAAACAAAAAAAAAGGGTAATAGTCTTTACGAGATCACCCCCTAAAATTCCAATTCTTTTTAAATGTGGAGACCCATGAAATTTAAAAACATTTTAAGAAACTTATAAATATTAGGTGCGTTTTTACCCGAACGGGAAATTTAAAGCAAACAAAAAACATTTATTTAAAAAAAAAGCAACAAAGCAATATACCCCCTTTAAAAAGGGAGAAATTTCATGGACAAAATTTAAAGATATATAATAATGGTTTATTCGCCCTACTGTAACCCTGTTTTAACCTTTTGGAGCGAATTTTGGGTTTTTCCTTTTTTTTTTAAGGGGGGGGGGGGGGCCCCCAGAGCTTAATATTGATAAACGTTCAAGGAAATGTTACCAATCGGGTTTTTGTATGGAATTTCCATGAAAAAATTTTGTAAAAAATGAAAGGAGTTCATAAAAAAAGCATTAGTATCCCCAAAATTTTGGGGTAAATTGGGGGAAAATTTCCACTGCCCCTTTAAAATCATATCCCAGATAATATCCTTTTGGATTCATTTGACAATAAAACCGACTCTTTTTTAGAATAGTAAACGTTATTTGTATAAGAATAATACACACGAAAAATGGATAAACACATTTGGAAAAATATTCTGAACACAATTGGATTAAAATGTCTGGAAGAACCAAAGCACTTTTAAATTTTCAGGGTTTGGGAGTTTTTTTGCGGGTTAGAAAAAAATTTGGGGGACTTGTATAAAACATTTTGGATCTCCCAAAAAAGAAAGAATATGCAAAATAAAATTTTAGGGTTTTTGCTACCAAAAAAATTTAAGTTGGGAAACCCTATTTAAGAAAAACTATAAAAAAAAAACTATAAAAAAGACTTTATTGTTAAATTTCGCACAAGGGGTAAAATTTTAAATGATAGAGAAAGGGGGGGAACCCCAAAATATACCCCAGAGAGACGAAAAGGGTAGACCTTTTAAACAAAATTAAATTTTTGAATTTCATTTATTTGAGGAATGCATTTTAAAAGATAAAACTCAAAAATTTAATTTTTGTTATTAAAAATAAAAACAAAAAGAAAAAGGGAAACAAAAAAAACTGTGTACAAAAATTTAAAGTGAATAATCACATTTTGTTATATCAAGCAGTTTAATCATCGATATGGTATGAGTGTTTTGAAAAGAGAAAAAAAAGGAAAAAAAATTTAAAAAGTTTTTAGGGGTAAAATCACTTTTACCCAAAATAGAAATTAATTATATTTTGATTTTTTTGTTGTGTCAAATAATTCTACATGTTTTAAAATGGCAAAAAAAATTATTCTAAATTTAAAAATTTCTGAATCTAAAATCTGAATCACACTCACCCCACCACAAACCCCCCCCCCCCCCCACACCACCAACAAAACAAAAAAATCCCCACACACACCCCCCTCACACAAAAAACACACCCCAACCCCAAAAAAAAACCCCCCCACAACCCCACCCCCACTCACACCCCACACACACCCCACCCCAATCCCCAAAACCTTCACACAACATACACACAACAACACACACCAAAACACACACACCAACACAAAACACACAATCACACCCAACACACCCCACACACACATACCCAAAACACTTTTACCACACAACACACCCCAAAATACACACACACACACACACCACAACACACCCCAACACACCAACCACACACATACACACACACACACAAAACAACACAAAACGCACACACAAAACCCAAACACAAACCAACACACACACACATAACACCCCCAACCCCCAACACAACACACAAACAAAAACACACACCACACACACAAACCCACACACACACACACATCACCCACCATACACACACCAAAATACACACACACACACAACACACCCCCCAACACAAAAACACCCTACACACACGCACAAAAAACAACACACCACAAAATACACACACAAAACCACCACACACAACACACACGACAAACACCACCACACAACACATACAAACACAACACCCACACAAACCCCCCCACCCACACCCCCCACAAAAACAAAAACACACAAATCACCCACCCCACCCCCACAAAACACCCCAAACACCCCACACATAACCCACAAAAAACACACACACAACCCCAAAACCCACACACACACCACTCACACAAAAATACACCAAATACACACACAAAATTCACACACACACAATCCAAAACACACACACCATACACCCCAAAACCAATTTCACCACGCACACACACACTCACACCCCACAACACTTACAAAAACACACATACACACACAAAATTTCACACACACAACAATCACACCACCACACCCCAAAACAAAACCCCAAACTCACACACACACACACACCCCCCACACACACCCCACACAACCCACACCCACTCACAACACAAACACCACACTTTCACACACCTCATTACCAAAACGCCTTTCCCACACACACACACATTTTAACCCCACACACACACACACACAATCACACACAAAAACAATCACCACACGCCCCACAAAAACACACCACAAACAAACACACACCCAAAACACAACCACTTACACACACACACCCACATACACACAAACTTTACACACAAAACACACCCCAACACCCACCCCACGCACACACACACAAACACCCCACACGAAAACACCCCACCACGCACACAAAAATGCCCAAAACACAAAACACACCCCAAAACCCCACACACACACACAAAAACACACACACCACACACACCCCACACACCACAAAACCCACCAACGCACACCCCACACAAACACCCCACACACAAACACACACACACCACACCACACTCACACACACACCACACAACACCCCACACACACACACCCCAAAACACACCACAACACACCACACACACAAACACCTGTTTGCTGCAAAAAGTGACGGCGTGTCCAGCCCCCAAGACGCGGTGCGCTTGCGGAAACCACTCTCCGGAACCCCTGCAGCAGACATCTCCTGGGGCCCTGCCGGGGTGCCCCCCGGCCGACGATTTCTCCCCACAAAACATCCACAAAAAAAAAACTTTCCAAACAAAACATCCCAAAATAAAAAAAACCCCACAGAAAAACGCCACATGCAAAACGTCCAAAAGAAAACACCCAATACAAAACATCCACATGCAAAAATCCATAAAAAACCCTCCACATAAAAAAACTTTCCACATACAAAACATCCACATGAAAAACGTCCACATGCAAAACGCCCACATGAAAAAACATCCCCCTGCAAAACATCCAATACAAAACATACATCCCAAAAATTCCACTTTAAAACCAAAATAAAGTAATGGGGAACAGAAAACCCAATCCTTTCCTGTGGGACAGAAAACCAAGTGGAGAAAGGGAAGGAATGAAAAAAACCCAAAAAAATATCAAGCTTTTTTTTTTGGGTAAAACAGTACCAAAAAAAAATTTTTAAAAAAAATTAAATAAACAAAAAAGCAGATTCCCAGCCACTTCCCCCCAAAACCAAAAAATAAAATCCCCCAAAGGGAATAAATGAACATAAAATACTTATCTCCCGGGTCCACAAAACAACAAAAACAAAAATAAAACAAAGCAAAGAACAACCCTTCTTTTTCTATAAAAAAAGCCCCTACAAATGAAAGAAAACAACTAAAAAAATAAAGTACCTAAACAATTTTGGGAAAAAAGGGAAACAACTAAATAAAGAAAATTTAAAACCTTTTCAGCACCAAGATCATTGTTTTCATCTTTTTTCAGTGTTGTTGAAAAGAAAAATCGTTTGGTTTTTTCTATTTTTCATTCAATTCCTTTGTTTATTTTTTGCTGGTGAGGAAATGTTTGGTATCTTATATCTTTTCTTGTGTTTTTTTGTTTTTTTTTTTTCATTTTTTTCCTATCTCTATTAATGTACAAAAAAACAGAGACAAGAGACAAAACCCTTTCCCCTTAACAAAAACACTCAAATAAAAGAAAAATGAAAAAATATAAATGGCTTTTATTTTCGTTCCTCGGGTTTGAGCCCGAGGGGTTTACCAATTTGGGGAGTTTTTTTTTTTCCCCTTAGGTCTACGCCCGCTTTTGCCCCCGTTAAGGTAGCCACATTCCCCTTCGGGGATGTCTAAACAAGTGGGTTTTTTTTTTTAATTTGGTCACCGTTCCTACGGGCACAGAATGGCCTGCTCTTCCCAAAAAAGAAAAGGTTTTTAACGTGTGGCCCCAAATTGTTCTGCACGCGTTCGCAAAAGGGCCCCGAGCTCGCTTACAATCTCATCCCAAAGGGAAGGATTTTTGGGGGAGTTGAAATCTGTGCTTTAAAGTTAACTCCCCGGGTAAAATTCCCTCGAAAGCATCACTCACATACACATGGGGGGGAAAAACACACACGTTCCCCTTTTCGGAAGAGTAAGCCCTTGTGTGCCGGGGGCAATAGATGTAAAAACTGCATTAACGGGGACAGGATTTAAAAAAAACACATGAGTGATTATTTCCTTATCCTCGAAAGAAAAAGAAGAATCACCTCCCCCCAACACCCCCAAAACAAAAACACACACGCATGCGTGCGCGCGCGCGCTCACGCAACACACCCCACTCCCCCACAAACAAAAACACACCACCCACACACCACAAACACACAATCCTAATATCAAGAGAGTGAACAAACGTAAAAAACAAACAACACACAAAACACAACAACACACACACACACACCACCACACACACCCCAAAAACACACCACACACACCCACCAAAACAAAACGCAAAGTGAAATAAAACTTCGATTTCTTTCATCAAATTTTTGAAAATTTCCCGGCCCTTCTATTTCCGTTGAAAAAATTCACAATTGAACGCACCCCCTGGTTTTTTAGGGAGGTTTGTGTGAAACTTTGCCTTAGCAGGTTATGGGTCGATCGCTGCCATCATGGAAAAAAAAGGGGTGGGGAAATTTAAAAAACTCGAGGCTTCTGTAAGGGGGGGCGCGCCCTTTCCCCAAACCCGTTTTTTTTTCCAGCAGTGTTTTTGTTCGTTTTAAAAGGGGCTGAATAAAGAATGATTCTTTTTCCCCAAAAGGCGGGGTGAAAACAGCGTGTTATAAAAAGCCGTTGTTTGTTGTCGAAACGGACTGAAATGAAGTGGTTTTGGGGATCAACGAAACGGGCTGAGATGAGGGTACAGTGAAGGTTTACGTTTTGAATTAAAAACTGAACATCTCACCTGACACTGTTTACATCTAATTTCACAAACTTAAAGGGGTGCGTGTGCCATGTGAGTGTTTTTTTGTGTGCACGGGGGAATTTTTACACAGCACATACATTTCAAGGACACATTCGTACGCGTGCACACACACACACCAACACACACACACACACCCCACACACACCACCCCAAACACACACACACCAACACACCCCACCAAAATGTAGACTGTAAAGCATATAAATTGCACTTGGTGCCCATTTTCCCCACCCCCACTATAGGAAATTATAACGAAAATTTGGGGGAAATTCCCCTAGCTGATTTCCGACAAAATTTCATGTGCCAAATATGTTTTTTCGCAGCCAACAAAAAAAAACTTTGTTTTTAGTCGAAGCAAAAAAAAAAATTATCCCAAAAGGGCTAGACATATTTCGTGTTTAAAGGGCCCATTGGTTTCTTATGTATCAGACCTTTTTTTAAAAAATCTTTAAATTAATTTATTTGAAATTTGGAAAAAGCAGGAAAAAAAAAGCTTTGCATGCCCTTGTGGGAAATAAATAAAACTATTTTGATATTGGGAAAGTACTAAAGAAAAAAAGAACGAAAACCCCAAAAAACATGGTTGCAGATTTCCAAAAACCTATTGGAAAAAAAAGTATACTGACAACATAAAAAAATTATACAGATGGGTCAGTTTTAGAAAATAATGAAACTGGTTCAGCATTTTTGGGTTTTACCGCTCTAAAAAAAAGAGAAATTTATACTATCTTGGGGAAAAATCATTCAATATTTTTCAGCTGAATTATTGCAATTCTTATGGCTCTTAAATATATTCTTGATTTTTTTCCCTTTCCCCTCATTTCCCTTTTTCCTTTGTGGAGATTCTTAAATCGGTACGGGATGCTATTTAAAAACCCCCAAAATTTGGGAAAAAATAATTTCCCGAATCATTTTTGAATTAAAAAATATTTATACCCTTTTTAAATTTTAAAAAGTATTTCTGTCTCCTTTTGTTGGGGGGCCTTCGCCCCGTTGGAGTTTTTTCAAATGAGGGGCTGACAGAGCTGGGAAAAAGGGGGGGTTAAAAGGGCCTATTTTGAATCAAAAGAAATTTCAAAGTTCCATTATTTTCTACCGGAGGGTTTTCCGTTTTTAGAAAAAAGACGTCGTTTGGGGAAAAGGGGGAGAATCAGATTTTAATTCAAGGAAGATCTTTTAAAAAATTGCCCGACTTATTTGGGCCCTTTTTTCATTTTTTAAGGCTCCTTTCTCAAACCATTTAAGTATCGCAACCACCCAAAAAAGAGTTAATGGACAAAATTTTTTGAATTTAAAAATTTAAAAGCATTTTTTAACAAAATTTTGGGAAAAATGTTTAGGTGCCTCTGTTGGGAACATATTTTCCAAAACTCAATATATTTGAGTTTCAATTGTAAAAACCTTTTTTTTCCCCCATTTTGTGAGCAGGGCTGTGGGGAAAATTTTTTTTCAAAAAAAACCAAAATTAGCCTTTGCCCTTGTTAAATTGGGCTATTGCACAAAACCCATTGGTTTTTTTTGTGTTATTTTTTTGTTTTGGTTTTATGTTAACCAAATTTTTTGGGAAATTTAAAAAAATTTTCTCGTTTTAAAATTCCCCCCCCCCCTTTAAATTTCATGAAAAAACAACAAACATGTTACCTAATCAGTCTTTTCTCTGTCATTCCCCTTTGTTTTAACTTTCCCCTCATTTTTCCCCATCCCTTGGGTTTAAAATAAATAAGAGTGAACGGGCGTTAAAAAAAAAGACAACAAAAAAACAACAAACAAAAAACAACACCCCACCACAAACACACAAACACCACACACACACACCAACACACAAACAACCCCACACATCACACACCAAGATATAAATATAGACAAACCAACAGCCAGGCATTTTTAAAGGAGGGGGGGGGGGGGGTTTTAAGTCGGTTTTTCTTTCCCAGCTGGGCCCTTTGGTCAGTCCCTGGAGCGCTGCCCCGGAAACTGTTCAACAGCAATAAATGGGTTGGATGGGAAACCCGTCGGACTTTTCCCCTTTAAAAGGGGGTTTAGGGGGGCGCTAGGCACGTTGGTTTTTTCAAACCTTCCCTTTCTACGCTTTACGACAGGGGGTTGGGGGTGGACGTGTGCACGAGGAAATTTTGCCTGGGGTCCCCCCAAAGGCCCCACCCGTAGTCTCAGCCGGGAAGACTTTGGAGAGAGTGGAGCTTTTTTTCTAAAAACTACCTACCCTTCCCGGGGACCCCCCCCCCCCCCCAAACACGTTTTTCAGCCGACACGCAAACTGCACTTGTATCTTTGAAACCCCCAAAAGCCACGCCCAGCATGCACTGAGCTGTTGTTTTACTGCCCAACCTCACCCTTCCCGGGCACGTGTAGATACTGCACCGGGCATTGGTGTATATGTGTACTAAAATACACGTGTGGGAGGGGCAAGGGGGGAAAAGGGGCAAATGCAGAGGGCGAAAGAAATAACAGAAAAACAGAAAAATAAAAAGGGGGAACACACAAATTAACAAAAGGGAAAAACACAGGTTTAAAGAGAAACACACCGAAAAAAAGAGAGGGACACAAAAAGATTAAAAAAGAGGAAAAACACAAATAACCCGAGGAAACAAGATAAAAAAGGGAACACACAATAAAAGAGGAACACACAGAAAAAGAGGAACACACAAATTTAACAGAGGAACACACAGTTTAAAAAAAGGAAACCCCAAATCAAAGAGGGGCCCCCCAGATAAAAGAGGGGAAACAAGAAAAAAGGAGGGACACAAGATTTAAAAAGGGAAAAAAACAAATCAGCAGAGAAAAAACACAGATAAAAAGAGGAAAAACACCGCCCCCAGATTTAAAACACAGATAAACAGAGGAACCCCAGATCCAAAAGAGGAACAAAAAATTTAACAGAAAAACAACAGATAAAAAAGGGACACAAAAATAAACAGAGGAACCAAGATAGAGAGGGAAAAACAGACAAAACAGCAGAGGAAACACAAACCCCCCTAGGAACACACAGGTTAAAAGGAGGAAAAAACAGATCCCAAAAGAGGAAAAACCAAATCAAAAAGAGGAACACACAGGTTTAAAAAAGGAAAAACAGATAAAACAGGGAACCACAAATCCCGCAGGGGGAACATACAAAATTTAACAGAGGAAAACACAAATCAACAGAGGGGAAAAACAAATCAACAGAGGAACAACAAATCAAAAGAGGAAAACAAAAAATAACAGAGGAAACACAGATAGGAGAAAAACAGACAGATCAAAAAGAGGAAACACAAATCAAAAGGAAACAAAGGTAAAAAGAGAATTTCACAAAACAGCGAGGAACACACAAATCAACCCGGGAACACACGTCAACAGAGGAACACACAGATAAAAAGAGGAACAGAAAAGATAAACAGAGGGGGAAAACACAAAAAAACAAAAGAAAAAAACCCCAAATCAACGAGGAACACAAGATAAACAGAGGGACACCAAAATAAACAGAGGAAAAACACAGATTTAGAGAAGAACAGACAAATAACAGAGGAAAAACACAGACAACAGAGGAAACACACAGTTTAAAAATGGGCCCACAGATAAAAAGGGGGAACACACAGGTTAAAAGAGGGACCCCACAGATAAAAGGGGGAAAACACAGGTTAAAAAGAGGAAAACACAAAATAAAAAGAGGAAAAACACAAAACAAAGAGAAAACCCCCAGGTAAAAGGGGGAACGACAGATAAAAGAGGAACACACAAATCAGGGGAACACACAAATAAAAAGAGGAAAACACAAAAACCAAAAGAGGAAAAGGGCAAACCCAAAAGAGGGAAAAACACAAACCCCAAAAGGAAACACAGATCGACGAGGGGAAAACCCCCTATCAACAGAGGAACACACAAAATCAACAGAGGAACCACGAAAAACGGGAGCACAGATAAACAGAGGAACACACAGAAACAAGAGAGGGGAAAACAAAAAATCAAAGAGGGAAAACAGAGATCCCAGGGGAACCGACACCCTAACAAAAGGAACAGAAGAAAAACAGAAACACCTACGCAAGCCTCCACAGCAGCATCGATGTGGGAGAAGCCAGGGAATTTTTTGGCCGTTTCCATTTGGGCCTTGCAATTCCGCCTTCTTTTCCGCCCTCTGACGTCACAGACTGGTATCCAGCGACTTCCGGTCCTCGGCGGAGTCACTGGAGTTTCCTTTTCGCTGTTTAGCGACTCTTTTCCCCCCCGTTTTTGCAGGCCTCTCCTTTACGTCAGACTTCGCCTCGCCATCAACCTGGGTTTTTTTCTTGGGGCCCCCCAACGGGGTTTTCTTTCGCCCGTTCGAAGACCGACGACGTCTCCGAGTTGTGAAAAAGGTCGAGCTGAGGCGGGTTTTTAACTGTCCCGGACTGGGTTTTTTAGCCCCCTGATGCCTTGTCAGTACCCGGGGGAATCTTCGTGTCAAGAGCGAGCTTCAGAAGGCGGAAGGGTTTTTTTTTCCCGGGGCGGGCGTCTTTTGGAGATTCTCCTCGCCCTTCCAACCCTTTCTTTTTTGTTTTGGGCTTTGGGGGTTCCCGAGAACGGTCCCGGAGAGTTTGGGGTGGAAGCATACACGTCGTGGGTGGTTTCTCTCCCGGGGGGAGAATTTCCCGGGGCGTCCCCCTGGGGGTTCCCCTGCGCGTTTTCTGTTCTTTGGGAATTTATATTGATATCTTCCTGAACCCGTCTGACGCCCTGCTCACATGGGCTGGAATGGCTGTGCGTAGCCTTTTCTTTTAGATGGCTGGTTCCAAAGTGACCGTTTCCGATTTTAATGCCAGAGCACCAAAGTCTCCCTGTCTTTGGAAATGCTCATACCCGATGGCATTGGGGGGGAGAGGGGGGATTGGCTGTCACCATTTACCGTTGAGACTGGTTTTTTGTTGTTTCACTGTATTCTTGGCTCTGTACTGTTGATGTTGGGGTGTTGATGTTGCTGTTGTTCGGAGTCGTTTTTGGTTTATCTTTATGGCTTTTCCGTTTACCGTTTCTTTGAATTTGGGGGGGCTTTTTTTTGGGCCCCGGGTTTGGGCCCTTTTGGGGGCTGCCTCATCATCTTGCCGGAGTTTGGGCTAACTGGCCCTTTTCTCGGAAATTTTGGTTTTGGGGGTTGCGTTTTTTCGAAACAAAGGAAAGTTTTATGTAGATGGGTTTTTATGGTTTGTTGATGTCCCTATGTTTAAAATTATTTTTTCTTTTTTAATTTTTTTTTATTTATTCTTTTATTCCGAGGATAATTTGGGAAAAAGGGACTGGCGCGCTTTTTTACACCCCGTCCCGGTGGGAAGCAGTTTTGGAAAAGTTTTTCATGTGTTTGGTTGGTGGTGCGTTTGCTGTTTTTTTTGTGTTGCGGCGTTTTGTGCGGGAGTGTTTTCCCTGTGCGTTTGTGTATGTGTGGGGTGTTTGGGGTGTGGGTTTAAAGTGTGTGTGTGTAAGTGTGTGTTGGGCCGTTTGACCCAAAAAAAAAAAGAAACCCCATACACGAGGGTTTGGTTAACTCGGTTTTCCCGTTTCCCCCAAATTTGGGATTGTCCGACTTCCCGCCCAGTGGACGTAGGGTTTTTTCCCCTGGCCAAAAAGGCATCATCTGCCCAAAGTTTTTGTCCTCATCTAGCTGCCACCTGGCAAACCCCATGGGGGGTGGGGGGGGGGGGGGGTTGCCTCATAAGACGTGGGGAAACCCCTTGTTTTTTGGGGGCAGAGAAGAAAGTAATGGGGTGTTTAAGTTTTCCCCACTTGTCTGTAGGAAAAAGATGACTTTTTTGAAAAAAGTGGATAAAATAGCCCTTAAAAAGAGTCTCTCTCTCTTCTCTTTTCTTTTCTCTCTCTCTCTTTTCTCTTTTCTTCTTTTCTCCTCTTCTTTTCTCTCTCCTTTTTCTCTCCCTCTCTTTTCCCCCTCTTCCCCCTCTATTTTTGAAAAGAATTTTGTCTAAGTTTAGACTTGGTGTATAAGCTTTAAAAGTTCATAAATTTAGATTATAAAACATGTTTATGATGGGTTTAAGGGTTTCTATGCCCCCCCTTTTTTGTAAGCAAAAAAAATGGAGATGAAGTGCATTTTGTTTCGGGGGCTTTTGTCCAGTAAATTTGATGTTAAGGGCAGAATTACATTCGGTAAAGTTTAGTAGCAGCTTTTATTTAGATTTTGTTTACTTGGGGATCTAGTCACCCTGAGTTGGGCGCTCCCTTTCTTTTTTTATTTGTGTAAAGCCCTTTTTAAAAGAGATATTTTGGGTTTTTTTAAGTCATTTTTTTGGTTTTAAACCCATTTTATTTTTGGTTTGGGTTTTGGTTTTTACAATTAAAAATTTTGGGGTTTTTTTTTGGGGTTCCTTTTTTTCTACTAAAATTCTAAGCAAACCCCGGCCAAAACCCCCCCCATGTATGGGCCCAATTTGGGCCCCCCTTTTTTTGAAAAAATCTTTCGAGTTCCCAGTTCCCAGGCTCAATTTCTTTCCCTTTTAGTTTTTGTACTTTTCAGTTCACAATTTATTTTCAAGTGGGATTTCTGAGAGCGCAAATTTTTTTCGTTTGTTACCTGGGGTGTTAACCCAAGGAATGCAACCCCAAAAAAAAAAAGAAAGGTTTTACAATAAAAGTTCATTTCTTTTGTGCATTGAAATACGGGTAGGTTCACGTTTGGGAAAATAAGGGAAGGGTTGATCTTGGGGTGTTTTTCTTCGCCTCCGCTTTGGCGATTTTGAAAGGGTTTTAGTTCTCTTCATTGACCTTTATAAAATTGCCAAAATTTTTCTTCCCGCCCCCTTTACACTCCCCCTTTCATTCTTTGTTGCTGGTGTTTTATTTATCCTGTAGCCCCTAATCCCGTTTACCTACAGCGCAAACCCTATCTTTT
The DNA here is from genome assembly GCA_028751875.1 of Rapana venosa. NCBI lineage: Eukaryota > Metazoa > Mollusca > Gastropoda > Neogastropoda > Muricidae > Rapana > Rapana venosa. The sequence goes on from CM054141.1 coordinate 24,243,529, forward strand.
TCTTCTCCCCCCCCAACTCTAAAAAATGAGAATTTGGGTGGATTTTAAAGGTGTTTTTTTTTTTTTTTTATTTCAAGAATAAAGGAATCAGGGACTTGTGTTTTTTTTTATTGTCCCCCCTGTGTATGCAGTTTTGTAAATTTTTTTCATCAGTTCTCACCGGCACAAATGGCCTATCTTCCCAAAACCCGGGAAAGGGTTTTTTTTCCTTGGGGCAAGATGTTCTGCGTGCGTTCGCACACGGGGCCTCGGTTTATAGTTCTTCCGAAGGGGTTTTTGGGGGGAGTGGAATCGGGGAATTGTTAACTCCAGAGGAGAAATCCCCTTGAACCCCGGGTTCGAACCCGGGTCAGAGTCACGAAAAGCCTCACTCTAACCACCAGGTTATCCCATCCCCCTGTTGTGTGGACCCCGTAAGCCAAGTTTCAGCTTGGACTTCAGTTCTCCCTTAGCTTCCCGAGTAGTCAAAAGGGGCGCTGCACTGTGCTTTCACACAAAGGGGTCTTTTACAAAAGGGAAAAGAGAGGAGGGGGGGGAGGGGGGAAAAATTTTAAATTTTTTTTAATCTTTTAAATTTTTATTTTTTCGAGGGAAAAAGAAAAAGCGCTGTGGGATTTTTTTACCTCCAGTCCCGTGTGCATGCAGTTTCATAAATTTTGTTTATTGTTTCCAGGGTAGAGAGAGAGAGACAGAGGCACAGGGGACAGAGGTGCAGACAGGCAGGAGACAGACAGACGAAAAGAGCGACAGACAGACGATGAAACAGACAGGCATAAGAACGACGAAAGAAAAAAGAGAACAGTCAACAGATCGAACCCCCATTCATCAGATTCTGCCAGACCCGCAGTCCCATGTCTTAACCACTCGGCTTCCACTTCCCCCGAACCGTCACCCCAATGCCCTTGTCAGGGGTCAGCACCATGCATGTCGGGCATTCCCATGACAGTGCTTCTCTCCCGGGCCCCCCCTGCTTTTTTGAATTGTCGGCACTGTGGGTTTTTTTTAGGTGGTAAAGTGTGTGTGTAATGTTTCCTTAACACAAGGACATCCCTTTTTTTTAATGGGCTCTGAAAGTCTCGGGTCTTTCTGTTTTTATTGTCTGTCGGGTCTTCTGTCTGTCTCTCTCTCTCTCTCTTCCTCTCTCTTTCTCTCTCTCTCTCCTTTTCTCTCTCTCTCTCTCCCGTTTGTTGTGTTGTGTTTTGGCGCGCGCGCGCGCGTGCGTGTGTGTGTTGTATGTTGTGAGACACAGTCAAAAAAGGGTTAAAAACCATGTTTTTTGCTAAATCGGGTAAGTTTTCAGTTCTAACTGTCCGTGCCTTAGCTTCTAAAAAACACGTTTTTAGCGAAAAGTTAAAAAAGAAGCGTGGAATTTATGGCGCGCGCAGCCGCACACACACAATACACACACGCACGCACACAACCCCCTCTTTTACAGCGCACGAAAACCACCACACACACACACTCTCCTTCCCCTTTTCTCTCTCTCTCCCTTTTTTTCTCTCTCTCTCTCTCTCTTTCTCTCCCCACACGGGGCTGCATGTAAAAAAAAAAAAGCACATAAGTGCTTATTTCATTACCCTCATATAAAAAAATAAAATAAAAAAATAAATAAATAAAAACCCTAGTCTTTTACACAAAAACCCACACACAAAACCACACACCTTTCCACCAAACACACCAACACACTCCCAACACACCCACACACCACCCACACACACACACACACACAACAACCACACACACCACACTTAGCCCCTTTGGAAAAACCCAACCAAAGTAAGTCAAGTCGATGTGCCGTTTCAGTCAGCAGTATCAGTCAGTCACCAGCCAGTCACAGTCAGTCACTCAGTCAGTCAGCCAGTCGTCGTCAGCAGTGCCAAGTCCTGTCGTGTGACCGACGGGAAAGCGTGTAGGGGTTTCAGTAAACCCCCCACACCGCAATAACCAACACAGACAAACGTGGAATGGCAGGCGGGGTGGACACCTTCTTATTAAAATGCCGAGCCTCCCCCCTTCCTTCCTTCCCCTTTTTGCACATTGCGGTGGTCACTTGGGGTTTGGATAAAAAGTAATTTTTAGTTATGCATGGGGGGCGGGTAGGGGGGGGGAGAAGGGGAGGGTATGGGGTGTGGTGGTGTGGGGTGCGCGCGTCTGTGTATGGTGGGGTGTTGTGTGTGTGTTTGTGTGTGTGTGTGCGGCGTGTGTTTGGGTGTGGTGTTGGGGTGTGTGTGTTTGTGTTGTGTGTGTGGTGTGTTGTGTGTGTGTGTGGTTTGTGTGTGTGTGTGGTGGTGTTGTCCTCTTTGTTTTGAGGGGGCTAAGACCCGGGTTTGTGTCCATCCAAAAAAAACTAGTACCCAGACCCCCCCTCAAGGTCTAGCGGTTGGAGGGGAAAGTTTTGGACAAACGGAAAACGAACCACCACACACTTGAAACCCGAACCAGTCGCTATCTAGGCAGGTGCGTTACCTCTAGACCACCCATCCAGTTTCCTTACAAGAACAGCTTTTTCTGCAGAATTTCGCCAGGGTCACTCTCTTGACCCCACTGGTTCATTGACATGCCTCATGTCTTCTGCAACCTGGTCATCAATCTATTGTCTCATCCGAAAGACTAGCACCCAGACCCCTACTCCAGATCTAGAGGATAGGGGGTGGGGTTGTTGTTCAAACGGGGATTGAACCGTGACTTCTCGATGTCTAAACAGGCGCGTTATCTTCAGACCACCGATCTACAGTGACAGCAGCACCATAGACCAAAGTGAAGAAAAGTGCACAGAGTGGGACAAGACCTGTCAGACAAGACGTGTCAGACAGTGAGACAAGACCTGTCAGACAAGACGTGTCAGACAGTGAGACAAGACCTGTCAGACAAGACGTGTCAGACAGTGAGACAAGACCTGTCAGACAAGACCTGTCAGACAGTGAGACAAGACCTGTCAGACAGTGAGACAAGACCTGTCAGACAGTGGGACAAGACCTGTCAGACAAGACCTGTCAGACAGTGAGACAAGACCTGTCAGACAGTGAGACAAGACCGAGACGTGAGACAAGACTGTCAAAAAGTGAGACAAAGACCTGTCGACAGGAGAAAAGACTGTCGACAGTGAGAAAAGCCCTGTCAGACAGTAGAAAAAGCCCTGTCAGACAAGACATGTAGAAGTAGACAAAGTGTCAGCAGTGGACAAGCCCTGTCGGGACGTAGACAAAAACCTGTCAGCAGGGGGAAAAGCCCTGTCAGACAGTGGGACAAGACTGTCAGACGTGGACAAGACCTGTCAGACGTGGGACGCCCGTCAGCGTGGACAAGCCTGTCAGACAGGGAGAAAAGACGTGAAAGGGCTGTCAACAGGGGGGAAAGACCTGTCAGCAGGGGGGACAAGCCCTGTCAGAAGTGGACAAGACCTTTTGTTCGACAGTGGGACAAAACCTGTCAGACGGGGGACAAGACCTGCGACAAGACTGTCAGACAGTGGGACAAGCCCTGTCAGCAAGACCGGGCGGGACAAGCCCTGTCCAAACAAGACCTGTAGAAAAGACCGGTCAGACAGTGAACAAGACTGTCAGACGTGGAAAAGCCTGCAGACGAGACAAGACTGTCAGACAGGGACAGACCCTGTCAGACGTGGGCCCAAGACTGTAGACAGGGGGAAAAGAAACTGAGAAAAGTGGACAAGACTGTCAGCATGAGACAAACTGTCAGACAAGGACCGGGGTCAGAAGAGAGACCAAGCCTGTCGCGGGGGACAAGACCTGTCGACAGTGGGCAAGACCGGGTCAAAAGTGGGAAAAAGCCCTGTCAGACGTCAGCCCCAAAAGCCCTGTCAGACGTGGGAAAAGACTGTCAGAAGTAGACAAGACCTGTCAGACAGTGGGACAAGCCCTGTCGACAGTGGGCAAGATGTCAGACAGTGGGACAAGCCCTGTCAGAAGTGGGACAAGGGACCCTGTCAGAAGTGAGAAAAGGGACCTGTCGAAAAGTGGACAAGCCCCTGTCAAAAAAGACCTGTCAGACAGGGCAAGTGTCGACAAGAAACCCTGTCAACAGTGGACAGCCCTTTTCCAGACAAGACCGCCCGACAGTGGGACAAGACCTGTCAGAATGGGGAAAGTGTACAGGGGGGCAGACTGTAAAGTCAAGCCTGTACTGAATTTTAAAAACGGGCGAAAATTTAAACCCCCTTGTAAATCGGCAATTTAACCCCCAAGTAAAGGGAAAATGCCCCCACAGTGGGAAAACGGGCGAAATGGACAAACCGTGAAACCCGGGCGGAAATAAAACCCCAAAAAATTTGGCGAAGTAAACCCAAACCCTTTTCAGGAGGGTAAAAACAAACCTTTTTAAGGCATTAAAAACAAACCCTTCAACAGTGAAAAACTTTTCAAAAAAACCCCGTAACAGTGAAAAGCCCGTAAATAAAACCCCAAAGATTAAAGGATTTGGTAAAATTTGAAAAAGGGGTTCAAAAAATTTAACTGGGGATTGGTTCTTTTTAAACCCTGGGCTTTTGGCGGGAAAAAAGGGTTTGGGGTTTTGGGTTTGGTTTTTGGGGCAGGTTCCCCCCGGGGGAGAAGGAAAGGGGAGAAACGAGGGATTAAAGGAAAAAAAAAAAAAAAAAAAAAAACCCCCAAAAACAGGAAAAGGGAAAAGAACAACAGTCAAACGGAAAACGGGGAAAGGAAAATTTTTACAAGGGGGTTTAGAACAAAAAGAAAACAGGAAACGGGCAAAACATTTGGGCAAAAGGGGCGGTAAGAAACCCCGGGTGTTTTAAAAGGGGCGGAAAAGCCCCCCTTTTTAAAAAATTAAAAAAAACAAAAAGGGGAAGAAATTAGAAAATTGTTTGGGGAAAGTTTGGATAACTGGGTTTAAAGAAACCAAAACCGGCGGGGAATAAACCCCCCCAAGTTCCCTGAAAGGGGCAATGAACCCCCCCAAAAACATAAAAAAACAAATTTAAACGGGGCTAAGAAAAACCCAAATTCACTGGAAAAAAGGGGGGTTTGGGGTGAAAAAATTTCCCCCTTTGGTTGGGGCAAATCACCCTTTCACAGTTAATTGGGCGGAAAATAAACCCCCAAATTAAAAACAGTGATAACGGGGCCGTAAAAACACCCACAGTGAAAAGGGGCGTAATAAAACACCCACACCAAAAAGTGATAACTGGGGTAATGAACACCACACGGGTGTTTAACGGGGGTAATAAACACCCCCACAGTGTTTAACTGGGCGAAAATTTAAACACCCAACAGTGAAAAAATGGGGATAATGAACCCCCACAAAAAGGGGAAAAAGGGGTTTGGGGTAATAAACCCCCAACACAGTGATAATGGGGGGTAATGAACACCCACACAGTGATAACTGGGGGGTAATAAACACCCCACACAGGGAAAACTGGGGGGGTAATGAACACCCCCCAGGGGGAAAAACTGGGGGAAAATGAACCCCAAACCAAAAGGGAAAAACTGGGGGTTTTTTTAAACACCCCAAACAGGGATAATTGGGGGGTAATGAACACCCCCCGGGGGATAACTGGGGAAAATGAACACCCCCAAAGTGATAACTGGGGGGTAATAAAACCCCCAAAACCCCCAGGGGATAATGGGGGTTTAATGCCCACCCCACACAGGGAAAACCGGGGGTAATAAACCCAAAAAACCCCACAGGAAAAAATGGGGGTAATGAACCCCAAAACACAGTGATAACTGGGGGGTAATAAACACCCCACACATTTGATAACTGGGGGGTAATGAACACCCCACACAGTGATAACTGGGGGGTTAAATGAAAACACCCAAAAAAATTTGTTTAACTGGGAGGTAATGAAACCCCCCAAGTGAAAAATGGGTTAATGAAAAAACACCCCACAAAATTGAAAATTTTGGGGGGTAATGAAAACCCACAGGATAACGGGGCGTAATAAACCCCCCCATAGTGTTAACTGGGGGGAAATTTGAAAAAACCATGGAAAATTTGGGGGAAAAGAACCCCTTAGATACACAGTGATACTGGGGGGAAATGAACACCCTTTAGATACACAGTGAAAACTGGGCGAAATTAAACCCCCAAATTGATAACTGTTGGGCGTAAGGGAACCCCCAAATAGTGATAACTGGGGGGGAAATTGAACACCAAAAAAAGTGAAAACTGGGGGGAAATTTAAAAAACCCCCAAAAAAAGTGAAAACTGGGCGGAAATTAAACCCCCCCAAAACACATTTAAAAATGGGCGGTAATAAACCCCCAAACACAGTGAAAAAGGGGCCCGGAAATTAATTACCCCCAAAAACCATTGATTTTCGGGGCCCGGAAATTTAACACCCAAAAAGTGTTTAACTGGGCTTTAATGAACCCCCCACCCCCAGTGAAACTGGGGGGGAAAATTTAAACCCACAACAAATGAAAAACTGGGGGTAATAAACCCCCAAAACACAGTGATAATGGGGGGTAAAAAACCCCCACACAGTGTTATCTGGGGGGTATTGAAACCCCCCCACAGTGATAACTGGGCGGTTTAATGAAACCCACAAAAAAGTGATAACTGGCGGAAATTGAACCCCCACATTTGATAACTGGGGGGTAATAAACACCCACACAGGGAAAACGGGGCGGTAATGAACAACACACAGGGATATCTGGGGGTAATGAACCCCCAACACAGGGATAACCGGGATGGAAACCACCCCAAAACTGGGGGGAAAATGAACACCCAACAGGGAAAAACTGGGGGGTAAGGGCACCCACCCCAGGGAAAAAGGGGGGGAAAATGAACCCCCCACACAGTGATAACTGGGCGGAAATTGAAAAAAAAACCAGGGATAATGGGGTAATAAACACCCAACAGGGATAACTGGGGGAAATAAAACCCCCAAAAGGGAAAAACCGGGGGGTTAATGAAACCCCAAACACGGGGGAAAAACTGGGGGAAATGAACACCCAAACACAAAAGGGAAAAGGGGCCCGGTAATAAAACCCCACACACGGGGAAAACGGGCGGTAATAAAACCCCCAAAACCAACGGGGATAATGGGCGGTAATGAACCCAAACTCACAGGGATAACTGGGGGAAAAGGGAACACCCACACGTGAAAAACTGGGGTAATAAACACCCCACCAGGGATAACTGGGGTTAAGAAACCCAAAAAAGTGAAAAACGGGGGCGGTAATAAAACCCCAACAAGTGATAATGGGGGGGAAATTGAACACTCTAGTGATAACTGGGGGTAATAAACACCAAGTGTTTAATTTGGGGGTAATGAAACACCCAAACCCCACATTGATAATCCCCCTTTTTTAAAAAACCCCCATTTTTTCACAGTAAAATCGTATTGCCCTTGGGTGCCCTTAAGGGGTTTTGGTTAATAAACTTCCCATAAAAGGAAAAAATTGGGGTTTTAAAAAACAAAGGGATAACGGGGCTTAATTTTTGAAACAACCACAGGGAAATTTAATGGGGGAAAGCCACAAACAGGGTTTAACGGGGGAATTTAAACCCACAAGTAATTTTGGGGTAAACACCAAAAAATAAGGGGGAAATTAAACCCCCCCATGAAAAAAACTGGGGGGGGGGGTTAATGAACCCCAAACAAGGGAAACCCTGGTTTTTTTCCAAATTAAACCCAAACCCTTTATAAGGTTTTTGGGGAAAAAAAACAAAAAATATTTAAAAAGGGTAAGGAAAGGAAACTAAAAAACGTTTTCCCCCCAAATGAAACACCAAACACAAAAACCAACACACAACACAAAAACCCCACACATTTTCCCAATTTTCCCCAAAAACCAACCAACCCAACAAAAAAAACACAAAAAAAATAAAAAGGGGAAGGTAAAAATTTAAGGGAAAAATTTTAAATTAAAATTAAAAATTTTAAAAAAATTTTTTAATTTTAATTTTTTTAAAAGTTTTTTTAAATTAGATAAAAAAAATTTTTGATTTAAAAAAAAATTAGGATTAAAGTAATTGAAATAAACAGAAAAAATTTTTGGGGTTAGAAAAATTAAAATTTTGAAATTAAAAAAAGGGGAGGGGGTAAATTAAAAAAATGGAAAAAAATTTGGAAATTTTGTTAAATTTGGAAAAAATGTTTTTTTAATTAAAAAAGATTTTGGAAGGGAAAAAAAAATTTAAAAAAAAGTTAAAAAAAAAAAAAAAAGTTCTTAAAAAAATGTAAAAAAACACAAAAAAAAAATTTTAAAAAAAAAAATTTTTTAAAAAAAACAAAAAAAAAACAAAAAAAAAAAAACAAAGGGGAAATTTTTGGGTTTGGGGTTTAAAAAACATTCCGCTCCCCAATCGGGACGCCGGGGTTGGATTCCCTTAAAAAAGGGGATTTTTTTCCCCCTGGTTTTTAAACCCTCAGTGAAAGACTCCCTCCCCCCAAAAAATTCTTCGGATGAACTTTTAAACCGGGCCCGTGTGCGAATGCACGCAAAACTTTTTGCGCCCCCCGGAAAATTTCCTTTTCCCGCTTTTCGTAAGGTAGGCTTGGGGTTTCCCGGTGGGAAAGTAAAAGAGTTTACAAAAACCCCCAAAAACCACGGGGAAATCTGGTTGTAAAAAGAAATTAATTTGCTTTATCCCTTTATCCTCTATATAAAAGAATAAAAAAATAAAAAAAAAAACCCCCAACAAAAAACAAAAAACCAAAACACACAAACACAAACAAAAACACACCCCAAAACCCCCACAACACACAACACCCCACACACACACCACCCCCACACACACCCCCCCTCTTTTTTAAATAAATGGAACAGTCTGGTGTTCCTCCATTCGAATCAGTGATCCCAAAAAACGTTTTTCGGGTTTTTTCTTTCGTGCTTTTGGGCCCCGCCCTTTTGGTTTTGCTCATTTCATGCCTGGGGCTGACGCCTTTGTTTGGGCCCTCCACTCCCCCACCATCAATTCCACCCTCCCCTTTTAATTTGGGTTTCTTGTTGTTTTTTTTGTTTTGTTGGGGGGAGTCCCGTGCGTAGGTACGTGCGTGCGTGCGTGCGTGAGTGGGGTGGGGTGGTGTGGTGTGTGTGTCTGTGTTTTGGTGTGTGGAAGTTTTCATTTAAATCTATTTTTTTTTTTTTATTTTTTATTTTAAATGATAATGGAATAAGAAATCATGGGGGGTTTTTTTTATATGCAGCCCCCGTTTGTAAAATGTTTTGAAAAATTTGTCACCCTTTCCCCACGACACACGAAACCCTACTCTTTCAAAAAAGCGGGGGGGGGTTTAAAAACCCGTGGGCAAGATTTTTGGGTGCGGTGTTTCGTGCAGGGAGTCCTCGGTTTAAAATTCACCCGGGGGACTTTAAAAATTAAAATAATAATAATAAAAAATTTGGAAATTTTAAATATGGGCCTTGTGTGTGGGTGTGTTTATTTATTTATGTCGGGTATCGTGTTTGCATTTCACGCACTCTACAGGCCATATGTGCTTTATGTGATCTGAAAGGCGGTCTCCCGGGTTTGGTCAGCGACCACTCCCAAACCCCCCTTTTTTTTTTTTGGGGGGGGGGTTTTTTTTCCTTAAAAAAAAACCAGGGGCAATTTTTTGGGGGGGGGGGGGGGTTTTTTTTTTTTTTTCCCCTTCCCCAAAAATTTTAAAAAAAAAAGGGGGAAAAAAAAAAAAAAAAAAAAAAGGGCCAAAAAAAACTCACAGACTGCTAGTTTTTTTTTGGGGTTTTTTTAAAACCCCCCCCTTTAAAAACCCTTTCCCCCCCCCCTCCCTCCCCCCCCCCCCCCAAAAAAAAAAAACCCCCATTTTGGGGGGGGTTTTGGGGGAAAAAAATTTTTCAAGGGGAAAAAAAAAAAGGGCCAAAAAAAAAAAATTTTTTTTAAATTTTTTGGGGGGGGTTTTTTTTTTGGGGGGGGGGGGGGGGGGTTGGGTTTTTTTGGGGGGGGGGTTTTTCCCAAAAGGGGGGGGGGGGGGGGGGTGGGGGGGGGGGGGGGGGGGGGGGGGGGGGGGGGGGGGGGGGGGGGGGGGGGGGGGGGGGTGGGGGGGGGGGGGGGGGGTGGGGGGGGGGGTGGGGGGGGGGGGGGGGGGGGGGGGGGGGGGGGGGTTTGGGGGGGGGGGGGGGGGGTTTTTTTTTTTTGGGGGGGGGGGGGGGGGGGGGGGTTTGGGGGGGGGGGGGGGGGGGGTTTGGGGGGGGTTTTTTTTGGGGGGGGGGGGGGGGTTTTTTTTTTGGGGGGGGGGGGGGGGGGTTTTTTTGGGGGGGGGGGGTTTTTTTTTTTTTTGGGGGGGGGGGGGGGGGGGGGGTTTTTTTTTTTTTGGGGGGGGGGGGGGGGGAAAAAATTTTTTGGGGGGGGTGGGGAAAGGGGGGGGGGGGGGGGCCCCGGGGGGGGGGGGGGGGGGGTTTTTTTTTTTGGGGGGGGGGGGGGGGGGGGGGGGGGGGGGGGGGGGGGGGGGGGGGGGGGGGGGGGGGGGGGGGGGGGGGTTTTTTTTTTTTGGGGGGGGGGGGGGGGGGGTTTTTTTTTTGGGGGGGGGGGCCCCCCCTTTTTTTTTTAAAATTTTTTGGGGTTTTAAGGGGGGGAAAAAAAAAAGGAAACCCCAAAAAGGGCCCCGGGGGGGACAAGGGTTTGGGGGAGGGGGGGGGGTTAAAGGGGGGAAAAAAAGGGGTTTTTGGGGGGGGAAAAAAAGGGGTTTTTTGGGGGGGGGGGGTTTTTTTTTTTTTTTTTTTATTTTTTTTGGGGGTTTTAAAAAAAAAAAATAAAAAATTTTTTAAAAATTTTTTTTTAATTTTTGGGGTTTTTTTTTTTTTTTTTTTTTTTTTTATTTTTTTTTTTTTTTTTTTTTTTTAATTTTTTTATTTTTAAAAACCCCCCCCCTTTTGTTTTTTTTTATTTTAAAAACCTTTTAAAAAAAATTTTTTTTTTTTTAAAAACCCAAATTTTAAAAAAGTTTCCCCCCCCCCCTTTTTTTTTTTAAAATTTTTTTTTGAAAAAAATTTTTTTTTATTTTTCCCCAAGGGAATTTTTTTAAAAAAAAACCCCTCAAAAAAATTTTTTTTTGAATTTTTCCCCCCGTTTTTCCCTTTTGGTGGCGGGCCCGGGGAAAAGGGGGGGGTTTTTTTTTTTCCCCAAAAAAAAAGGGAAAAACTTTTAAAAATTTTCCCCCAAAAAATTTTTTGGGGGGAAAAAAAATTAAAAAATAACAACCCAAAAAAAAATTTTTTAAAAAAAACCCCCCCCCCCCCCTTTTCCCCCCCCTTTTCCCCAAAAAGGGGGGGTTTTTTTGGGGGGGGGGGAAAAAAAAAAAAATTAAAATTTCCGAGGCCCCGTGTGCGAACGCACACAGAACATCTTGCGCACACGTAAAATCCTGTTCCGCTTTTCGTAAGAGTAGGCCATTGTGTGCCGGTGGGAACAGATGACAGAATTTACAAGGCCGCATACACATGGGGACTGGATGTATAAAAGCATATAAGTGCTTATTCCATTATCCTTGATATAAAAGAATAAAAGAAAGAAAGAAAAGAAAAAGGGGTCGACCTGAGGAAGAACAAAATGACAGTTTGTATGTATTTATTATGTATAAAGTACATCAATCTCCACAAACTGTATGTATGTATGATGTATAAAGTGCATCAATCTCCACAAACTGTATGTGTTTTATGATGCGTTAAGTACATCAATCTCCACAAACTGTATGTATTTATGCTGTATAAAGTACATCAATCTCCACAAACTGTATGTATTTATGCTGGATAAAGTATATCAATCTCCACAAACTGTATGTATTTATGATGTATAAATACATCAATCTCCACAAACTGTATGTGTTTATGATGTATAAAGTACATCAATCTCCACAAACTGTATGTATTTTATTGTATATAAAGTACATCGATCTCCACAAACTGAATGCGTTTATGATGTATAAAGTACATCAAACCCCAGAAACTGTATGCATTTATGATGTACAAAGTACATCAAAGCCCACAAACTGTATGTATTTATGATTTATAAAGTACATCAAACTCCACAAACTGTATGTATTTATGATGTACAAAGTACATCAATCTCCACAAACTGCATGTATTTATGATGTATAAAGCGCATCAAACTCACGTACACACACACACACACACACACACACACACACACACACACACACACACACACACACACACACACACACACACGCACGTAAGCACGGGAAGAGGGGGATAGAGAGAGAGGGGACAGAGAGACAGACAGAGAGACAGACAAAGAGAGAGGCAGAGACAGACAGAGACAGACAGACAGACACAGAGACACAAAGAGAGACAAAGAGAGACAAAGAGACAGAGAGAGACAGAGACAGAGAGACAAAGAGAGAGAGAGACAAAGAGAGAGACAGAGAGAGACGGAGACAAAGAGAGAGACACAGAGAGAGAGACAGAGACACATAGAGAGAGAGCCTGTATACAAACAGGACTGCACGTAGGTGTAAAGTAACACAGCAAACGTGGCTAACAAACTGTTCCTACCTCGTACATCTCTCTCTCTCTCTCTCTCTCTTCTCTCTCTCTCTCTCTCTCTCTCTCTCTCTCTCTTCTCTCTCCTCTCTCTCTCTCTCTCTCTCTCTCTCTCTCTCTCTCTCTCTCTCTCTCTCTCTTTCTCTGAAGTCCTGACAATACTAAAACTGTCAAAATCGCTGTATGGTGGAATCAATGATGTTAGGATGATACCTACCTACATCCCACCTAGTGGGAGTCCATACTGCCAAAGAAGTGGTTCTGCTTGTTATTTACATGATGTGGAAATTATATTGGGGAATATAATGGAGGGTCAAGAGGATTGTGATGTTCTGCTTGTTGGGGACTTGAATGCAAGGACTGCATATTACCAGGTAAACACACAGCAAACCTTAGAATTTTTTACTCAAAACCAGAAAGACAGTGATGAATTGATTTTTCATGGACACAGATGATGATATCCTAAATGGTTTTGGTACTGCTCTTCTTGATTTTTGTGTATCTTTTGATTTAAAAATCTTGAACGGTTCATGAAATATACCTGAGAATAATGGTTATACCTTTTAATGTCGGGGTATGGCTGCCTATATGGTGAAGTGGTTAAAAACAGTCATGAACGTTAACCTCTCATTCAGTGTGCAAAGTCAATCTCACAGGGATTCCCAGGTGGGATGAGTGAGTCAGAGTGTCATTCTGGGTGACCCCCAGCAAGGAACAAACGAACGAACCACAGTAACAACAACATATCTTAATTTCTTTCAATAACAAAAAGTGGTAGTCCCTGACAGCCTTTTTCGAAAGTAAAATGTCTGTGGTCGTGTCAGGATAGTA
>CM054141.1:24257305-24293160 GCA_028751875.1 Rapana venosa
AACATAACAAATTAACAACGCACTAAAAACAACATTAACAACGACACTTACAACGCCCACTAACAACGACTTTAACAACAAAACTAACAATAACACTAACACGATGCTAACAACAACACTAACAACACTAGTAACGTCACTAACAACGACGCTAACAACAATACTAAAAACAACACTAACAACACTAACAACGACATTATGACAACACTAACAACAGCACAAACGACACTTACAAAGACAGTAACAAAGACATTAACAACAACACGGGTCAATATCACTGACAACTTTACTAACAACGACACTAACAACGACACTTACGACATCATTAACAACAGCAATGACGATTCTAACAGTGACACCAACAATAACACTAACAGCAACATTTAACAACAACAACACTATCAACACTAACCTCAACACTAACATTACTAACAACGACACTTACGACAACACTAATAACAACACTAACGACACTAACAACAACACTAACAACAACACAAACAACACTAATACCAACACTAATAACAGCACTAACATTAACACTAACAACACTAACAACAACACTAGCAAAGATACTAACAACAACACAAACAAACAAAACTAACAACAACACTAGCAACGACACTAACAACGACACTAACGACGACATAAAAACGACATAAACGACGCAACTAACAACAACACTAACAACGACATAAACAACAAAACTAACAACGACACTAACAACAACACCAGCAACGACACTAACAACACTAACAACGACAGTAACAATGACACTAAAAGAAACACTTACAACCACACTAACAACAAACACTAACAGCAATACTAGCAACACTAACATCGAAACTTACTTACAACACTAACATCAACACTAATGACACTAACAACGACACTAAAAACACCACTTAACAACAACACTAACGACACTAACAACGACAAAAACAACAACACTAACAACAACATTAACAACACTAACAAAAACACTAACAACAAACACTAACAACACTAACAACAACACTAACAACAACACTAACAACACCCACTAAAAACGAGACTAACAACATTAATAACGATACTTGCAACAAGCCTAGCAACATAGCAACGACAAAAACAACGACACTAATAACAACACTAACAACGACACTAACAACACTAACAACAACACTAACAACGACATAAACAACGACGCTAACAACGACACTAGCAACGACACTAACAACAACACTTACAACTACACTAAAACAACACTAACGACACTGACAACGACACTAACAACAACATAACAACGACAGTAACAACGACACTAAAACGACACTAAAATCAAAACTAGCAATGACACTAACAACGACACTGACAAAGACATAAACAACGACACTAACAATAACACTGACATCAAAACTAACAACAATACTAGCAACAACACTAACAACAACATTAACAACAACACTAACAACGACAAAAAATCGACACTAGCAACGACACTAAAAACAACAAAAACAACGACACTAAAAACATCTAAAAACTTTGCACAAACAACGCACTAAAAAAAAAAAACATTAGAAACATACAAAGACAAAAAAAATGATGCTAACAAGACACTAAAGACCACACTAAAAAGACATAACAAAACACAAACAATGACCTAAAAACAAAACTAAATTATTAAAATCGAACTAGGGAAAACATTAACAAAAACAAGGGCCTAACAACACTAACAACAACATAACAACACTAATCCCAACTAAAAACCCCACAAACTTAACACAAAAAACATAATAAAAACGGTGCAACGACACAAACAAAACTAGGAACGACAGAAACAACAACCCCCAAAAAAACATTGCAAGACATAAAAAGACTCTAAAAAAACACAAAACAGAAACCTAACAAAAAACAATAACAGCACACTAACAAAACCTAGCAAAGACAATAAAAACACTAAAACATAAACTCAACACAAACAACAACAAAACAACGCCCCTAGCAACGACACAAAACAAGACAAAATTAACGACTTTTAAAACGAATAACAAAAAACACAACAACGCACTAGCAACGAACAAAACAACGACAAAACAACACTAACAACGACATTAGAACGCACTAAAAACGACTTAAAAACAACAGAAAACAAATAACAGAACACTAGCAACATAGCGCAATAGTATAAAATAAAACAAACAAACTAACAACGACACAACAACATACAAAAAAATAACAACCATCAACGACACAAACAAACCCTAACAAAACATAAAGAGCACTATTTAAGTCACTAACAAGACACTAAATGATTCCCAACGACGCAAACCCAAAAAACACAAACAAAACACTAACAAGGGACTCCAAAAAACATAAGCAAAAACACTAACAAAACAAACAGACAAAATAACCCTAAAACAACACTAACAACATTTGCAAACTTAAAACAATAACATAAAAAAAACACTAACAACAACATAACAACGACATAAACAAGGGAGAACAAAAAACATAATAAAAACCATACATTAACACTAAAAAGAATAACACAATCCCAACGAAAAAAAAAACGACACTAACAACGACTTTTAAACGACAGTAAAAAAGAACACTAACAACATTCAAAAAACAAAATCATTAAAAAACGACATAACAAAAACCAATAAAAACAACACTAAAAAAAAAATTAACGCAATAAAAAACACATCCCCAACAACCTTACAACAACAACACTAACAACTCAAAAACAAAACAATAATACATCAAAGAAAACACAAAAAGCACTAAACAAACACTAACAAAAACCCTAACAACATACCAACGCATAAAAACATTAAAACAACGACATAACAACGATACTTTTAAACGTTTTCAAAACCTAACGGGAAAACCTAGAACCCCTAACAAGACATACAAGGACACAAACAACTTTAACACGACACAAAAATCGAATCAACAAAAAGCACGCCCCTAACACGACACAACAACGACATAAACAACACTAACAAAAACACACAAAACGACATAAAAACACTAACAACAGCCTAACAACAACATAACAACAAAAATAACGCCCTAACAACCTGAAACCCCCAATACACGACATAAAACAGCACTCACAACAAATTAACAACAACACTAACAATGCCCTAACAACTACATAACAACTAATAAAACTACACAAAAACTAAATTAAAAAACACTAACAACGCATAAAAAAAACTTTAAAACACATTAACAACAACAAAAGAAAACATAGCAAGAAAAAAACAACGCACAAACAAAAACACAAAAAACGACTTAAAAACGACTCAACAACAACATTCAACAATAACAACAATACAAACAATGACATATAAAAACACAAAAAACGACATAAACAACGACACAAACAACAACATAACGAACCTGCAATGACGTAAACAAAAACACTAACAACAAAAAAACACACAAACAGCATGAAAAACATCACTAACAACAACACTTACAACAAAACCCAAAAGAACAATACGAAAAAAGCAGAACAAAAAAACACGAACAAAAACACAAAAGAACGACATTAACAACAACATAACAAACACAACAATGACATAACAACGAATAACAAAAAAGTAAATAAAAAACTAACAAAACATAACAACCTACAAGTCTTTAAAAAAAACGACCTTACAACAACTAAATCCACACTATCAAAAACACTAACAACGACGTAACAACGCCCTAACAACACTAACAAAAACCTAACAACAACAAAAACAACGACATAAAAAAGCCCTTTTAAAAAAGCAAAACAAAACATTTAACACAAAAACATTAACGCCCTAACAACAACACTAAAAACAACAACTTTAAAAACGACACTAAAACCCTCTAACAAAACAATACAAAAATTAATAACACTGAACGAGACTAACAACGACATAAAAAACCCACAAAAAAACCTTCAAAATCATAAAAACAACAGTAACAAAAAACAAAAACACTAAAAACCCTTTAAACAACACTAAAACCTAACACCCTATCAACCTATCAACACTAACAATACTAAAAAACACTAAAACAACACAGTAAAAACACTAAAAACAAAAATAAAACAACAATAAAAAGACACGAAAAATGACCCTAACAACACATAACTCGACTCTAACAACATTAGAAAGCCCAAAACAACAACGACCTAACAAGACACAAACAACGCACTAACAACGATTTAAACAACAACCTAAAAACGACTCTAATAACGACAGTAACAACAACACTTTAAATTACAAGCCCTAACAACAACGATACTAACAACGTCACTACAAGACTTAACAAAAAAGGGACACAAACGCACAAACAACGATCTAACAACACATAACAACGACACTAACACAAGACAAACAACAACACTAAAAACATTACAAAATATAATAACAACGTAAAAAAAACGAAAAAACAACACAAAAAAACCTAAAAATGTATAACAAAAAACTACAACTTACTTTAACAATAACAACAAAAGTAACGATCTATCAAAAACAATTCAAAAACACAAAACAACAACCAAACAAAATGTAAAACGCATAAAAACGCCTAACATCAACTTACAACTTTAGAAAACGACATAACACAACGACCTAAAACGACATAACAACGATTAACCCCAACACTAACAACAACTTTAATAACGACGTAACAAAAACACAATAAAACACAAACACGCCTAAACAACAAGACATAACAACGAACTAAAACGCTCAAACAACAACACAAACAACGACACTAACAAAACACGAACAAAACACTAACAAAAAACAAACAAAAAACACAAACAACAACACAAACATCGACATAACAACATAGAAAACGCACTAAAACGACACTAAAAACACAACAACGACACTAACAAATCATTAACAACGACACTAACAACGACAGAAACAAACACAAACAAAACTAGCAACGACAATAGAAATACACAAACAACGACACTAAAAAACGACTTAACAACAAAAAACAAGCATTTACAATGACTAACAAAAAATTTCAATGACACTAACAAAAAAAATAAAAAACGACATAACAAAACATTAACAACGAATGCATCAACAAACGAAAAACAACACAAAAAACAACCGATCAGATGAAAGACGCTATTGCATACATTTTAACCATCACTAACAACGATAAACCCCAAACTTACAAACCATAGAACAACAAAACAAACAAGCAATGACATAACAACGACCAAACAACTATTAAAAAACACTAACACGACAAAAAAAAACGACTTTAACAACGCAAAAACAACATTTGCAACGACATAAAAACGACATAACAAGACATAAAAATTACATAAAAAAGACATTTCAACACTAAAAAAACCTTTAAAACATTAAAACATTACGAAAATAAGAACAACATAACGACAAAAACAACGAATAACAACAAACTAACAACAAAACTAACAACGACCAAAACAACACTATAAAACATCACTAATAACAACACTAACAAACACTTTATCAACGACACTAACAAACACCACTAACAACGACACAAGCAACGACACTATAAATGACACTAAAAATGACACTACAGCAACAGTAACAACAACACTAACAACGACATAGCAAGGGACCTAACAACAACACTAACAACGACACAAACAACAACACTAACAGCACTAACAACAACACTAACAAAAAACACTACTAACGACTCTATCAACGTTACTAACAACAACATTAACAACAACACTAACAAACACACTAAAACCAACACTAGCAACAACACTAACAAGGGACGCTACAAAAAAACAAACAATGACACTAACAACAACACTAACAAAAACACTAACAACGACACTAACAACGATTCTAACAACAACACTTACAACACTATCAACGACATTAACAGTAACACTTACAACAACACTATAAACGTCACTAACAACTCTAACTATCTATCTATCTATCTATCTATCTGTCCCGTAGTCTGACGACCGTGGGGGCACCCTCAAAGACTCAGCAACCAGTTCCCTCCATTCCTCTCTCTGTTCTGCCTTTCTCAGGGTTTTGTTGAGTTCTAGGCCTGTCCATTCACTGATGTTATCCTCCCAGCTCTTCCTTGGTCTGCCTCTTCTTCTTCCTCCTTGGACAGTGCCTTGCAAAACTGTCTTTGTAATTCCTTGGGATCTTGGACATGCCCATACACTTAAGTTTACGCTTTTCACGATCGTTAAAAGGTTCTCATAGGGTCCAATGGTTTGCTGGATTCTGTTATGCACGCTTTCGTTGCTTATGTGGTCTTTGTAGGAGATGCCAAGGGTCTCCGAAAGCATCTCATCTCCACTGCCTGTACTTTCTCCCCAAATCTGCAGTCAGGGTCCATGATTCACAGGCATACAAAAATATGGATATGACAAGGGAGGGGTATTAGTTGATCTTGGAGATAAGTGAGATATTCTTATCTCTCCAGATGGTGTTTAGTTTTGACAAAGCTGTTATTGTTGTGCAGTCCTGCATATACTTCTGGCTTGGATCCCTGGTCGGATACAATGGCCCCCAGGTACTTGAAGCTTTGAACTTTTTCCCAGCTTTGGTCATTAACCTGTATCAGTGCTAATGCCGTTGGTGTTATTAGTCATCAGTTTGGTTTCTCTGCACTGATTTCCATGCCGTATGTTTTGGAGGCCTTATCCAAGTGTTCTGTTAGGCTGGCAAGCTCTTTTTTGATCCTGCTATTCCATCAATGTCATCTGCGAAGCGGAGGTTTGTGATCGTTCTGCCACCAATGTGACTGATCTTTATGATGTTCCAATGATCAGCCATGATTCTCTCAAGGAAAATGTTGAAAAGGTGGGTGAGAGTAGACAGCCCTGCCTTACTCCAACTGTTGTTCGAAACCATTCTCCAATGTTGTTGTTGTAGTACACTGCATGGTGGCCTCGCTGTACAGCTGTTTGATGCTTGATCAGGTTTGCATTGATGCTGTACAAATTCATGGTTGCCCCCAAAGCTGTATGCCACCCTGTCAAATGCCCTTTTTAAATCGATAAATAGTGGTAAAGGTCTTGTTGATGTTTAAGGTACCGCTCACATAGTATTCTGAGGTTGAATATTTGTTTGTTGGCTGCGCCCTGCTCTGAAACCCGCTTGTTCCTCAGCAATGATGGTCTTGCTTGTGGCTTCAGTTATTCAATATTATCTGCAGCATGACCTTGCTTGGGTGACATATGAGGCTGATTGTGCGGTAATTATGGCATTGTTGTAGATTTCCTTTCTTTGGGGAGGGTGATGATTGAGTGACTGCGTCCATGGTGTTGGCCATTTTCCTGTCTGCCAGATCTTGTTGCAGATTCTTAGTAGGGCGTGATCATGGCTTTCCCAGCTTGGACCAACTAGCTGGAATGTTGTCAGCCCCTGCTGACTTCCCCTTTTTCAGCGATCTGACTGCTGTTTCCACTTCTTCTCGGAGGATAGGGTGACTGTCTTTTGTCTTTGCTTTCGGGTACATTAAGGACTTCTGGATCTCCTGCGGTTCTATAGTTTTACGGTCGGAGCAGTATTCTGTCCATCTGTTCAGAATATCCCGGTCGTCAGTGAGACACTTCCCATTTTTGTCTTGGATTGTTAAACCTTTTCTCTGTTTGTGTTGTCAGGTCTTTCACCCGTGATATGCTTTCTTGCTATTGTTTTTTTGATGTTCTCTTCAATGTCTTGGGACTGTTCACCGATCCATTTCTCTTTTGCCTCGTCATGGACTTCCTGATTCTTTTGTTGACTGCCCCATATTGTTCTGCTCTTTCTTTTGTTTCATTTTTCTTTTTCTTCAACTCTCTACGCTTGTCGCATTGTTGTAGATGTTAGGTGTGACCATGGTTTTTTGATGGTCGGGGGTTTGCCAAGAAGCTCGTTTGCTGTTTCAGTCACGCTGTATTGAAACTACTCGTCAGTGTATCTATGTCTGAGTCTATCACAGTGAGTGGCTGCAAACTTTCCACCTATCTTGCTTGAAAAAATTTTTAATTTCCTCTGGGCCCCTTTTGCTTCTCGAGGTCAAATTTGATCCTGATGTTGTTCCGCTTGTGGATTTCTTTAGACGTAGTCGGAAAATCATCATCACAAGATCATGATCATCCCTATGTTGCTCCTGGAAAACTTCGTGTCTGTGCGATGTTAACGCTAGACTGAAACCCTCTTTCACCATGATGTAATCTATTTTGGTTGTGGTGTTCTTCATTTGGGCTATGCCATGTCCATTTTCTGGATTTCTTGTGTGGGCCAAGTGTATTCACTAGCTGGAGGTGGTTGTTACTGGCAAACCCCAGGAGTCTCAAGCCTCTTTCATTTGATTGGTTATTACAATGTGGCCCACAAACGCCCTCCCAGTCTTTCCATGCATCTTCTCCTACCTTGGCGTTCCAGTCGCCTTGCACAACGAGGATGTCTTTCTTGGGTGTTTGATTCAGAACCTCTTGTAGTGGTCATAAAATTCTTCTACGGCTTCATCTGTGCAGTCTGATGTAGGGGCGTATGCCTGTACTATAGTTATGTTAAAGGGGGTTG
Organism: Rapana venosa; assembly: GCA_028751875.1. NCBI lineage: Eukaryota > Metazoa > Mollusca > Gastropoda > Neogastropoda > Muricidae > Rapana > Rapana venosa. Next base: position 24,265,840 of record CM054141.1, read on the forward strand.
CTCTCAGGCGGATGGTAATAAGTCTGCTGGACACAGGCTGACAGCTCATGACGGTGTTCACGGTGTCTTTGTGAACGAGAAACCCCACGCCGTGTTCATGTTTATCCTGTTTTCCACTGTAGTATAATTTGTGGTCTTCCTGGGTCTTTTGTTTCTCCCATGTTTTTCCACCTGACTTCGCAGAGCCCAAGGATGTGCCATTGATATCTGGACATCTCATGTGTCAGTTCTTCCACTTTGCCTGCAGCTCTTAGTGACCGTACATTCCATGTGCCAATGATGGTGTTGTTTCTGGCACGAATTTTGCTGCGTTTTACATCAGTAGCATACTTTCGACATCTGTCCTGATGAGCAACAGAAGGCGCGGTCCTTGGTAACCCGGGCGACGACCGATCCGGTATGGAGATTCTGGCTGTCTTTATCATTGGTGTATCTTGGGCAAATCAAACCTGGCGGAGCCCATCCCTCTCCAGGTCGGATTTTTTGGTTGGGTTTACTCCCCACATGTGGCAGGTGGTACTGGGTTACATGGTTACCAGTAGCAGAGTGAGTCTCTGACCTGACCTAAAACAACTCTAACAACAACACTAAAAACAACACGTACGACAAAACTAACAACAACACTTACAGAAACACTAACAACGACACTAACATCTACACTAACATCGATACGAACAACACTAGCAACGACACTAAAACAAAACTAACAACAGCACTAACAACGACACTAACAACAACACTATAAACACTAACAACACTGATAACAACACTAACAACACCAACAACGACACTAACAACCACACTAACAACACTAGCAACGACACTAACAACAACACTAACAACAATACTAACAACGGCACTAACAACGACACTAACAACAACACTAACAACCAAACTAAATAGAAGCGGTTACCGGAGTGTGTGTGTTACTGACCCGGACCCAAAAGTGAGAGTTGAGTGTCCAGTGAGGACCAGTGATCCCGTCCATCCCGAGGGATGCTACTGCCAGGTTTACAAAGGTACCACCTCTTCTTAACCACACCATACACAACGTCACTAGGAACAAATAACAACAACACTAACGACACTTACAACGACACTAACAACGACACTAACAACGATAATAACAACAACACTAACAACAACACTAACAACAACACTAACAAGAACATTATCAACGACACTAACAACAACACTAACAACCAAACTAAGAACAGAACTAACAACTACACTAACATCAACACTAACAATGACACTAACAACGACACTAACAACGACACTAACAAAAACACTAACAACAACACTAACAGCAGCACTAACAACGATACTAACGACAATAACAATGACACTAACAACGACACTAACAACAAAAACAACAACAATAGCATCAGCAATAACAACAACACTAACAACGACACTAACAACAACACTAACAACACTAACAACAACACTAACACTGACACTAACAACGACAATAACAACAACACTTACAACAACACTAACAACGAAACTAGCAACGACACTAACAAGAACACAAACAGCAACACTAACAACGACACTAACAACAACACTAACAACATTACTAACAACAACACTAACAACAACACTAACAACAACACTAACAACGAGACTAACAATACTAACAACAACACCAACAACAAAACTATCAACGACACTAACAACAACACTAACAACAATAGCAACGACACTAACAACGACACAAACAACACTAACAACAACACTAACAACAACACTAACGACACTTACAACGGCACTAACAACAACACAAACAACATTAACAATCACACTTACAACAACACTAAACAAAAACTAACAACAACCCTAACAACGATACTAAGAACAACACTAACAACAACACTAGCAACAACACTAACAACACTACAACGACACTAAAACGACACTATAACACTAACAAGAAGACTTACAACAACACTAACAACAACTTTAACAACGACATAAACAACGATAACTAACAACGACACAAACAACACTAAAAACAGTAACAACAACACTAACACCAACACTAACAAAAACACTAAACAACAGCACTAACAAACGACACTAACTACGACACTTCAAACGACACTAACAACGGCACTAACAACAACACTAACAACAATACTTACAACATTAGAAAAGAATAGCAAAGAAGAAAGCAGAAGAAGAAGAAGAATGCTCAAAGAAAAAAAAATGCAAGAAGAAGGAGGAAAAAAATGCAAGAAAAGAATCAAACAAAAAGAAGAAAAAATCAAAAAAAGAAGAAGAAGAAGAAGAAGAAGAAGAAAGAACAAGAAAGAAAAGAAAAAACAAAGAAGACAACAAGAAGAAAAGAAAAACAACGAAAAGAAGAAAAACGAATGAACAGAGAAACAAAACAAAAGAAAATCAAAAGAAGAAGAAGCAAAGAAGAAGAACGAATGCAAAGAAGAAGAAGAATGCAAAAAAGAAGAAAATGCAAGAAGAAGAAAAATAGCAAAGAAAAGAAGAAAAAATGCAAAGAGAAAGAAGAAAACAAAAAAGAAGAAAAAAGAAAAGAAGAAAGACGAAGAAGAAGAACGAAGAAGAAGAACAAGAAGAAGAAGAAGAAAAGAAAAGAAGAAAAAGATAGCAAGAACAACAATACAAAGAAGAATGCAAAGAAGAAGCAATGCAAAGAAGAAGATAAAAAAAATAACGAAGAAGAATGCAAAGAAGAAGAAAGAAGAAGAAGAAGAAGAAGAAAGAAGAAGAAAGAGAGAATGAAAAGAAGAAGAAGAAGAATGCAAGAAGAAGAATGCAAAGAAGAAGAAAGAAGCAAGAAGAAGAATGCAGAAGAAAAGAAGAGAAGAAGAAGAAGAAGAAGAAGAAGAAAGAAGAAGAAAGAAGAAGAAGAGCAAAGAAGAAAGAAAGAAGAAAAGAAGAAGAAGAAGAGAATGCAAAGAAAAGAAGAAGAAGAAGAAGAATGAAAAGAATGCAAGAAGAAGAAAGAAAAGCAAAGAAGAATGAAGAAGAGAAGAAGAAGAAAGAAGAAGAAGAAGAAGAAAGAAGAAGAAGAAGAAAGAATGCAAGAGAGAAAGAAGAATGCAAAGAAAGAAGAAGAATGCAAAGAAAAGAAGAAGAAGAAAAGAAGAGAAGAAGAAGAAAGAATGAAGAAAGAAGAAAAGAAAAGAAGAATGCAAAGAAGAAGAAGAAGAAAGAAGAAGAAGATGAAGAAGAGAAAGAAAGAAGAATGCAAAGAAGAAGAAGAAAGAAGAAAGAAGAAGATGCAAGAGAAGAAGAAGAAGAAGAAGAAGAAGAAGCAAAGAAGAAGAAGAATGCAAAGAAGAAGAAGAATGCAAAGAAGAAGAAGAGAAGAATGCAAAGAAGAAGCAAAGAAGAATGCAAAGAAGAAGAAAGAAGAAGAAGAAGAAGAAGAAGAAGAAGAAGGAAGGAAGAAGAGAAAGAATGGAAAGAAGAAGAAGAGAAAAATGCAAAGAAGAAGAATGCAAAGATTAACAACAGCTTCATTGTCATTGTCATGATTATGTTTCTTTCCCCGACAGTAGATAAACCTAGCTGGCCAGTCACTACTAAGAAAAAGAGAATGTTTATAAACCGAACACTTACGGGGTACATAGGGACGATTATAGTTGATGATATGCGCCACGCAGTCATTCCCCCCTGGGCCCCCTCAGTCTTCCTCTAACCCCATTTCCAAATGGGACAGCCCCAAAGCCCTGAAGTCAATGGAGTCGAGACCCAGCTTGTCGAATAAGTCATCGGGGGTCTCCACAATTATCGGTCTCGGACGCTGTTTGGGAGGTAAACTAGGAGGGATTTCTTTACACAAAAATGCGGCCATCGACTGTCCACGCTCTTTCCACCTGGTCTAACCGCTTCACATACCCCAACAGTCTGGCACGCAAAGGGGTCAGGTCGTCGTTGACGAAGACTCGTTCGTAGCCCGGCTTCCCCTTCAGGTTCTTCTTCTTCTCCATCACCTGTCGTCTCTTCCGGCGGGACACGAACCTGACCAGGACCGGGCGGCTTCCTCCAGACTCCTTTCCCGCGCGGTGCACAGCGGCGATGTCGTCGGCAGCCACATCCACTCCAGCATCCTCGAACACCTTCAGTGCTTTCTCTTCTACATGCTCCGCGGTTTCCCCCACTTCAGTCCTGATGCCGTGTATGCGGAGGGATTCTCTTCGGGAATATTGCTGTAGCCGATCATTTTCATATGTTAGACGTGTGACCGCAGCAAACAGCCGATGTTCCCTGGCTGTCGGCATGACGGCAGTCTGCAGCTGGGCGGTCACCGACTTCACCACTCCTTTCATGGCCTCCGTCACCGCCACGACCACCGCTGTGGCCAGGGCAGGCACCAGCTGCCTGATGACGGAGCTTCCATCTCCTTCCTCGGACTGTGTGGCCACCCCTTTGTACGCGGAAAGTGTCTCGTTCACTCTGGTCAGCACGATTTCGTGAATTCCAGCGATGTCAAAATCCCCCTCCTCTCTGCTCCCTCTTCCATGCTCCATCTGTTCGCTGCCCCCACTACTGTCCAAGTCGTTGTTCCTGCTTTCCCACGCTCTCCCCCTCTCACTCTCACCTGCCACAGTCTTTTTTTTCTTTGTCTGTTTGCTGGCCGACATCTCGGGGGTGAAGCGCAACGATCGCTTAGCTTTCCGACCATCACGCTGTAACTGAAAATGTCTTCTGCAGATCAACAATTACCGGGTACCACGCCCACTAGGTATCACGCCCACAGATGCACCACTAATGCCGATGTAGACACACACAGGATTGTAGATAGACACAGCTCACAAGCACAACAGCAGCAGTATGGTTATATCAGTTCGAACCAACGCTGCCACACAGGCTATTTCTCTCACAAGTGCCTAAACCAGAAATTCCGTGGATCACACGTAAATTAAATTGCTGGAAGCCAAACAAAACGGTTAGGTAGTAAAGTCCAATCCAGTTATGTCAATCTACGGCAAAATTAAAGTTCAAGTATATTTTCAGGGTGGGTTTTTTTTTCTTCCCTGAACTTTTTGTTTTATTTTATTTGGGGATATATCTCACCAATATATTATGAATTTTCGAATATTCACCAATACATTTCACCCCTCCTTGACACTACACCACTCAAACATCTAATGTCCACTATAACAAGGATAATTTCAAAATAATTCAAGAGCCAAAGATCACACGTCCTCTCCGCTTGAATGTCGCTCACCGTTAGGTGGAGTTTGAGTGGCAGGTTTGTTCGTAAAGTGAAAATCCAAACATCCGTGAAAAGGATACGTGGTTTTTTTTCTATTGTACTGGTGATGCGTGTGATTGGATGAGTGGATTTATTTTTGTAGCTGGAAATTAAAATTGTTGATTATACGAATATATCAAATGTACTATTTCTGCGATTGAAAAATATCATATTTTGGAGAAACTGGGGGAAACAACTTTATTTTTGCTCCTAAGATCTGGTGTGGTTACGTTTGTGGGTGCGTGGGTGAATGTGAACACGTCTTTATACACATTCACACAGATACACACTACCATTCTGTGACAATACACACACAGACACACAGACACAGACACAGACACACACACACAGACAGACAGACACACACACACACACACACACACACACACACACACACACACACACACACACACACACACACACACACTAACAGAAGTGTCTTACTGCCAAAATTCCTCTGCTGCTGGAACACATCTGCTTGCCGTGTGATGGACACTGATACGGAAGGTGCTGTTTTCACTGACTGAAAGAAACACAACACTCTGATCTACAGTGATTGATATATTATATATATATATATATATATATATATATATATATATATATATATATATATATATATATATATATATATATATATATGTATATCTCGATGTATCTATCTATCTATCTATCTATCTATCTATCTATCACTGTCTGTCTGTCTGTCTATAGATAGATAAAGAAATAGAGATTGATACAGATAGATAGATAAATAGGTAGGTAGATAGATAGATAGACAGACAGATAGATAGATAGAGATAGAGACAGATAGATAGATGTCTATCTATAGATTGATAAAGAAATAGAGATATATACAGATAGATAGATAGATAGATAGATAGATAGATAGATAGATAGATAGATAGATAGATAGATAGATAGATAGATAGATTGCTCTTCGGCTATAGCTCCAAGGTTCACTAACGGCGAGATTTTGCGTCAGCGACTGTTTGCCCACCTTTAATGTAGCTGCATTCTGACTTTGGGGATGATGTCTAAACACGACACCAGTGTGCATGCGTTTTGCTTTTTTTTAAGATTTCGTCATCCGTTCCAGCCGTCAAGCGATGGCCTACTCTTCGGAAAGGGGGAACGGGTTTTAGCATATATAAAGTCCTCTCCCAAAAAGCAAACGAAGAAATTCAGGGCTTTAAAAATCTATTTTTAGACCGAAAAAGTACAGTTAAGATCGCTTGGTTGATATGAGAACACACATGCGTGTGAGCGTGTGAACACGCGCGCGCGCACACACACACACACACAGACACACACACACACACACACACACACACACACACACACACACACACACACACACACACACACACCACCTACCCAGTTTTGCCAAGGGTATTTCTTGTTCTTTAACACATGATGAACCCATGTTACACACAAGACCTCAGTTGTTGTTTTTATAAAATCTCTCTTTGAAGACTAGAACTTAGGCTACCCCACTCACGGTCTAGTGGATGGGAGAAAAGGCGGGCTGAGCCGAGGATCGAACCCACACTTCTCGCTTTGTAGGCAGGCGCTTTACCTCTAGACCACCGAAATGCTCAGGAAAATAACACCAGTCATCATATAGTATTCATTCTTTATTCTTTTATTTCGAGGGTGTGTCGTGTGCTTTTTTTTCAACATCCAGTCATCGTGTGTATGTACTTTTTATTTATTCATTCTTTTATTTCGAGAATAATGGAATAAGCACTCATATGCTTTTTTACATCCAGTCCTCGTGCAGTTTTGTAAATTTTGTCTTCCGTTCCCACCTGCACACAATGGCCTTCTCTCCCGAAAAGCGGAACGGGTTTTAACGTACGCGCAAGATGTTCTGTGCGCGTTCTGTCACGGGATCTCGGTTTATAGTCTCATCCGAAGGACTTTTCGGGGAAGTGGAGTCGGCACTGATGTTAACTCCAGAGGGATAAACATCCTCTTGAACGAGATTCAAACCCGGGTCAGCAGATCACGAATACAGCACTCTAACCGTCAGGAAGTCCAGGGCCTACCTGCCACAGCGCTGCTGGTCTCATTCAGCATGGTCAGCAGATGTCCATTAGTGGCGGCGGAGGTCAGGTTGCCCTGCAGAGTGGCGTTGTCCCCGTTCCCGTGGCGCAGGTTGGAAGAGTAGGCGGTGTTGGTGCAGTTGGCGGTGTTCCACCAGCCGTCACAGCGAATCCAGGGCACGGTGCTTTGGAAGGAGGAGACCAGGTAGTACAGGGACCAGCTCATGATGACCGCGTAGTACCAGAAGACGATCACCGCCATCACGCTCATGGCCGCTCCCGCCCCTGACATAGACACACACAGACACAGACACAGACACAGAAGACAGTCACACAGACATACAGACAGACAGACACAAATATATACACACACACGCACGCACCACACTAAACACACACACACACACACACACGCACACACAAAAGACAGACAAACAGACACAAACACACAGACACACACCGCGCGCGCGCACACACACACACAAAAAGACACACAGATAGACAAGACGCACACACTCACACACAGACAACATCTGAATAAAAGTATGTGTTTTCTCTCTCTCTCTCTCTCTCTCTCTCCTCTCTCTCTCTCTCTCTCTCTCTCTCTCTCTCTCTCTCTCTCTTTCTCTCTCTCTCTCCCTCCCTCCCTCCCTCCCTCCCTCAGCTCCCCTAACTCCTAGAACAGTCGGCGGGGCAGTGCAGTGCACTCAATTTTTCACCCAGTATATCTGGGTTTGTAATCAGCTAAGCCCCACGTGATGTGATGTACGCTGTACTGTTTGGGTGATTGGCCTTTGCACCTGATGGCAGCAGGGTGTATCTCTCTGTGTTTGAGTGTTGTTTTTGTTCTTTTTTCTCCGTTTCAGTAAAACAAATTTTATATCTACGTGTTTGTGATTTCACCGTGCATTGACTGGTCAGATTGGTTTTCCTTAACATCATTTACATTTCGAATTACTTTAATTTATAATTTTCATTTTCTGATAAATTTTTGAAGATTCAACTGACTGTATGGTTTGTGTTCAACTGACATTGCTGGCCCTTGTGACCCATTTTACTGTAACCCTGCTGCCGCGTGAAAAATTGCACGTGAAGCACGAAGTCAGATCTCCCCCACCACAACTACCCAGTGCTCCTCCTTCCACCGATATGACACTAACTGCCAAAGACATGAGAGCTTTGCTCTCACGTGGGTTTTACAATGATTATACCATACGAACTTAAAAAGCACATTTCAACCTTAGGAATCAACCGCCGCAAAACTAGACGAGGTACCCGTGCCGGTAGACATCATCGCCTTCGGCCCCCTACATCCGTCGCCATCCTCATTTCTGACGTCACTACCGCTACCACCGTAATGAAGGACAACACTGCTTTGCTTCCCTCTGATCCACCTGCTTCTTCCTGTGTTTCTGACTTTGATCAAACGTGTTCTGATAATGTGTATCATGATGTGTATGAAACTGTAAACCCCCAAACTTCCCCAGTTCTTTCACCAGCTTCTACACCTGGCTCTCAATCCAAACTTTTGTCTGCTCTTCCACTCTCCACATCTTTACCATCGCCTTCATCTTCTTCCACTGACAGTTATCCTAATTCACCACAGTTATCATCAACCTCTCTGCCTCCTTCTAACATCCTTCACATGTGCTTGTTCAACGTGCAATCTGTCTGCCCAGGAGGTAAAGCTGATCTCATTTCTGATTTCATCTCTGAAAAGAATATTGATCTAACATTTCTTACAGAAACCTGGTTAAAGCCACACGGCCATGAACCGAAAATAAAACAACTGACACCACCTGGTTATAAAACTGTTTCTCTTCCCCGACCCTCCCGTGTAGGTGGCATTGCCGTTATTTATAAAGATACACTCGAACCTGCTCTTTCTTTCTGTCACTCCCTTCCTTTCTCACATGAATCTTTCGAAGTCTGTGAACTCAACTTCAACACACCTGGCCACTCTATTGCTTTCTGCTGTCTTTACCGTCCATCTCCAAGCCGTAAAAATAATCTGACATCTTCCATTTTCCATCAAGAGTTTCAGTCACTCCTGGATCACTACAGCCTCTCTCCCAGAAAGCTCATCATTCTCGGTGACTTTAACTTCCATTTTGATAACCAGTCTTCTTCTGATGTCAAACGTCTGTCTCTTTCTTTGTCGAACCACTCTCTCTCAGCTGGTAAACGAAGCAACGCACAGATCAGGACATATTTTAGACTGGAACTTACTGATGTTTCCCAAGATCTGATCACATCTGTTTCTACCACTGATGAACTACTTTCACTATTCTTTTCTCTCTAAATATTGCAAAGCCTATCAGAAAGAAAAAGTATGTCACCCGTCGCAACCTTAAGGCCATAGATATTCAAACTTTCTCTTCACAAGCTGCTGAACGCCTATCACAAACCTCTGACAACAATAACACCTCTCAACACTACAATGATGTTCTCAGCCAACTGCTTGATGAGCATGCACCTCCCACTGACCGTCTCCTGCCTGATAGGCCACATCCTGGTCGCAAAGCGCAAACGCAGGCAACTAGAGCGGCAGTGACGAAAATCAAAAACGGAAATTAATAAGCAGCTCTTTCGAAAACAAGTAAACAAAGTCAAGTCTTTAATTCTTTCAGAAAAAACAAAGTATTACCCTTCTCAAGTTATTGATGCCAGGTTTATGAAAACTCTCTCTTTTCCCTCACATCTACTCTTCTTGGATCTGTGAAGGCAAGCCCTCTGTCTTCCATCCACAACCACTCTGAACTTCCTTCTATATTTTCTGCATTCTTTTCTGAAAAAGTCTAGAACATTCGCTCCAAACTGGATCAGACTCCTTTCCAGCCTGTACTTCCTGATCCCCAATTCTCTGGCACTCCTCTCCTTTTCTTTCATCCGACAAGTGAGAAAGAAATTATGACAATTCTGAAAGAAATGGCTATAAAATCATGTGATCTTGATCACATACCTGCTTCTCTTTTCACACAGTGCCTACCACAACTCATACCCGCTATCACGAAAATAGTAAACTCATCTCTTGTCTCATGAAATGTTCCATCAGCTCTCAAAACTGCTATAGTCACACCTCTACTCAAAAAGCATGACCTTGACCCTAACATTCTGAAGAATTATAGACCTGTTTCCAATTTACCTTTTATTTCTAAAGTCCTTGAAAAAGTAGTTCTCAAACAGCTCAACAACCACCTTCTCTCCACCAATCTTCTTCCTGAGTTTCAGTTTGCCTATCGCGTCAACCACAGCATTGAAACCACCCTAGTACACATTTTAAACACGCTTCTACTCGCTTCTGACTCAGGGAAAATCTCCCTTCTCACTCTACTCGACTTATCAGCAGCCTTCGATACTATAGACCACTCAATTCTTCTCTCCCGTCTTCAAAAAACGTTCGGTGTTACTGGCACAGCCCTCACCTGGTTTAATTCATACCTTACTGACCGATACCAGACAGTTGCAGTAAACAAGATTCAATCAATACCTGCCAAACTGAAATGCGGAGTCCCACAGGGATCAGTTCTAGGCCCTGTTCTTTTCACTCTTTACACTGCCCCACTGTCACATATAATAAAACGTCATCAAATCAACCATCATTTTTACGCAGATGACTCTCAGATTCAAAGCAGTGTTACTCCTGAAAATCTGCATTCTCTCCTGGCAAATATAGCCCATCACTCCTCTTCTGCGATCTCTTCACTGGCTGCCTGTCTCACAAAGACTGGAGTATAAAATCAGTACCCTCTGTTACAAATGTCTCCACAAAACTGCACTCTCCTACCTCTGTGAATGACTTAACCTGTACACTCCTTCACGTTCCCTCCGCTCTGCTGCAGATACCTAGTGCCTACGAATACCTAGATTCAACCAATCTACTGTTGGCCGCCGCTCTTTCTCTATTTCGGGTCCATCGACCTGGAATAAGCTCCCTCTCTCTCTTCGCCAGAAGCCTAGCTATGACACTTTAAAATCAAGCCTCAAGACATATTTATTTCAAACCTAAGATTTCCCCCCTCCTGTCTCATATCAGAACTATCCCACCCTTCACTAACCCATGTCCTATCACCCTGCTAAAGTATATGACCTGTGTTGTGTGTGTGTGTGTGTGTGTGTGTGTGTGTGTGTGTGCTTTTGAAAAACATTTGACTTGCAATTTTATTTCATAGATTTGTTCTGCGGTACCATGTTTGTAATATTTGTTTGAACTATTGATTATTTGTCATTGGTTGTATGACTGTGTAACATTAGGTCGAATGCATGCGCTTTGATTTGTCTTTGCAAGATATAGCGCTATGTAAGTTCCATTTATTATTATTATTATTATTATTATTATTATATATTTATTATTATTATTATTATTATTATTATTATTATATTATATGTATGTATGAGTGTAGTGTAGTAAGTTACTGTAATGTAGTGTAGTGTAATGTAGTGTAGTGTAGTGTGATATAGTGTAGAGTAGTGTAGTGTACTGTATTTAGTGAATGTAGTGTAGTGTAGTGTAGTGTAATATAATGTAGTGTAATGTAGTGTTGTGTGGTGTAGTGTAGTGTATGTAATGTAATGTAATGTAGTCTAGTGTAATGTAGTGTAATGTATTGTGTTGTAGTGTAGTGTACTGTAGTATTGTGTTCTGTAGTGTAGGGAAATGTAGTACAGTGTAATGAAGTGTTGTGTAGTGTAATGTGGTTTAGTGTAGTGTAGTGTACTGTAGTGTTATGTCATGTAGTATAGTGTAGTGTAGTGTAATGTAGTGTTCTGTAGTGTAATATAATGTAGTTTAGTGTGATGTAGTGTAATGCAGTGTATTGAAGTGTAATATAGTGAAGTATAGTGTAATGTAATATAATGTAATGTAACGTAGTACAGTGTAGTGTAATGTAGTGTAATGGAATGTAGTGGAATGAAATATATTGTAATGTAGTGTAATGTAATGTAGTGTAATGTGATGTAGTGTGGAGTCATGTAGTGTAGTATGGTGTAGTATAATGTGATGTAATGTAGTGTTGTATAGTGTAGTGTAATGTAATGTAATGTAGTGTAGTGTAATGTAGTGTAGTGTTATGTAGTGTAGTGTAATATAGTGTATTGTAATGTAATGTAGTGTAGTGTAGTGTATTTAGTGTATGTAGTGTAGTGTAGTGAAATGTAATAAAATGTAGTGTAGTGTTGTGTAGTGTAGTGAGGTGTAATGTAGTGTAATGTAGTGTAGTGTAGTGTAATGTAGTGTAGTGTAGTGTAACTTCGTGTAATGTAATGTAGTGCAGTGTAATGTAATGTAATGTAATGTAGTCTAGTGTAATGTAGTGTAGTCTTATGTATAGTAGTGTAGTGTAATATAGTGTATTGTAATATAATGTAGTGTAGTGTAGTGTATTTAGTGTATGTAGTGTAGTGTAGTGTAGTGAAATGTAATAAAATGTACTGTAGTGTTGTGTAGTGTAGTGAAGTGTAATGTAGTGTAATGTAGTGTAGTGTAATGTAGTGTAGTTTTGTGTAGTGTAATGTAATGTATTGTTATGTAAATTCGTGTTAGTAGTGTAGTGTAATGTAATGTAGAGTATGTAATGTAATGTAATGTAATTTAGTGTATTGTATTGTAGTGTATGTTAGTGTAATGTAGTGTAATGTTATGTAGTGTAAGGTAATGTAGTGTAATATAGTGAAGTGTAATGTACTGTTATGTAATGTAGTGTAGTTCAATTTAATGTAGTATAGTGTGGTGTAATGTAATGTATTGAAATGTTATGTAATGTAGTGCAGTGTAATGTAATATAATTTAATGTAGTGTAATGTAGTGTAATGTAATGTAGGGTAATGTAATAGAGTGTAGTGTAATGTGTGTATTGTAATGTAGTGTAGTGTTGTGTAGTGTATTTAGTGTCTGTAGTGTAGTGTAAAGTAAGATAATAAATATAGTGTAGTGTAATGTAATGTAGTGTAGTGTGTCGAAGTGAAATGTAGTGTAGTGTAATGTAATGTATTGTAATGTACTGTAATGTAATGTATTGTAGTAATCTGTAATGTAGTGTAATGTACTGTAATACAGTGTAATGTACTATAGTGTACTGTAATATAATGTGATGTAGTGTAGTGTAATGTACCTTGATGTAATGCACTGTAGTGTAATGTTATGTAGTGTAATGTCATGTAGTGTAGTGTAATATAATGTACTGTAATGTAGTTTAGTGTAGTGTAATGTGATGTAATGTAGTGTAATGTAGTGTGGTAAAGTGTAGCGTAGTGTAATGTAGTGCATGTATGTAGTGTAGTAATGTAGGTAGTGTAGTTGATTGTAATGGAATGTAGTGTAGTGGAGTGGATGTAATGTAGTGTATGTGTAGTGTAGTGTAATGTAGTGTTGTGTAATGTAGTTTAATTTAATGTACTGTAGTGTAATGTAGTGCAGTGTACTGTAGTGTAGTGTAGTTTAATGTAGTGTAATGTATTGTACTGTAGTGTAGTCTAGTTTTAGTGTATTGTTCTGTAGTGTAGTGTCATGTAGTGTAGTGTATGTAGTGTAGTGTAGTGTGATGTCATGTTGTGTAGTGTAATGTAATGTAATGTAGTGTAATAGAGTGTAGTAAAGAATATTGTGTAAAGTAGTGTAAAGTAATGTAATGTAATAGAGTGTAGTGTAGTATAGTGTAATGTAGTGTAATGTAGTGTAGATTGTTTAGTGTATGTAATGTAGTGTAGTTCATTGTAATGTAGTTTAATGTTATGTAATGTAATATATTGTAGTGTAGTGTAGTGCAATGTTATGTAATGAAGTGCAGTGAAGTTTAATATAGTGAAATTTAATGTAGTGTAATGTAATATAATGTAGTGTAGTGTAGTGTAATATAAAGTCATCTAATGTAATGTAATGTAGTGTAGTATAATGTAATGTAGAGTAATGTAATGTAGTGTAATGTAGTGTAGTGTAATGTAATGTTAGGTACTGTAGTATAGTATAGTGTAGTGTAATGTAGTGTAGTGAAATGTAAAATAATATAGTGTAGTGTTATGCAGTGTAATGTAAAGTAGTGTAGTGTATTTAGTATATGTAGTGTAGTGTAGTGTATTTAGTATATGTAGTGTAGTGTAGTGTATTGTAATGTAATGTAAGTAATGTAGTTTAGTGTAGTGTAGTTTTAGTTACTGGAGTGTAGTATAATGTAGTGTAGTGTAGTGTAATATAGTGTAGTGTACTGTACTGTATTTAGTGTATGTAGTGTAGTGTAGTGTAATTAATGTAGTGTAATGTAGTGCAGGGTTAACGTAAGAAATGTATTGTACTGTAGTGTAGTGTAGTGAATTGTTCTGTACGTAGGTATAATGTAGAGTACTGTAATGAAGTGTAGTGTATGTTATGTAGTTTGTGTAGTGTAATGTAGTGTAGTTTAGTAAAATGTATTTAGGGTATGTAGTGTAATGTTGTGAAGTATAGTGTAGTAAAATGTAGTGTAATGTAATGTAATGTAATGTATTGTAGTGTAGTGGAATGTAATGTAGTGTAGTGTAATACACTTAATACATTGTAATACACTGTAATACGCTGTAATACACTGTAATGCACAGTAATACAATGCACTATACCACAGAACACTACACTGCAATGCACTGTAATACACTGTAATTCACTGTAATACACTTTAATATAGTGTAATACACTGCAATACACTATAACACACTGCAATACAATGTAAGGCACTGTAATGCACTGTAATACACTGTAATTCACTTTAATACACTGTAATACACTGTAATACATTGTAATACACTGTAATACACTGTAATAGACTGCAATACACTGTATTACACTGTAATACACTGCACTGTGCTGCAGTGAACTACACTACATGTAATACACCACACTGTACAGTAGTACACTTTACTTTACTCCAGTACACTTCATTGTAATACACTGCACTAAACTGAAATACACTGCACTGTACTGTTGTACATTACATTGTTAAACACTTTACAACACCGCACTCTGCCGCAGTACACTACACTGTAATACACTGTAATACAATGCACTGTACCACAGTACACTACACTGCAATGCACTGTAATACACTGTAATACACTGTAATACACTGTAATACACTGTAATACACTGTAATACATTTTAATACATTGTAATACACTGCAATACACTGTAATACACTGCAATACACTGTAATACACTGTAATACACTGTAATACACTGAAATACACTGTAATACACTGTAATACACTGTAATACACTGTAATATAATGCACTGTACCACAGTACACTACACTGCAATGCACTGTAATACACTGTAATACACTGTAATACACTGTAATACACTGTAATTCACTGTAATACACTGTAATACACTTTAATACATTGTAAAACACTGCAATACACTGTAATACACTGTAGCACACTGTAATACACTGCAGTGCACTACACTACATGTAATACATCACACTGTACCGCAGTACACTTCACTGTACTCCAGTACACTACACTGTAATACACTGCACAGAACTGAAATACACTGCAATGTACTGTTGTACATTACATTGTTAAACACTTTACAACACCACACTCTGCCACAGTTTACTACACTGTAATACACTGTAATACAATGCACTGTACCACAGTACACTACACGGTAATGCCTTGTAATACATTGTAATACACTGTTATTCCCTGTAATACACTTTAAAACACTGTAATACACTTCAATACATTGTAATACATTGTAATACACTACAATACACTGTAATACACTGTAATACACTGTAATACACTGTAATACATTGTAATACACTGCAATATACTGTGATACACTGTAAAACACTGCACTGTACCACAGTACACTACACTGCACTGCACTGTAATACACTGTAACTCACTGTAATACACTGTATTACACTTTAATACATTGTAATTCACTGCAATACATTATAATACACTGTGATACACTGTAATACACTGTAATACACTGTAATGCACTGTAATGCACTGTAATACAATGCACTGTACCACAGTACACTACACTGCAATGCACTGTAATACACTGTAATACACTGTAATTCACTGTAATACACTTTAATACACTGTAATACACTTTGATACATTGTAATAAACTGCAATACAATATAACACACTGCAATACACTGTAATACACTGTAATGCACTGTAATACTTTGTAATACACTGTAATGCACTGTAATAAACTGTAATACACTGTAATACATTGTAATACACTGTGATAAATTGTAATACACTGTAATACACTGTAATACAATGAACTGTATCACAGTACACTACACTGCAATGCAGTGTAATACACTGTAATACACTTTAATACATTGTAATGCATTGTAATACACTGCAATACATTGTAATACACTGCAATACACTGTAATACATTGTAATATATTGTAATACACTGCACTGTACCACAGTGCACTACACTGCAATGCACTGCAATGCCTTGTAATACAATGTAATACACTGTAATACAATGTAATACACTGTAATACACTGTAATACACTGTAATGCGCTGCAATACACTGTAATACACTGTAATACACTGTATTACTCTGTAATACACTGTAATACACTGTAATACACTGTAATACACTGTAATACACTGCAGTGTACTACACTACATGTAATACATCACACTGTACCGCAGTACACTTCACTGTACTCCAGTACACTACACTGTAATACACTGCACTGACTGTTGTACATTACATTGTTAAACATTTTACAACACCGCACTCTGCCGCAGTACACTACACTGTAATACACTGTAATACAATGCACTGTACCACAGTACACTACACTGCAATGCACTGTAATACATTGTAATACACTGCAATACGCTGTAATACACTGTAATGCACTGTAATACAATGCACTATACCACAGTACACTACACTGCAATGCACTGTAATACACTGTAATACACTGTAATTCACTGTAATACACTTTAATACACTGTTATACACTTAAATACATTGTAATACACTGCAATACACTGTAATACACTGCAATACACTGTAATACACTAAAATACACTGAAATACACTGTAATACAATGTAATACACTGTAATATAATGCACTGTACCACAGTACACTACACTGCAATGCACTGTAATACACTGTAATACACTGTAATGCACTGTAATACACTGTAATGCAATGCATTGTACCACAGTACACTACACTGCAATGCCCTGTAATACACTACAATACGCTGTAATTCACTGCAATACACTGTTTTACACTTTAATATATTGTAATACATTGTAATACACTGCAATACATTATAATACACTGTATTACACTGTAATACACTGTAATACACTGTAATACACTGTAATACACTGTAATACACTGTAATACACTGTAATACAATGCACTGTACCACAGTACACTACACTGCAATGCAACGTCATACACTATAAAATTCTCTGTAATACACTGTAATTCACTGTAATAAACTGTAATGCACTGTAATACACTGCAATACACTGTAATACACTGTAATACACTGTAATACACTGCGATATACGATATTACACTGTAATACGCTGTAATTCGCTGTAATAACCTGCACTGTGCTGCAGTGCACTACATTACAATACACTTTAATAGACTGTATTACACTGTAATACATTGTAATACACTGCAATACACTACATTACACTTTAATAAACTGTAATACATTGTAATACACTGTAATACATTGTAATACACTGTAATACGCTGTAATACACTGTAATGCACCGTAATACACTGTAATACACTGTAATACATTGAAATACACTGTAATACGCTGTAATACACTGTGATGCACTGTAATACAATGCACTATACCACAGTACACTACACTGCAATGCACTGTAATACACTGTAATACACTGTAATTCACTGTAATACACTTTAATATAGTGTAATACACTGCAATGCACTATAACACACTGCAATACAATGTAAGACACTGTTATGCACTGTAATACACTGTAATTCACTGTAATACACTGTAATACACTGTAATACACTGTAATATCCTTTAATACACTGTAATTCACTGCAATACAATGTATTACACTGTAATGCACTGCACTGTGCTGCAAACTTTACAACACCGCACTTTGCCGCAGTACACTTCACTGTAATATACTTTAATACAATGCACTGTACCACAGTACACTACACTGCAATTCACTGTAATACACTGTAATAAACTGAAATTCACTGTAATACACTTTAATACACTGTAATACACTTTAACACATTGTAATACACTTCAAAACACTGTAATACACTGCACAACACTGTAATACACTGTAATACACTGAAATACACTGAAATACACTGTAATACACTGTAATACACTGTAATATAATGCACTGTACCACAGAACACTACATTGCACTGCACTGTAATACACTGTAACTCACTGTAATACACTGTATTACACTTTAATACATTGTAATTCACTGCAATACATTATAATACACTGTGATACATTGTAATACACTGTATCTATCTATCTATCTGTCCCGTAGTCTGACGACCGTGGGGGCACCCTCAAAGACTCAGCAACCAGTTCCCTCCATTCTTCTCTCTGTTCTGCCTTTCTCAGGGTTTTGTTGAGTTCTAGGCCTGTCCATTCACTGATGTTATCCTCCCAGCTCTTCCTTGGTCTGCCTCTTCTTCTTCCTCCTTGGACAGTGCCTTGCAAAACTGTCTTTGTAATTCCTTGGGATCTTGTGACATGCCCATACCACTTAAGTTTGCGCTTTTTCACGATCGTTAGAAGGTTCTCATAGGGTCCAATGGTTTGCTGGATTCTGTTATGCACGCTTTCGTTGCTTATGTGGTCTTTGTAGGAGATGCCAAGGAGTCTCCGAAAGCATCTCATCTCCACTGCCTGTACTCTTCTCTCCAAATCTGCAGTCAGGGTCCATGATTCACAGGCATACAGAAATATGGATATGACAAGGGAGCGCATTAGTCTGATCTTGGAGATAAGTGAGATATTCTTATCTCTCCAGATGGTGTTTAGTTTTGACAAAGCTGTTATTGTCTGTGCAGTCCTGCATACTACTTCTGGCTTGGATCCCTGGTCGGATACAATGGCTCCCAGGTACTTGAAGCTTTGAACTGTTTCCAGCTTCTGGTCATTAACCCTGATATCAGTGCTAATGCCGTTGGTGTTATTAGTCATCAGTTTGGTCTTCTCTGCACTGATTTCCATGCCGTATGTTTTGGAGGCCTTATCCAAGTGTTCTGTTAGGCTGGCAAGCTCTTTTTCTGATCCTGCTATTCCATCAATGTCATCTGCGAAGCGGAGGTTTGTGATCGTTCTGCCACCAATGCTGACTGATCCTTCATGATGTTCCAGTGCATCAGCCATGATTCTCTCAAGGAAGATGTTGAAAAGAGTGGGTGAGAGTAGACAGCCCTGCCTTACTCCAACTGTTGTTCGAAACCATTCTCCAATGTTGTTGTTGTAGTACACTGCACTGGTGGCCTCGCTGTACAGCTGTTTGATGACTCTGATCAGGTTTGCATTGATGCTGTACAAGTTCATGGTTGCCCACAAAGCTGCATGCCACACCCTGTCAAATGCCTTCTTAAAATCGATAAATACGTGGTATAGGTCTTGTTGATGTTGAAGGTACCGCTCACATAGTATTCTGAGGTTGAATATCTGTTCTGTTGTGCTGCGCTCTGCTCTGAAACCTGCTTGTTCCTCAGCAATGATGGTCTCTGCTTGTGGCTTCAGTCTATTCAATATTATCTGCAGCATGACCTTGCTTGGGTGACATATGAGGCTGATTGTGCGGTAATTATGGCATTGTTGTAGATTTCCTTTCTTGGGGAGGGTGATGATGAGTGACTGTGTCCATGGTGTTGGCCATTTTCCTGTCTGCCAGATCTTGTTGCAGATTCTTAGTAGGGCGCTGATCATGGCTTCCCCTCCAGTTTGGACCAACTCAGCTGGAATTTTTGTCAGCCCTGCTGATTTCCCCTTTTTTTTCAGCGTCTACTGCGTTCCACTTCTTCTCGGAGGATAGGGTACTGTCTGTGTCTTTTGCTTTCGGGTACAAAAGGGGGACTTCGGGATCTCCTGCGGTTCTAAGTTATACAGGTCGGACAATTTTGTCCATTCTGTTCAGAATACCGGTGTCAGGAGACACTTCCCATTTTTGTTTTGGTTTGTTAAACCTTTTTCTCTGTTCGTCTACCCCAGGTCTTTCACCAGCTATTCTTTCTTGCATTTTTTTTTTGATTTTTCTCTCAAGTCTTGGCACGTCACCGATCCTTTTCTCTTTTGCCTCCGTCATGGACTTCCTATTCTTTTGTTGACTGCCCAATTTTGTTCTCCCTTTTTCTTTTGTTTCATTTTTTTTTTTTTCAACTCTCACGTTTGCGCATAGTTGAGGATGTTAGGTTTGGACCCAGGTTTTTTTGATGGTCGGCTTTTGCCAAAGAAGCCTTTTGCTGTTTCAGACTGCTGTTTTAAACTATCGTCAGTTGTCTATTTGAGTCTACACAGTGAGTGCTGCAACTTTCCCACCACCCTTTGCTTAAAAATTTCTAATACCCTGGGTCCTTCAGCTTCTCGAGGTCAAATTTGTCCTGATGTTGTTCCGCTTGTGGATTTTCTTTAGCGTATCGGGAAAGTCATCATCACAAGATCATGACACTCCATTTCTGCTCCTGGAAAAACTTCGTGTCTGTGCGTGTTAACGCTAGACTGAAAACCGTTTTTTCACCAGAGTAACTATTTGGTTGGGGTTTTCTCCAAATTTGGCATGCATTCTTTCGGGATTTCTTTGTGGGCCAAGTGATTCACAGTGAGGTGTTTTTTTACGGCAAACTCCAGGAGTCTCAAGCCTCTTTATTTGATTTGGTTTTTACAATGGGCCCACAACGCCCTCCCATCTTTTCCCTGCTCTTTTCCCCACCTTGGGGTTTCCCGTCGCCTTGCAAACGAGGATTCTTTTTTGGGGTTTTTTGATTAAAAACCTCTTGTAGCTGGTCATAAAATTCTTCTACGGCTTCATCTGTGCAGTCTGATTAGGGGGGTATGCCTGTACTATTTATGTTAAAGGGGTTGCTAGGCGGATGGAAAAAAGCGTGGACACAGCTGACAAACTCTGACGGGGTTCACGGTGTTTTGTGGAGAAAACCCCCCCGCCGGTTCTGTTTACCGTTTTCCACGTAGTTAATTTTGGGGTTTTCCGACGTTGTTTCTCCCATGTTTTTTTCCCCCTACTTCGCAGAGCCCCGGGGTTGCCAAAGATACTGGAAATCTCATTGTCGTTCTTCCACTTTGCCTGCAGCCCTTTGGTTCGTACATTTCCCGGCCCAAAGATGGTGTTGTGTCTGGACGAATTTTGCGGTTTTTTTCATCATACTACTTTTTGACATCTTCCCCATGAGCACAAAGGCGCGGTCCCTTTGGGAACCCGGGGCCCGACGGGCCGAACCGGTATAATTCTGGCTGTCTTTGTCATTGGTTTTTCTGGGCAAATCAAACCGGCGGGGCCCCTCCCTCCAGGTCGGATTTTTTTGGTTGGGTTTACTCCCCACATGTGGCAGGGGTGGTACTGGGGTTCATGGTTCCGTAGCAGGGGAGTCTCTGACCTACTTATAAAAACACTGTAATGCATGTAATACATTGTATACACTGTATAATTGCAATACACTGTAAAACACGTAATACACTGTAATACAACACTGTACCCCAGTACACTACACGCAAAGCACTGTTATAACCGTAATACACTTTAATACATTGTAAAGCATTTTAATACCTGCAATACATTGTATCACATGCTTTAACTGTATTTAAAATTTTAATACACTGTAATACATGGAATCACTGTAATACATTGTAATACATTTATAACGCACTGTCCCCCAAATACCTACACTGCAAAACCCTGTAATGCACTGTATTTCACGTATTCACTTAAAAAACTGTATAAAAACGAAAAACACGTAAAACACTGTAATACACTGTAATACACTGCGATAACTTATTACACGTAATATGCTCTAATCCTGAAAAAACCCCTGTGCCAGTGCACTACACTACAATACACGTAATAAACTGTAATCACTGTAAAAACTGTAATCATTGTAGTACACTGAATACACACATTACACTAAAAAAACTGTAATACACTGTAATACACTGTAATACACTGTAATACACTGTAATACGCGTAATACCCCTGAAAACACTGTTAAATACTGTAAACACTGTAATACATTTTAAAACACTGAAAAACACTGTAATGCACTGTAATACAATCACTTACCACGTACATACACTGCAATGCACTGAATACACTGTAATAACCCGTAATTCATGTAATACACTTTTATATATGAATACACTGCAAACCTATAACAACTGCAATACAAGTAAGACACTGTAATGCACTGTAAAAACACTGTAATTCACGTAATACCTGTAATACACTGTAATAACTGAATAAAAAAACGGTAATACACTGTAATACACGCCGGCTGCAGGAACACACTAATGTAATACACCACATGTACTAGTACACTTTACTTTTTCCCAGTACACTTTATTGTAATACACTGCACTAAACTGAAATACACTGCACTGTATGTTTACATTCATTTTTAAAAAAATTTACAACATCCACTTGCCGCAGTACATACACTGTAAACCCCTTTTAAAACAATGCACTGACCAGAGTAACTACCTGCAAACACTGTAATCACTGTAATAAAACTTTAATCACTGTAATACACTGTAATACACGTAATACACTTTTAAAACTTTTTTTAAACACTTCAATACACTGTAATACACGCAATACACTGTAATACACTGAAAAAAACTTAAAAACCTGTAATACACTGTATACACAGTAAATAAGCCCGACCACAGTACAAAACACGAAAACACTGTAAAAAACACTGTAATACACTTTGTACACTGAACACACTGTAATTCACTGTAATACACTGTAATACACTTTAATACATTGTAAAACACTGCAATACACTGTAATACACTGTAGCACACTGTAATACACTGCAGTGCACTACACTACATGTAATACATCACACTGTACCGCAGTACACTTCACTGTACTCCAGTACACTACACTGTAATACACTGCACTAAACTGAAATACACTGCACTGTACTGTTGTACATTACATTGTTACACACTTTACAACACCGCACTCTGCCACATTTGATTACACTGTAATACACTGTAATACGATGCACTGTACCACAGTACTCTACACGGTAATGCCTTGTAAGACATTGTAATACACTGTTTTTCCCTGTCATCATCATTAGACCCGTGACCTTGGCGGTCGTGGGGGAGACATGAAAGACGATGCCGTGGTAAGCCTCCTCCATCCATCTCGGTCCTCGGCTCTGCGCAGTAGTGCCGAGTCATTCATCCTGGTCCATTCTCTGATGTTGTCCATCCATGACTTATTCTGTCTTCCCCTCCTTCTGCCACCTTCGAGTGTTCCCTGCAGTACTGTTTTGGGCAGAGTGTTGTGGCGGGTGACGTGGCCGAACCATGTCAGCTTTTTCTTCTTGACGATGGTGAGAAGGGGTTCCTGTGGACCTGCCAGCCGTGTTATTTGACTCTTGACAAATTCATTGGTCTTTCGTTCTCTCCAGGATATGCCCAGTAGCTTTCTATGGCATTTTGTTTCGAATGACTGGATTCGCTTTGCTGTTTCAGCAGTCAATGTCCAGGTTTCACTTCCGTACAGCAGGATCGACTGATTTAGGGCTTTGTAGAGCTTTAGTTTGACTGGGAAACTGATCTCTTTACTTTTCCATATGGTGGTGAGTTTTGTCATGGAAGATGTTGCCATGGCTATTCTGACTTTGATTTCTGTCGTCGATCGCCCGTCCTTTATGAGTGTAGCGCCGAGGTATTTAAAAGCGTCTACCTCCTCCAGTTGTTGGCCGTTCATGTAAATTTTAGCGGTGGCATTGCTTGTGCTGTTCACAAGTACTTTACTTTTCTCCGAGCTCACCTCCATCCCATATGCTCCAGCTCTTTCTCAAGTCTGGTCGTAAGATCTTGCAGCTCTGTGTTACTTCCGCCCATGAGGTCAATGTCATCGGCAAACCGTAAGTTGTTGAGGGGTCTGCCGCCAATGGAGATGGTAGGGTGGAAGTCATGGAGGGTCTCTCTCATGATGTTTTCCAAGAACAGATTGAACAGGACTGGAGATAACAGCCATCCTTGTCGGACCCCAACTGTGGTTTTGAAGTAGTCTCCGACCTGATTGTTCAGAAGGACTGCACTGCTTGCAGTGTTGTATAGTGCTTGAATGGTTTGCACAAGTCCTTCTTCAATGCCAAACATTCTGAGGACCTGCCACAGGCCTTCGTGCCATACTCTGTCAAAAGCCTTCTTGAAGTCGATGAAGTTGTGGAACAGGTCTCTCTGATGTTGAAGATGTTTTTCCATCATGATGTGGCAGTTAAAAATCTGTTCGATTGTGCTCCTGCCTGCCCTGAACCCAGCTTGTTCCTCTGCAAGGTGTTCTTCTGCCTCCTTCTTGAGTCGATTCAAAATAACTTTGAGCATGATCTTGCTGGCGTGGCTGATGAGGCTGATTGTTCTATAGTTTTGGCATTGGCGTAAATTCCCCTTCTTGGGCAGGGGTATGATGAGTGATTGTGTCCAGTCTGTTGGCCACTGTTTTGTCTCCCAAATCTTCTGACAGATAGCTGTAACATATGTGATGACTGTTTCGCCACCATGCTTGAGCAGCTCTGCTGGTATATTGTCTGCTCCTGGGGACTTTCCTACTGGTAAGCTGCGGATGGCTTCTTCCACTTCTTCCCTCAGTATAGGTAATGGCGAGGGTGCTCTTGATGTTGCTGCTTTCTCTTCTATTATGCTCTTGTCAGGTTGTATTGGGTAGTTGTACAGTTCTTGACAATATTCAGACCACCTGTTCAATGCAGCTGAGCTTTCTGTGAGGAGGTTTCCGGAGCTGTCTTCAATGACTGATGATTTGGTTTGAAGTGGTTTTGTGAGTTTCTTCAGGGTGTTGTATGCCTTTTTACTGTTGCCCACTTTCATGTTTTTTTCGATCTCATCACATTGATCACTGATCCACTTCTCTCTGGCCTTTTCCCTGTAATACACGTTAAAACACTGTAATACACTTCAATACATTGTAGTACTTTGTAATACACTACAATACACTGTAATTCACTGTAATACACTGTAATATAATGTAATACACTGTATTACATTGTAATACACTGTAATACACTGTAATACACTATAATACACTGTAATACACTGTAATACACTGTAATACACTGCACTGTACCAAAGTACACTACACTGCAAGGCACTGTAAATTACTGTAATACACTGTAATACACAGTAATGCATTGTAATACACTGTAATACAATGTAATACACTGTAATTCACTGTAATTTACTGTAATACACTGTAATTCACTGTAATACACTTTATTACACTGTAATACACTTTAATACATTCTAATACACTGCAATACACTGTCATACAATGTAATACACTATAGTTTATTGTAATACAATGTAATACACTGCAATATACTATATTACACTGTAATACGCTGTAATTCGCTGTAATACACTGTAATACAATGTAATACACTGTAATACATTGTAATACAATACAATACACTGCAATATACTATATTACAATGTAATACGCTGTAATTCGCTGTAATACACTGTAATACAATGTAATACACTTTAATACACTTTGATACATTGTAATACACTGCAACATACTGTGATACACTGTAATACACTGTAATACACTGTAATACACTGTAATACACTGTAAAAACACTGCACTGTGCTGCATTGCACTACACTGCAATGCACTGTAATACTTTGTAATACACTGCAATACACTGAAATACATTGTAATACACTGCAATACACTGCAATACGCTGTAATACACTGTAATACACTATAATTCACTGTAATACACTGTAATACACTTTGATACGCTGTAATACACTGTAATACGCTGTAATACACTGTAATACACTGTATTACACTGTATTACACTGTAATACACTGCACTGTGCTGCAGTGCACTACACTAAATGTAATACATCACACTCTACCGCAGTACACTACACTGTATTCCAGTACACTACACTGTAATACACTGCACTAAACTGAAATACACTGCACTGTACTGTTGTACATTACATTGTTAAACACTTTACAACACCGCACTCTGCCGCAGTTTACTACACTGTAAAACACTGTAATACAATGCACTGTACCACAGTACACTACACTGCAATGCACTGTAATACATTGTAATACACTGCAATACGCTGTAATACACTGCAATACACTGTAATACACTTTAATACACTGTAATACATTGTAACACACTGCAATACACTGTAATACACTGTAATACACTGTAATACACTGCGATATACTATATTACACTGTAATACGCTGTAATTCGCTGTAATACACTGTACTACACTGTAACACACTGTATATCACTGTAATACACTTTAACGCACTGTAATACACGTTAATACATTGTAATAAACTGTAACACACTGTAATACATCGTAATACACTGCAATATACTGTGATACACTGTAATACACTGTAATACACTGTAATACACTGTAATGACCTGCACTGTGCTGCAGTGCACTACACTACAATACACTGTAATACACTGTAGTACACTGAAATACATTGTAATACACTGCAATACACTATATTACACTGTAATACACTGTAATACATTGTAATACACTGTAAAACGCTGTAATACACTGTAATGCACTGTAATACAATGCACTATACCACAGTACACTACACTGCAATGCACTGTAATACACTGTAATACACTGTAAATCACTTTAATACACTTTAATACACTGTAATACACTTTAATATAGTGTAATACACTGCAATACACTATAACACACTGCAATACAATGTA
>CM054141.1:24293660-24328852 GCA_028751875.1 Rapana venosa
TAATACACGAATCACAGTAATACACTGTAATCTGAACAATGCACTTTTCCCACAGTACACTACACTGCAATGTACAAGTAATACACTGCAATATACTGTATTACACTGTATTACACTGTAAATCACTGCAATGTGCTGCAGTGCACTACACTACATGTAATACATCACACTGTACCGCAGTACACTTCACTGTACTCCAGTACACTACACTGTAATACACTGCACTAAACTGAAATACACTGCACTGTACTGTTGTACATTACATTGTTAAACACTTTACAACACCGCACTCTGCCGCAGTTTTCTACACTGTAAAACACTGTAATACAATGCACTGTACCACAGTACACTACACTGCAATGCACTGTAATACATTGTAATACACTGCAATAGTCGGAAAGTCATCATCACAAGATCATGATCACTCCCTATGTCTGCTCCTGGAAAACTTCGTGTCTGTGCGATGTTAACGCTAGACTGAAACCGTCTTTTCACCATGATGTAATCTATTTGGTTGTGGTGTTCTCCATTTGGGCTATGCCATGTCCATTTTCTGGATTTCTTGTGTGGGCCAAGTGTATTCACTAGCTGGAGGTGGTTGTTACTGGCAAACTCCAGGAGTCTCAAGCCTCTTTCATTTGATTGGTTATTACAATGTGGCCCACAAACGCCCTCCCAGTCCTTTCCATGCATCTTCTCCTACCTTGGCGTTCCAGTCGCCTTGCACAACGAGGATGTCTTTCTTGGGTGTTTGATTCAGAACCTCTTGTTGAGCTGGTCATAAAATTCTTCTACGGCTTCATCTGTGCAGTCTGATGTAGGGGCGTATGCCTGTACTATAGTTATGTTAAAGGGGGTTGCTCTCAGGCGGATGGTAATAAGTCTGCTGGACACAGGCTGACAGCTCATGACGGTGTTCACGGTGTCTTTTGTGAACGAGAAACCCCAGCCGTGTTCATGTTTATCCTGTTTTCCACTGTAGTATAATTTGTGGTCTTCCTGGGTCGTTGTTTCTCCCAATGTTTTTCCACCTGACTTCGCAGAGCCCAAGGATGTGCCATTGATATCTGGACATCTCATGTGTCAGTTTTTTCCACTTTGCCTGCAGCTCCTGTATCCGTACATTCCATGTGCCAATGATGGTGTTGTTTCTGGCACGAATTTTGCTGCGTTTTACATCAGTAGCATACTTTCGACATCTGTCCTGACGAGCAACAGAAGGTGCGGTCCTTGGTAACCCAGGCGACGACCGATCCGGTATGGAGATTCTGGCTGTCTTTGTCATTGGTGTATCTTGGGCAAATCAAACCTGGCGGAGCCCATC
The DNA here is from genome assembly GCA_028751875.1 of Rapana venosa. Taxonomy (NCBI): domain Eukaryota; kingdom Metazoa; phylum Mollusca; class Gastropoda; order Neogastropoda; family Muricidae; genus Rapana; species Rapana venosa. The sequence goes on from CM054141.1 coordinate 24,294,985, forward strand.
CCTCTCCAGGTCGGATTTTTTGGTTGGGTTTACTCCCCACATGTGGCAGGTGGTACTGGGTTACATGGTTACCAGTAGCAGAGGGAGTCTCTGACCTGACAATAGAAAAGAAAATCCACAAGCGGAACAACATCAGGATCAAATTTGACCTCGAGAAGCTGAAGGACCCAGAGGTATTAGAAATTTTTCAAGCAAGGATAGGTGGAAAGTTTGCAGCACTCACTGTGATAGACTCAGACATAGATACACTGACGAATAGTTTCAATACAGCGGTGACTGAAACAGCAAACGAGCTTCTTGGCAAACCGCCGACCAGTCAAAAAACCATGGGTCACACCTAACATCCTACAACTATGCGACAAGCGAAAAATTGAAGAAAAAGAAAAATGAAACAAAAGAAAAAACAGAACAATATAGGGGAGTCAAAAAAAGGAAACAGGGAAATCCATGACGGAGGCAAAAAAGAAAAAGGGGTCGGGGAAAAAAGCCAAGGGCATTGAAAAGAACACAAAAAAACAATAGCAAAAAGCAAATCAGCCCGGTAAAAACCTGACAAACACGAAACAAAAAAGGCTTAAAAAAACCAAACAAAAATGGAAATGTCCCCACGACGACCAATATTCTAAAAGAGGACAGAAAACGGGGGTTTCCCCACTTATTTAAATAAAAAAAACCGCCCGGAAAATCCAGAAGTCCCCCTTTAAAGTACCCGAAAACAAAGACCAACATCACCCCCAAACCTCCAGAAGAATGGAAACAGCATCAAAATCGCTGAAAAAGGGAAGTCAGCAGGGGTGACAACATTCCACTGATTGGTCCCAAACTGGAGGGGAAAACCCTGATCCCCGCCCCACTAAAATTTTGCAACAAGATCGGAAACAGGAAAATGGCCCAAAAACCCTGGGCGCATCCCTTTATCATCCCCCCTCCCCAAGAAAAGGAAAACTACAACAAAGCCCTAATTACCGCACAAACACCTCAATGTCAAACCCCAAACCCAAGGGCATTTCTGCAGAAATATTGAATAAACTGAAGGGCCCCAAGCAGAGACCCTCAAATTTCTTTAGGGGAAAAAAAAATTTCAGAGCGGGCCAAACACAAAAGAACAGATAAAAACCTCAGAATACCCAGTGAGCGGTACCTTTAAAACAAAAAGACCTTTAACCCCCGTAATTTAAACGATTTTAAGAAAACAATTGACAGGGTGGGGAAAGCAGCTTTGGGGCAAACCAAAAAAATTTGTTTCAGCATCAATGCAAAACCCATCAAGCATCAAACAGCTGAACAAACGAGCCCCCAAATGCAAATGTACTACAACCAAAAACATTGGAGAATGGGGTTTTGAACAACATTTTGGGGAAAACAAAGGGGTGTCTACTCTCACCCACTCCCTTTTCCCAAAACTTCCTTGAAAGAATCATGGGGTGATGCCCCTGAACATCATGAAAAGGGGCATCATATTTTGGGGGCAAACGATCACAAACCTCCGCTTCGCAGATGGGCAATTTATGGGAAAAGCAACCGAAAAAGAGCTTGGGCCCCCTAACAAACCTTGGATAAGGGCCCCCAAAAAATACGGGGTTGGGAAAACATGCAAGAAACCAAAATGATGACTAATAACACCCAAAGGGATAGCACTGATACAGGGTTTAAAGACCAAAGCGGAAACAAATTTAAAGCCAATACCTGGGGGCCATTGTTCCGCCAGGGATCCAAGCCAAAGTATATCCCGGACTGCACAAAACAATAACACTTTGTCAAACTAAAACCCCCATCTGGAGAGATAAGAATATCCACTTTTTCTCCAAAAACAGAAATAATGCGCTCCCTTTCATATCCATTTTTTCTGTATGCCTGTGAAAACTGGACCCAAAAGAATTTTTGGGGAAAAAAGAAATAAAAGGGATGGAATGAATCTTTCGGAGACCCTTGGAATCTCCAAAAAAGACCCATAAGCAAAAGAAAAACGGCATAAAAGAATCCGCAAAACCCTTGGGTCCTATGAAACCTTAAAAAGATCCCGGGAAAAAACGTAAACTTTTAAAATGGTAGGGCATGTCACAAATCCCAAGGAATTACAAAACATTTTGCAACACTATCCAAAGGAAGAAAAGAGGGGACCCCAAGGGAAAAGCGGGGGAAACAACATGAAAAGGGCAGGCCTAGAACTCCCCCAAAAACCCCGAAAAAAGGGGAAAAAAGAAGAAAAATGGAGGGAAAAGGTTTTTCTGATCTTTTGAGGTCCCCCACGGGCCCTCCCAAATACGGGGCGATAGAAAGATAGAAAAAGAAAAAAATAGATAGATAGATAGAAACTAATACACGAAAAAACCCTGTAAACACTGAAAAACCATTATAATACACTGAATTTTACCTGTATTAAAACAGTAAAACACTTTAATTTTCACTGTAAAAAAAACGTAATACATTTAAAACACAGTAAAACATTTAATACACTGTTTAAAACACTGGAATACACTGTAATGCAATGCAAATTGGGACCCCATACAAAATACACTGCAATGTACTTAAAACAAATGTAATCCATTGAAAAACACGCAATACAAAAGTAATAAAACACAAAACCCCGTATAACACTGGGGAAACAAAAACTAAAACACGTAATACACTTTTAATACTTTTTAATACACTGTAACAAAAAGCACTATAAACCCCAGTACACAAAACTGCCAAAAACACTTCCCCTACAAGTAAAAAACAAGGGAATATACTGTAATTCACGTTTAAAACAAAATTTAAAAAACACTGAAAAAACAAAATTTAATACAATGTAAAAACTGCAATACATTGAAAACACTAAAAAAAAATTGGGAATACCCTACTGGGCTCATTTAAATTTCACTACATTAAAAACATCACACTGAACCGCATACAGTTCACTGTACCCCGTACAAAAAACTGAAAACCCAGCACTGAACTTTAAAAACACTGCAAATGTACTAAAAAAACATTTTATTTTTAAAAAAAACTTTTCAACAACCACTACCCGCAGTTTTCCAAAACGTAAATTTAAAATGTAAAAAACAAGCACTGTACCACAGTACACTACACTGCAATGCCCCTGAAAAACATGTAATTTAAATGCAAAAACACTTTAATAAAACTCAAAACCGTAATACACGAAAAACCTTGTAATACACTGCTTTTAAAACTGTAAAACACGTAAACACTTAAATTTTTCCTGTAATACAATGCACTGTACCAACAGTACACTACACGGGAAATGAACTGTAAAACATTGTAATACCCCTGAATACATGTAAAAAAACCCGCCCAAAAAACTGCATTACACGAAAAACATTGTAAAACCCCGGAAAAACACTGTACAAAAAAACCCGTAAAGCCAAAGCCCGTACCACAGAAAATAAATGCAATGCCTGTAATTTCATTGTTTAAAAAACCAATACCTGAAAAAAAACGTAATTTCACTGAAAAACCCTTTTTTTAAAAACACGCCAAAAACACTTTAATTTAAAATGTAAAACACTGTTAAACCCGAAAAAAACTGTAAAACCAAATGTAAACACTGTAAACACTTAAAAACACTGTAATAAAATTTCCCCGTACCACAAAAAACTACACTGCCCCTCGCAAATAAAAAACACTTAAAAATACTGTAAAACACTGAATTCACTGTATAAAAATGCAAATGTACTGTTGTAACCCTTACATGTTTTAAACCCCCTTTAAAAAAACCCCGGGACTCGCCGCTGTTTTACCTACAGTAAAAAAAAACCCGTAAAACAATGCAAATTACCAAGTACACACACCCGCAATGCACGTAATAAACCCCGTAATAAAACTCAATACACTGTAAAAACACGCAATCACTGTAATACACTGTAATAAAAACGTAATACAAATTTTTTTAAAACTGCTTACACCGGGATTAAAATTTTAAACAAATTTAATACACGTACTACAAAATGTAATAAAATTGGGAATAAACTGAATACATTTTAAAACACGTAATTCCTGTAAAACACGAAAAAAAAGCACTGACCCACAGTACACTCACCAACCCAAAAAGTAATTTCCCTGTAAATACCTTTTAATACACAACCAAAACCAAAGTAATAAAACTACAAAACCCCCGTTTTTACCCCGTGATCCCTGTAATACACTCAAAAAAACAAAATACTTTGTTAATACTCTCAAAAACAATGCACTACCCCCAACCCTACCAAACAAAGCCTTCATACATTTTTTTAAAAAACGTAATACACTTAAAAAAACGTATTTCCGTTAATACACTTTAAAAAAACTGAAAATTAACCCCTGTAAAACCAGTAATACCTGTAATAAAACCCGTAATTTCACTGTAATACAAAGTAAAAACACTTTTTAACACGTAATTCACTAAAAAGCACTGTAATACACTGAAAAACAATCACTGGGAACCCCAAATACACTAAAACTGCAATGTACAAAAAAACACTGCAATATACTGTATTTCCCCTGTATTAACCCCCGAAAAAAAACGCAATTTTCTGCAGTGGGACTACCCCAAAATGGGAAAACATCACACTGAAACCCCATTTTCCCCATCCCCCTGTAAAAACCCAAGACACTACACTGTAATACACTTCACGAACTGAAAAAACACCCGCAAAACACGTAATACACGCTTTTCACCCGTAATACACGTAATACCCAGTAATACACCGAAATACACTGTAAAACACGTAAAAATTCTTAAAAAAACACTGAAAAACACTGCAATTCACTGTAAATTTCTTGTGTTACAAAAGTAATACACTTTAATACACTGTAATACCCCTGTAATACAAAAATAAAAAACGCTATAATACCTTGTAATCACTGAAAAACAATTTTAAAAAAAACCCCGTAAACCCGTAAAACCCCAAAACTAAACCCCATTTCACTGTAATAAAAATGCACTGTGCCCCATACACAAAAACCCGCAAAAAGCACTGTAATACACTGTAATACATTGTAGTACACGTAATACAAAGTAATACACGTAAAACACTGTTAACAATAAAAACACTGAATCAAAGTAATAAAACACTTTTGCCACAACACGACAAATGCAATGCCTGGGAAAACACTGGGGAAAACATTGTAAAACACGTATAAAACGAAAAACCTGTAATAAAAACTTAAACACTGCAAAGCCCTGGGAATACACTGTTTAAAACAATGCACTGTACCACATAAAACAACACTGGGGAAACACCGTCAGACCTTTTTAAACACTTTAAACAAGGTCATTCACTGTAAAACCCTTTAATACCTGTAAAACACTTTTAAAAAATTGTTTTTACACTGAAAAACACGTAATCCAAATGCAAAAACACTGCAATACACGTAAACACCGTAAAAGCACTGTAAAACAATCACTGTAACACAGTACACTACACTGCAATGCACTGCCCAAAACACTGTAATACCCCTGAAAAACACTGAAATACACTGAAAAAAACTGCAATAAAAACTGAAATACACTGTAATAAAAATCAAAATTTACTGCAATACACTGAAAACACTGCAATACACTGAAATTTCTTGAAAAACACTGTAAAAAACCTGTAAAAAACTGTATTACACTGAATACATTGAATACGCGGGAATACATTGTAAAACATTGTAAAAACAATTTTAAAACACTGAATACACGAAAAACACTTAAACCCCTGAAACAATGCACTTAAAACCCCAGTACACTACACTGCAATGCCCCTGGAATAAAAACTGTTATACGATATAATACACGCAAAAACATTGTCATACAAATCAAAACCCGGAAAAAAACTGTAAAAAAACACTGTAATACACTTAATACAAAAATAATACAAAAGCAATATCTATTATACACTCTAATAAACAAAATACACTGTAAACATTCAAATTTCTAATACACTGCAATACACAGAATTTCTTGTAAAAACACCCTAATAAACTTTAAAAACACTGTAAACTTTGGAAAACAAAAGCAATACACTGTAATACCCGAAATACAATTTTAAAGCCCCGTAAAACAAAGCACTGTAACCACCTACACTACACGCAATGCACTGTCCTACACTGTAATCCCCTGTAAAACACCTTTTCTTCACTGAATTTCACTTTTAAAAACACTTTAAAACATTGTGATAAAACCCTAAAAACACTGTAAAAACTTCAATACAATTTTAAAAAAACTTTGATCACTGTGATACCAAATACTCGTAAAAAACTGAAAAACCCGAAAAACCCCATAAGCCCCGTAAACACTGTAAAACAATGCACTGTACCAAAAGTACACAAAACTGCCAAATTTTCAGTAATACACCGCAATATCGAAATTTCAACCCGTAATTTCACTGTAAATCAAGCCAAGGGCCCCGCAGTGCACTACACAATGTAATACAAACGCACGTAAACCCCAGTAAAACCTTCCCCTGTAAAATCCATACACAAAAACTGTAAAAACAGCACTAAAATGAAAAACACTGCACTGTACTGTTTACAAAATATTGTTAAAAACTTTACAACACCGCACTCCGCCGCAGTTTTCTACACATAAAACCCTTTCCCCTTTTACCCCAAACACACACTGCAATGCAATGTAAAAAATTGTAATCAACCCGCAATACACTGTAATACACTGCAAACACTTTAATAACCCGAAAGCAATGCAATTTTACCCCATAAAACTACCTTTTCCAAATGCACTGAAAACACCGAATCCAAGTAATACACACAAAACATTGTAAAACACTACAAACACTGGGATTTAAAACTATGATACACTGTAATACCTGTAATACACTGAATACTTTGTAATACACTGTAAAAACAATGCACTATACCACAGTAACACAAAACCCCAAAGCACGTCAAACCCTTTTAAAAACAAAGTAAATCCGGTTTTAAATTTCCCCCAAAAACAATAATACACTGAAAAACACAAAAATACAATGTAAAACACTGCAATTTCATTGAAAAACCCCTGTAAACGCTTGTAATACACCTACTGTGCGCCCGTGGACTAAACAAAATTTTAAAACAACCCACTGTAACCCCCAATACACTTCCCCTGTACACCAGTACCCTACCCGTAATACACCTCACTGAACTTTAAAAAACACCAAGCACGTACTTTTTTACAAAACATTGTTTTAAAAACTTTTTAACAACGGACAAACCCCCTTTTTCTACACCGTATACATTTTAATACAATGCCCCTGAAACCCCCGTAACTACACTTTCAATGCAAAATGTAATACCCTTTTAAATAACTGCAATACCTGTAATACACTGCAATACCCTGTAAAAACACTTAAAACAATTTTAAAAACAGGCTATAAAAACTTTTAAAACACGTAATACACCCGCAATACACGTAATTCCATAATACAATGCACTTTTCACAGTACAAATACAACTGCAATGAACTGTAGTAAAAAAGTATTTCACGCAAAACAGTGAAAAACACTGCAATAAAACTGTATTTTCACTATAAAACATTGAATAAAAAACGTAATACACTGTAAACGCTGTAAAAACAATGCACTGTAAACCCCAGTAAAACCAAAACGCAAACACTGTAAAAACAAAGTAATACACTGCAAAACCCGGGAATACACGTAAAAACATGAAAAAAAACATTGAAAACACTGCAAAAACACTAAAATTTAAAATGTAATACACGAATACCCCTGAAAAACAAAACACGTAAACACTGTAATACACGTAATAACTTAAACCAAATTAATAAAATGCACTTTAAAACCCCAGAACACTACACTGCATCCCCACTAAAATACACTGTAATACCCCTGAAAAAACACTGTAATTTCCCCTTTTAAAACAATGCACTGTAAGTTTTACATTCATTGTTTTAAAAACCTTTTACCAAAACCGCACTCCGGGCCCCAGTTTAAATACCAAATGTAAAAAACTGTAGTCAATGCACGTCCCAGAGTACACAAAACGCAAGCCCTGTAAAACAATTATAACCAAAAGGGGAATACACGTAAAACCCCTGCAATACACTGAAAAACACTTTAATAAAAACTGAAAAACCCCGTATTAAAATTCAAAAACACTGCATTAACCTTATTACATTGTAATACACTTTTAAAACACTGTACTACACTGTAATACATTGTAAAAAAAAAACCCCCGGGGGGAAAACATTTAAAAACACTGTTAAAAAACTGGGAAAAAACTGTAATACAACGCACTTCCCCAAAAAACACTAAAAACTGCCAAAGCCCTGTAATGCAAGAAAACCCTTGTAATACCCAACAAAACATTGTAAATTTCACCTAACTGTGTACACATAACACTGAATACACTGATTAAAACTGTAAAAACTTTGTAATACTCTGTAAAACAATGCACTGTACCACCCTTAAAACCCACAATGCAATGCCTGTCCCAACCCTTGTAAAAACACTGTAAAACACTGAAAACACTGTTTCTTCAAGGGAATACACTTTTTATACACTGTAATACACTGTAACCACTGTAAAACACTGTAATAAAACCCTTTTAAATTTTTCTGTAATACACTGAAAAAAACACTGTAATTTCAATTTTAAAACAACGACTTAAACAAATGTAAAACATTGAATAAAACTTTTAATTTCACGTAATTTCAAATAATGCACGTAATACACCCGTAATACAATGCACTGAAACCCCAGTACCCTCCCCGCAATTAACCCGAAATACAAAAGCCAAATTTTCCCGTAATTTCATAAAATTTCACGGAAAAAAACGCAATGGCTGCAATGCAAAATACACTACAAAGTAAAAACATCACACCGTAACGCAGTAAAACTTAAACTGTATCAACCCCGACACTCCCCTGTAAAACACTGCCCTTAACTGAAAAACCTGCAATACAAAGTAATTAAAACGCAAAACCCGTAAAACCCCGTAAAACACCCGTAAAAAAACACCGAAATAAACTGAATACAATTTTTAATACACGCAATACACGCAAAACACGGAAAAACTTTTTTACCCTTTAAAAACCCCTGTACAAAACTGTAATACAAATGTAAAAAACCCTTGTTTAAAACGCTGTAATACATTGAAAACACTGTAATACATTTTAATACACTGTAATACGCTTTAAACCTATAATAAAATGTAATTCACTGGGAATTTCAATGCACTAACCACAGAAAAACTAAAACGCAAAAGAAACTGTAAAACACATAAAAACAATTTTAGACACTGTATACCTGTAATACCCCCGTAATACACTGTAAACCTTTTAATAAACGAAAAAACTGTAATAACACGTAAAACAATGCACTGTACCACAGTAAAACTAAAAAAGCCAAAGCACCGTCCGACACTGTATACACGAATACAAGGTAATTCACTGTATAAAACCCTTTTTAGCCGCAAAACACTTTTAAAACATTGTTTTACACTGCAATACACTGAAATACACGCAATAAACCCACAAACCTGGGAAACAAATGTTAAAAGCCCCGTAATACAAAAACGAAACACAGTACAAATACACTGCAATCCCGCAATACACTGTAATACACTGAAAAACACTGAAATACACGAAAAACCCGAAATAACTGTAATACAATCTAAATTTACCGCAAAACACTGCAAAAACACTGCAATACACGTTTTCCCGAAAAAACTTTAAAACACTGTAATACCTGTATTACACTGTAATAAATTTTTAATACCGTAATACATTGTTTAAAACACTGAAAAAAAAATTTTAAAACACTCCTTTTACACTGTAATACACTGTAATTTCCCCTCCGAAAAAAAGTACACCCAAAACCCGCAAAGGGACGAAATACACGTTTAAAAGTTATAAACCCAGCAAAAAACATTGCAAACCAACTGCAATACACGTAAAAACACTGTAATTTCACGTAATAAAATTTTTAATACACTTCAATATACTATTATACACTGTAATGCGAAAATTTATGAAAAAAAAAAGAAATTTCACTTTTTAACACTTTAATCACTGTAATCCCCGAAAAAACACGTAAAAACACTGTAAAAAACATTCTAATACTTTTAATTCCCCTGCCCAAAACACAGTATTTCTTTTAAAAAAACACTGTAAAAATACACTGTAAAAACTCTGTAATACCTGAAAAAACACCGTAAAACACTATTATTCCCCCGTAAAAAAACTTTAATCACTTAAAACACTTTTAAAACAATTTTAAAACCAAACAATACACTTTTTTCCCCCTGTAATTCACTGCAATACCGTAAAACAAGCACTTACCACCAAAATAAAAAAAACACTGCAATTTCCCCCTGTAATACACTGAAAAAACCAAATTTAAAACACGTAATTTACTGTAAAACACTTTTAAAATTTATTGTAAAAAAACTGCAATACACTGTCATAAAACTGTAAAAACAGCGTAATACAAACCCTAATACATTGTAAAGCACTGTAAAACATTGTAATTTCCCCTGCAATAAAAATTGTAATGCACTTAAAACACGTAATAAAACGCAATAAACTGTTTACTTTTATTACACTGTTTTTCCCAAATTACGTAAAAACCCTGTAATACATTTTAAAAACTGCAAAACACTTAAAACACTGGGAAAACAAAGCTTTGTACCACAGTACACTACACTGCAAAACACGAAAACCCTTTTTTTCCTGTAATACACCGCAATACATTTCATACACTGCAAAAACACTGAAAACAAGAAACCCTGTAAAAAATTGAAAACCCCCGCAATTAAATGCAATAAATCTAAAACCTGTAAAAAAAAATTAAAACAAAGTAAAACCTGCAATACACTTAATACACGCAATCCAAATGTAAAACATTGCCCAGTAAACCCCAGTAAACTACACGCAATGCAACTCTAATACAAAAAAGTAATAAAACTGTAATACACTGTCTTTCACTTTAATAAAACTGTAATTCATTTTTAAAACACTGTAATACAAATTTTAATACAACCGCAATACATTGTAATAAAAACTGCAATAAAAACTGATTTCACCTTAAAACCAAAGTAATCCCTGTAAAAAACGCATTAAAACTGTATTAAAAACCCTTTAAAACACTGTATTGGGACTGTAAAAATACATGCACTGTGATGCATTTCACTAAACAAAATGTAATACAACCCCACGTACCCCCAGAAACTTCCAAAAGTAACCAGTACACAAAAATTTTTAAAACAGGCCGTAAAATGTTGTACATAACAAAAATTTTAAAAATTTACAAAAACCGCACCGCCGCAGTAAAACAAAATTTTAATAAACCGAAAAACAATGCCTGAAACCCCAGTAAACTACACTGCAAAAACCCCGTTAAAAAAATGTTAAACAAAAGTAAAAACACTGTTAAAAAAAAACTTTTGGGTTTTTTACAAAAGTAATACACTGCAAAAACTGAAAAACACTGTTTTTAAAAATTGGGTACACTCAAAAACACTGTAAAACCTGTAATCAAAAAATACAAAGAAAATTCCCCGAAAAACAAATTTAAAAACTTGTAAAACGCTCAATAACACAAATACACTGTAAAACAAACCCCGTAACACATTTTTAATAAAAAGCAAAACATTGTAATACAAAATCAATACACTGTTTTAAAAAAAGCAAAAACACTGAAATAAAAACTGTATTATTTGTAATACACGTAATACCTTGATATAAAACGTAAAAACACTGTAATAACTGTAATTTCATTTTAATACGCTTTTAAAAACCCGTAATAAAAATTTTAATCCAAATGTAATACATTGGGAAACCCCTGTAAAAAAGCGTTTAAAAATCTTAAAAACACTGTAATCCCAACACGTTTCCACATAACAAAACACTGCAATTCATTGTAAAACCCGTAATACAATTTTGTAAAACCCCGTAACCACTGTAAACCCCGTAATTTCACTGCAAAAACAGGTAAAACTGTGTAAAACACGTAAAACAAAAGTAATCACTGTAATACAAACACTGTACCACAGTAAACTTTACCGCAAAAGCCGTAAAAAAAATTGTAATAACACTGCAATACAAAGTAAACACTTAAATACGAAAAACACGGAAAAACCCCTTTTAAAACAAAGGGAATACAAAACAATACACTTTAAAACCGTAAAACATATTAAAACACGTAAAAAAAACGCAAACACTTAAAACAAAGCAAAAACAAATTAAAAAAATTGCACTGTACCCAGTACACAAAACTGCCCAAAGCACCCGTAAAAACTGTAAAATTCCCTTTTAAAAACCAAAAAGTAAAACACTTAATACACTGGGAAAACATTTTTAAAACACGTTATAAAATTTTAAAAAAAACTGCAATACCTGAAAAACAATGTAAACAAAAACTGTAAACCCGTAAATACAAATGCATTACACGAAAAACACTTAAATTAAAACTGTATTTCACTGTAATACACTGCACTGTGATGCAGTGCACTACACTACTTAAAACATCACCCTGTAAACCCCAAATACACTTCACTGTACCCAGTACACCCACAAATTTTAATACCCACTAAACGAAATAAAAGTGCACTGTACTGTTGTACATAAAAATTGAAAAAAAATTTAAAAACACCACACTCTGCCGCATACACTACACTGTAATACACTGTAATAAATTTTTCACTGTACCAAGTACACTACACTGCAAAGCACTGTAAAAAAACTGTTAAAACACTTTAAAATTTACTGTAATACACTGTAATAAAAAACTGTAAAAAACTTTTATACATTGTATAAACTCAATACACGTAATTTAAAATGCAATACACGTGAAAACACTGAAAACCGTATGTACTGTAAAACAATGTTAATTTCACGTAATGCACGAAAACATCATAACATCAACAACCCGGGCCTTGGGGCGTGGGGGAGACATTTAAAAACATCCGTGGTAACCCTCCTCCATCCCTCTCGTCCTCGGCTCTCCAGTAGTGCCGAGCATTCAACCTGGCCATTCCTGATGTTGGGCCATCCATACTTGTTCTGGCTTCCCCTCCTTCCCACCTTTTTGAGTGTTCCCTCAGTACTGTTTTGGGCAATGTTGTGGCGGTGGGCGGGCCGAACCCTTTACTTTTCTTTTGACGATGGTGAAAAGGGGTTTCCAGTTGGGCCGCCACCCGTGTTTTTTGACTCTTTACAAATTCCCTTGGTTTTTCGTTTTCTCCAAGATATGCCCAGAGTTTTCTATGGGAAATTTTTTTTCGAATGACGGAATTTTGCTTTGCTTTTCCCCGCATTTAATGTCCAGGGTTTTACTTCCGTACAAACAGGAAATTTACTGAAAAATTTGGGGTTTTGGAAAAGCTTTAGTTTGATTGGGAAACTGTTTTCTTTTCTTTTCCATATGGGGGGATTTTTTTTTAAAGGAAGATGTTGCCATGGGAAATTTTAACTTTTATTCTTTCCCTCCCAAACGCACTTAAAACACCCGTCATAAAAAGCCCGAACCAAAATTAAAAAACCTGCAAATTTACTGTAAAACACTGAAAAACAAAGAAAAACAACCTGTATTTTGCTGAAAAAACGCTGTTTAAAACCCTTACCCTTTTAATAATTGGTTTCCCTACCAAAACCCTGCTTTTTTTTACCCAGGCCCTGAATACCTTTTTAAAATTTTAAAACTTGGCCAAACCATTTATTTTCTTTACCATTGGGAAGGGGTTCCTGTAATTCCCCGGTTTAATTACCTTTAAAAAACACTTGTTTAAAACCCCCTGCAAAACATTTTTTTAATACACCGTTTTAACATTCAAAGTAATTTTTCCCTTTACAAATTTAATTTAACGTAATTTATTTATTAAACGTCCACTTTTAATTTTGGGAATTTTTAAAACCCCTTTAAATTTACTGGGTAAACCCCGTAAACACTTAAAAAACACTGTACCCCTTTAAAAAACACGAAAATAAAAAAATTTAAAAACTTAATTGTTTAAAAACCCTTTAAAAACCCTGTAATACACTTTTAAAAACAATTTTTACCCCCCCAAAACAGAATACACGATAAACAAAATTTTAAAAAACATTTTAATACACTGTAAAACCCCTTTCCCAAATCACAGAACCCGTTAAAAACCTTTTCCGGGCCTGGGGGAAAAATGAAAAAACGAAAAACTTTTTTTGGGAAAACCTTTCCAAAATCCCCTTTTCTCCCTTCCCTGCCCTAAGTGCCCGAATCATTTAATTTCCAATCCCATATCCGAATAATTAGCCAAAACCAAATACTTGGGTTCCGTTTCCCCCCCTTTTCATGGAAAAAACGGTAAAACATTGTTTGTGGAAGAAAATTTTCTTTAATCCGAAATTCACTTTTATCTTCCTTGGCGGCTGGGGAAAAAAAGAAGGGGTTTCCAACCTCTTCCCGGGCCGGAATAATTGGGGCTTTATTGGCCAAAAACCATTGGGTTTTGTTTTCCTCCAGGGTTTGCCCTTGTTTCTGGCCCCCAAAAAGCGAAAAATGGTTCCCCCCATTCTGTTTTTCCCGAGTTGTCCTTTTCTCCGAAACAGCCCGGGCGATGGAAAAGGGGTTGTAGGCCTTTATTTGATTTTAAAACAATTTCTTTCTTTTCCCAAATGGTGTTTTTTATTTTTTTGAAGAATGGTTCCTTTTTTGGCAAATAATGCCGATTTACTTTCCCACGCCCCTTTCCCTTTGGAGGGGGTTTTGAGTTTTTTTTAAAAAGACTCTTTTCCTTTTCCAAGGGGGAGGCATTAAATGGCCTCAATTCATTTTATTTTTTGGGCGTCGAAAAATTTTCCCCCCCCCCTTTTTGGGGTTCGGATTTTAAAACCTTTTCCTCCTAAATATTTGGTTAGAAAAGGGCTTTCCCCCAGCTTGGGTTTGCCTTTTTTTTTTGCTAGTGGGTTTTTCCCTTTTTGTTTCCTTCATTTTTTTAATTTTTTTCCTTTGGCACTGTTCACCATCCCTTTTTCTTTTTCCCCGTCAAAGGACTTTTCCCGATTCTTTTTTTGACTGCCCTATAAATTTTCCCGCCCCTTTTTTTTGTTTCATTTTTCTTTTCTTCAACTCTCTACGCTTTTCGCATAGTTGTAGGATGTTAGTGTGACCCATGGTTTTTTGACTGGTCGGCGTTTGCCAAGAAGCTCGTTTGCTGTTTCAGTCACTGCTGTATTGAAACTATTGGTCAGTGTATCTATGTCTGAGTCTATCACAGTGAGTGCTGCAAACTTTCCACCTATCCTTGCTTGAAAAATTTCTAATACCTCTGGGTCCTTCAGCTTTCTCGAGGTCAAATTTGATCCTGATGTTGTTCCGCTTGTGGATTTTCTTTAGACGTAGTCGGAAAGTCATCATCACAAGATCATGATCACTCCCTATGTCTGCTCCTGGAAAACTTCGTGTCTGTGCGATGTTAACGCTAGACTGAAACCGTCTTTTCACCATGATGTAATCTATCTGTATAACTATAGAACCGCAAGAGATCCAGAAGTCCTTAATGTACCCGACAGCAAAGACACAGACAGTCACCCTATCCTCCGAGAAGAAGTGGAAACAGCAGTCAGATCGCTGAAAAAGGGGAAGTCAGCAGGGGCTGACAACATTCCAGCTGAGCTGGTCCAAGCTGGAGGGGAAGCCATGATCAGCGCCCTACTAAGAATCTGCAACAAGATCTGGCAGACAGGAAAATGGCCAACACCATGGACGCAGTCACTCATCATCACCCTCCCCAAGAAAGGAAATCTACAACAATGCCATAATTACCGCACAATCAGCCTCATATGTCACCCAAGCAAGGTCATGCTGCAGATAATATTGAATAGACTGAAGCCACAAGCATAGACCATCATTGCTGAGGAACAAGCAGGTTTCAGAGCAGGGCGCAGCACAACAGAACAGATATTCAACCTCAGAATACTATGTGAGCGGTACCTTCAACATCAACAAGACCTTTACCACGTATTTATCGATTTTAAGAAGGCATTTGACAGGGTGTGGCATGCAGCTTTGTGGGCAACCATGAATTTGTACAGCATCAATGCAAACCTGATCAGAGTCATCAAACAGCTGTACAGCGAGGCCACCAGTGCAGTGTACTACAACAACAACATTGGAGAATGGTTTCGAACAACAGTTTGGAGTAAGGCAGGGCTGTCTACTCTCACCCACTCTTTTCAACATCTTCCTTGAGAGAATCATGGCTGATGCACTGGAACATCATGAAGGATCAGTCAGCATCGGTGGCAGAACGATCACAAACCTCCGCTTCGCAGATGACATTGATGGAATAGCAGGATCAGAAAAAGAGCTTGCCACCTAACAGAACACTTGGATAAGGCCTCCAAAACATACGGCATGGAAATCAGGCAGAGAAGCCAAATGAGACAAAACCCAACGGCATTCACTGATTGGGTTAATCCCGAAGCTGGAAACTTCAATTTCCCCAAGTACCGGGGAGCCATTGTATCCGCCCAGGGATCCAAAAAAGCCAAAAGGATGCGGACTGAACAACAATAACAGCTTTGTAAAAATAAACCCCTTTGGAGAGATAAGAAAAAATCTCATTTTTTCCCAAGACAGACAAGCGCTCCTTTCAACCCATATTTTGTTTGCCTGGAATCATGGACCCTCTGAGATTGGAGAGAAGAGACAGGCAGTGGAGTGAATGCTTTCGAGACCCCTGCATCTCCTAAAAAGCCCAACAAAGCAACGAAAGGTGCATAACAAAATCCAGCAAACCTTTGGGGCCCCTATGAGAACTTAACGATTGAAAAAGCGTAAACTAAGTGGTTTTGGGCATGTCACAAACCCCAAGGAATTACAAAGCGTTTTGAAAAGGCATGTCCGGGAGGAAAGAAGAGCAGCCCAAAAAAAGAGCGGGGAGGATAACTTCGTGAAGGGAAAAGGCCTAAAACTCAAAAAAACCCCTGAGAAAGGCAAAAGAAAGGAAGGGAGGGAACTGGTTGTGAGTTTTGGGGGCCCCCCCGGGTGTCAGCTGGGGCAGATGAAGATAGATGATTGATAGACCTCCCCCATTGTTGCCGTTCTGAAAATTTTGCGGGGGCATTTCGTGCTTTCCAAGTACTTTTTTTTCTTGACTCACCCCCATCCCTATGCCCACTCGGGCCAAGTTGGGGGGTGTAAGATCTTGCCTCTTGTTATTTTCCCCCTGAGGTCAATGTTCGGAAAACCCGTAAGTTTTGGGGGGTCTGCCCCAAATGGATAGGGTAAGGGGAAGTCATGGGGGTCCTCTCATAAGTTTTCCAAGAAAATTAAAACGGGGATGGAGAAAACAGGCACCCTTTGTCGGCCCCCAACGTTTTTTTAAAAGTAGTCTCCAACCCTGATTTTTCGAAGGACTGCACGCTTGCGGGGGTTGTATGTGTTAATGGGTTTGGGACTAGTCCTTCTTCAACCAAACATTCTGAGATGCACAGGCCTTCGTGCCTATCGTCAAAAGCCTTTTTGAAATCGATGAAGTTGTGGAAACAGGTCTCTCTGATGTTGAAGATGTTTTTCCATCAGGATGTGGCAGTTAAAAATCTGTTCGATTGTGCTCTGCCTGCCCTGAACCCAGCTTGTTCCTCTGCAAGGTGTTCTTCTGCCTCCTTCTTGAGTCGATTCAAAATAACTTTGAGCATGATCTTGCTGGCGTGGCTGATGAGGCTGATTGTTCTATAGTTTTGGCATTGGCGTAATTCCCCTTCTTGGGCAGAGGTATGATGAGTGATGTGTGTCCATTCTGTTGGCCACTGTTTTGTCTCCCAAATCTTCTGACAGATAGCTGTAACATATGTGATGACTGTTTTCGCCACCATGCTTGAGCAGCTCTGCTGGTATATTGTCTGCTCCTGGGGACTTTCTACTGGTAAGCTGCGGATGGCTTCTTCCACTTCTTCCCTCAGTATAGGTAATGGCGGGGTGCTCTTGATGTTGCTGCTTTCTCTTCTATTATGCTTTGTCAGGTTGTATTGGGTAGTTGTACAGTTCTTGAAATATTCAGACCACCTGTTCAATGCAGCTGAGCTTTCTGTGAGGAGGTTTCCGGAGCTGTCTTCAATGACTGATGATTTGGTTTGAAGTGGTTTTGTGAGTTTCTTCAGGGTGTCGTATGCCTTTTTACTGTTGCCCACTTTCATGTTTTTTTCGATCTCATCACATTGATCACTGATCCACTTCTCTCTGGCCTTTAAAATTGACTTCTTCACGAGATTGTTGGCCTCCCGGTATTCTTTAGGGTTGGAAGACCTGGTTGGTTTCAGTGCTCTTCTTGTATTGCAGAGGTCCAAGATGTCATTGGTAGTCCATGGCTGGTGTTTTATTCCTCTGACGACGCGTACCTCCTCTGCTGTTTCTCGGACTGCTCATTGAAGTTGTTGGTGAGGTCATTGATGTCATTGTCCAGGAGGGTTAATGCCGCAAACGTCCGCCAAGCTTAGCTTGGAAGATCTCCTCGACATCTGGATCTTTCAGTTTGTCCACGTCAAATTTGATACGTGGGTTTGCAGGCTGTTTGTTTTTCTTCAGCTTCATTTTGAATACCAGCAGCACAGGTCGTGGTCGCTGGGCCCATGTCAGCTCCAGGGTAGGTTCTTGTTCTGGCTCTGTTGATGCTGGATTTGAAGCGCCGGGGGGTGTTAAGATAAATCTATTGGTTATGGATTTGCCGTTTGGCGCTGCCAGGTTGTCCTCCTTGACTGCTTGTGGGGATAGAGGGTATTGGCATTTGGTAAGTCTGTGGGTGCAGGCAACTCCGCAGAGAGTCCCCTGTGAATCATGGACCCTACTGCAGATGTGGAGAAGCAAGAGTAACAGGCGAGTGGAAGATGAATGCTTTCGAGACTCCTGCATCTCCCTACAAAGACCAACAATAAGCAACGAAAAGCGTGCATAACAGAATCCAGCAAACCATTGTGCGCCCTTATGAGAACTCTAACGATCGTGAAAAAAGCGTAAACTAAGTGGTATGGGTCCATGTCACAAAGCCCGCAGGGAAAAGAATTACAAAGACAGTTTTTTGCAAGGCACTGTCCAAGGAGGAAGAGAAGAGCAGACAAAGAAAGAGCTGAGGATAACATCGATGAATGGACCTGCCTAGAACTCAACAAAACCGCTGAAGAAAGGCAAACAGAAAGGAATGGAGGGAACTGGTTGCTGAGATTCTTGGAGCGCCCCCTCGTCGTCAGACTACGACAGATAGATAGATAGATAGATAATAGATAGACCTCCTCCAGTTGCGTTGACCGATTCATAGTAAATTTTAGCGGTGCATTCTCGTGCTTTCCGAAGTAACTTTACTTTTCTCTGACTCACCTCCATAGCGCCTATGCGCCACTCGCGAGAAGAGCGAGCTCGCATCTGGTCGTAAGATCCTTGCAGCTCTTGTTACTTTCCAGCCCATGAGGTCCAATGTCCTCGGCAAACCGTAAGATTGTTGAGGGTCTGCCGCCATGGATATGGTAAGTGTAAGTCATGGAGGTCCTCTCATAATGTTGTCCAAGAACAATTGAAACAGGAGACTGGATGATACAGGCATCCTGTCGGACCCCAACAGTTGTTTAGATGTAGTCTGCCCAACTGATGTGCTGGAAGGACTGCACGCTTGCGGGTGGTTGTATAGGTGCTTAATGGTTTGGCACTAGTCCTTCTTCACTCCAAACATTCTGAGACCTGCACAGGCCTTCGTGCCATACTCGGTCCAAAAGCCTTCTGAGTCGATGAAGTTGTGGAACAGTGAGCGACGACGATATGTTGGAAGATTTTGTTCCTCAGATGTGCAGTTAAAAATCTTGAGAAGTGGCGCCTCATCCCTAACCCTCTGAGCGAAGGGGTAGTGCGTTGCAGGGGTTGTGTGTGTGCGGTTTAAATAATGGGTCGGTTAGGGGCGGGGGGTGGTGCTTGAGAATAGTGTAGGACATATTATTGGGGGGGCTGCCTCCTTCTTGAGTCGATTCAAAATAACATTGAGCATGAATCTTTGCTATGGGAGGTGGCTGATAGGAGGATGATTGTTCCTAATTAGTTTTGGGCATTGAGGCGTACAATTTCCCGCCTTCTTGGCAAGGATATTATGATGAATGTGGTCCATTCTCTGTTGCTCACTGTTTTTAGGTCTCGTCCAAATCCTTTGACAGATAGCTGTAACAGAGGGGGGGGGGTGGGAGGGTTGGATGAATTGTGTTTCAGAATAAGGATGCGTGTGAGCACTCGGCTGGTATAATTGTCCTGCTCCTGGGAATTTTCTGCTACTGGTAAGCTGCGGATGGCTTCTTTCCACTTTCTTCCCTCAGTATAGGTAATAGGCAGGGTGCCTAGATTGCTGCTTCATCTTCTATTATCACTTGTCAGGTTGGTATTGGTATTTGTACATTCTTGACATATTCAGGACCACCGGGTCAATCAAGCTGAGCGGCTGTGAGAGGTTTCCGAGCTTGCTCTATGACTGAGATGGGGTCTTGAAGTGGTTTGGTGAGTTTCTTCAGGAGTCGTATGCCTTTTTACTTGGCCCACTTCAAAGTTTTTTTCGATCTCATCACATTGATCACTATCCACTCTCTCTGCCTTTTAAAAAATTGACTTCTTCACGAGAGTTTTGGCCCTCTCCGGTTTTGCTTTAGGGTGGTAGACCTTTGTTCAGTGCTCTTCTTTATTGCAAGTCCAAGATGTCCATTGTTGTCCATGCTGTGTTAATTTTCCTTCTGACGACCGAGTACCCCTCGCTGTTTCTCGACTGCCTCATTTGAATTGTTGGTGAGGTCAGTGAAGTCATGTCCAGAGGTAATGCGGCAAAACGCCGCCAACTTAGCCTTGGAAGATCGTCCTCCTCGAACAGCTGGATCTTTCAGTTTGTCCACAGTCAAATTGATATCTGGTTTGCAGCTGTTTGGTTTTCTCACTTATTTTTGGATTTCCAGCAGGCACAAGGACGTGTGTCGCTGCCTATGTCACTCCAGGTAGGTTCTCTATAACACACGAGGTATCTATAGATATGCGAGTGTCAGATACTTTGAACGCGTTTGATGATAAAATCTATTTGGTTTATGGACATGCCGTTTGGCGCAGCCAGGTTGGTCCGCCTTGACTGCTTGTGGGGATAAGGTAATGGCAATGGTAAGTATCTGTGTGCAGCAACTCCAGCAGACGTATCCCCCTTCGTTGTGCTCCCCACTCCAAACTGACCAACTGTTTCCGCCTCATTGGTGTAAGAGTCAACCTTACGTTGGCGTAAAGAAATCCCCCTTGGATGATGATGATGGCCACTTTGGGTATTTCTAATGGTCTCTTCAGATTGTTCATTAATACTTCGTACTTCTTCAGTCTGTATGTCCAGATGATGGTGCCTAGATTTGTATGATGGTATGTTCTTGGCTTGGCCACAACACGGATGCTGATAATACTCGGCTGGAGCGGTGTAACACTGAGAAATCACCCCACTAAAACCTTGAACTACTCTTCTACATGTATTACATTGTATTACATGTATTCTTCCTTCTTCCTTCTGCAAGGTCCGTCTGGTCCGGCAACATCGACGATCATCTGGCTCCACCATTCTGCCTGTCTCGGTCCCCTCTCAGAGCACATTTTAGTGCCCTCCTTTATCGTTGCGAAGTTTGTTATAAGCTGTCTGTGAAATTTTTGCGTTTTCTTCCTCTGCTCTTGTTTCCACAAGAGTTTGCCACTCCATAACAGTTTCTTCTAGTCCCGCTGCCTGATTATATGGCCGAAAAATTTGAGGCGTCCTTTCTCTGAGTTAAAGGATCTCTTGTACCCCCCATTTCCTTTACTTCGCATTAGTTTTTCCTTTTTGTCCATGAATTTTCATGATTCTCCGATGATACCACATTCCACTGCTTCTAGTCGCTGATTCTCGTGTCTTTGCTAGGACCACACTCACGATCCTTACAGAAGCAAGGACCTTACGTAGGCCTCTCCAAACATGGATATTTGTCTTGTGCTATCTGCTGTTGTAAAATGCTTTTCATGTTGTTAAAAGTTGCCTTAGTTGACGCGATTCTCTTTTCTTGATTTCTGGTGTCACACTGCCGTCGGGTGATAGTACAAGCCAATATTTAGAAGGTTTTTACTTGTCTGATCTCTCCTCCTTAACAGCTAGGATGCATTTGGTATAACCTTTTTCGATATCACCATGCATTCTGTCTTCTTTGCATGAGCTGTAACCCCCTTTTTTTCGCTTTCGTCTGTTACGTTGTTAAAAACTTTTGCAGTTTTTTCCTTTTGAGTCGGGGACAAGGACGTGTCCCTCTGCAATCTCAGGTTTTTTGAGGGTTTTGGCCACCTACAACATTTCCCCATGATTTTCATATTTCGTAGAATTATTTCCCCTATATACATTAAAAAAATCAGGCGAGAACAAAGCACCCCGGGCCCCACAACCCCCCAGATTTGGGCTATATTGACTATGTTTTGTCGCCCCTAATGGGTGCCTCCCCGTTCCCCAAAATATGTTTCTGAGGGCCCCGAAAAACTTTCCCGTCGATGTAAGCCCTGCCAGAATATCCAAAAAAGTCGGAGTGTCGTACTTTGTCGAATGCTTTTGAATTTCCAAAAAGCAGAGGTACAGGGCCCTTTTTGACCTCGATGGATCTTTCCATGAGAGTTTTTTAATGCGAAGATTGCATTTCTGGTGCCTTTTTCCCGCCCTGAATCCAAAATTGGGGTTTCTGATATTTTTGGGAAATATTTTAAATTTTTCCCTTTTCCCTTTATGAGTATTCGTAAAAAAACTTTGGGGAGGTGACTCACAGGGGGGGGTTCTACGATTTTTTCACATTCAGCTGTACCCAGTTTCTTAGGGATCGCAATGTGATGGGCTTTTTCATATCTGTCGGGAACTCCCTGTTCCCTATATAAATTTTTTTAGTGTTTACAGTGTAAATTTAAAGGGTTTTTTCCGTGAATTACAGTGTATTACAGTGTATTGGGAGTGTATTACATTAAAAAATAGTTTTTTTGCAGTGTATTACAAAGAAATTACAATGTATGACAGTGCAAAAACAGGTAGTGTACTGGGTATAGTGCATTCTATTTAAAGTGTATAAAAAAGTTTTCCCCGTGTTTAAAAAGTGTGTTACGTGTACACAGTGGGAAAACAGTGTAAATTTTAGTGTATTACAATGTATTGCTGTGTATTACAAGTATTTCAGGTTAAATTTTAAAATGCATTGCATTTTAGTGGACTGTGGTACAGTGCATTGCATTACAGTTATTACAGTGTATTAAAAAGTGTATTACAGTGGTTTTTAAAAATGTAATTTCAATGTATTTTCAATTATTTTTTGTATTAAAAGTGCATTAAAGTGTAAATTTCAATGTAAACAGGGGTATTTCATGTACACAATGTAAAAAAAAGTGTATTACCTGCCCTTTCAGTGGGAAATTTCAGTTATCGCAGGGTAAATTTCAGTGTAATTTCAGTGTATTACATTGAAATTAAAATCAAATTTCCCGTGAAAGGGACTGTGGTACAGTGCATTGTATTACAGTGTTTTTCAGTGTAGTGTACCCGCGGGAAAAGGGGGGGGTTGTAAAATGTTTAACAATGTAATTTTACAACATACAAGGGAGTGTATTTTTAGTTTTTATGCAGTGAAAAACAGTTTAGTGTACTGGAATACAGTAAAGTGGACTCTGTAAAAGTGTGAACTATACATGTAGGTACTTTGGTACGGGGCATTTTAATACAGTTATTAAAAGTGCATTAAAAGTGTATTTTCAGTGTATTACAGTATATTACAGATATTACTGTGTACCCCATGTATCACAGTGTATTACAATGTATTGCATGTATTACGGTGTATTACAGAGTTTTTACGGGGTATTTCAGTGGGATCACAGTGTATTACAGTGAATTAAGTGTATTACGGAACACAGTGGTTTTTACAGTTTAAATTAAAAGTGTATTAACAGTCATTGCGGTAGTGTAAATGTGGGACAGTGCTTGGGTTTTTAAAATGCAATACATGTATTACAGTGTATTACAGTGGATTGCATTTTGTTTCAAAAGGGATTACAGGGGATTTAAAAAGTTTAGAGTGTATTAAAAGTTATCACAGTGTAAACCCAGTGTACTACAGTGTATCACAGTTTTATTTCAATTCTTACCTTGTTTTTGAAGGTATTACTAAAAATAATGTTATCATTTAAATTTCAGTGTGTTTTCAGGGTTTTCAGTGTTTTAAAAAGGAAAACAGTTTTTTTAAGTGTATTAGAGTTTTATTAAAAGAGTATTACAGTGTATCACAGTGGGATCACAGTGTACTACATGTATCACAATTTTATTACAATTCCTTTCATTGTATTTAAGTGTATTACATGAAGTAAGTGTTTAAAAGTGTATTTAAATGTGTTTTCAGTGTATTCAGTGTAAATTTCATGTATTGCAGGGTTTTTACAATGTTACATGTATTTAAGTTTTATTAGAGTGTATTGCAGTGTAATACAGTATATTGCAGTTTTATAAAAAATTTTTACAGTGCAATTTTCAGTGTAGTGTAATGTGGGACAGTGAATTTTTAATACATTGTACTCCCGTGTATTACAGCGATTATAGTGTATTCATTATAAAAACAGTGTATAAAAGTGTATTACAGTGTATTACATGCAATACAGTGTATTGCAGTGTATTTTCAAAGTAATTTCCCGTGTATTACAATTTTTTAAGGGGGTATTTCAGGGTATTTCAAATAAATTAAGTTTTTTACAGTGTAATTTCAGTTCAAAGCAGTGTAGTGGGACTGGAACGGTTTTTTTTAAATTTCAAATTTCATTACGCCCATTACAGTGTATTCAGTGTAAAGCAGTGTAAATTCCCGTTAAATTTCAATTTTATTTCAATGTATTAAATTTTATTACAGTCCCAATAAAAGGGTTTTAAAAGTGAATTTCAGTGTAAATTTCAGTGTCTGAAGTGTCTGACATGCAGTTGTGTAGTGTACTGTTTAAACTGCAAAAATATTACAGTGTAATTTCAGGGTATTTCAGTGTTTACAGTGTTTACAGTGCATTACAGTGGGATTAAAAAGTTAAATTCATGGGAAATTTCAGTGTATTACCCGGTACAAAGTGTATACAAAGTATTACAGTGTATTTTAATGCATTCCCGTGTAATGTTTCTGTGGGAAAGTGCATTGTATTACAGTTATTACAGTGTAAATACAGTGTATTTTCAGTGTATTTTCAGTGTTTACGCGTAAAAACAGGGGATTTCAATGTTTTACAGTGTAATTTAAAAGTATTACAGCGTTTATATGTATTACATGTATTACAGTGTATTAAAGTAATACAGTGTATTGCAGTGTATTTCAGTGGGATAAAATGTTTTCAGGGGTATTAAAAGTGTTTTCAGGGGTATTAAAAGTTTTTACAGTGTATTTCAGTTTTATTTCAAATGTATTACAGTTATTGCGTGTATTAAAAGTGTTACAGGGAATTACATTTTACTACATTGTATTACAGTGTAAATTTCAGTGTTTTGCAATGGGATTATAATGTATTAAAGTGGGATTACAGTATGTTGCAGTGTAAATTTCAAAGTATTTCAAGTATTACAGTTTTAAAAAACAATGTATTAAAAAGGAGTACAAAACGTATTACAGCGTATTACAGCAAAATTTATGTTAACAATGTACTACAGTGGGAATTTCAGTTTTAAATTTCAGTGTAGGGAAAAGTGGTACAGGCAATTTTTTACGTTTTTTACAGTGCATTACCCGTGTATTACAGTGTATTTCAGTGTATTACAATGGATTACAGTGTATTTTCAGTGTATTTCAGTTTATTGCAGTTTTATTACAGTGTATTGCCGTTTATTACAGTGTATTAATAGTTTTAAAAAGTGAATTACAGTGTATTGCAGTGTATTGCAAATGTATTACAATTATTTTCCGTGATTTCAGTTAATTTCCCTGTTTTTTTTAGTGGTTTTTTGTGTTTTTTTTTTATACCCCCTTTAATTCCCCGAGTTTTTCTGCGTGAAATTCGGGGGTGCCTCCCCGGGGAGACGCGGGCGCCACAAGAGCTTCGCCCCAAAATTAAATAAGTATTAAAAATTTTATTACAGTGCATTGCAGTGTAGGTACCCGTGTTTCAATGCATTGTATTACAGTGTAAAAAAAGGTTTTTATTTCCCGTGTAAATTTCAGTGAATTTCAAATGTGGGTACAGGGCCCTTTTCAGTGTAGTCACCGTGGGGACAGTGCAAATTTTATTACAGTGATTACAGTGTATTACAGTGTATTTCAAAGTTTTACAGTGTAAATTTCAATGATGACAGTGAAAATTTCAGTGTATTAAATTTTATTAAAATGTTAAACATGTATTACAGTGTATTTTAATGTATTACAGTGTATTACAAAGTTTTTACAATGTATTAAAAGGTATTACAGTGTATTACAGTGAAATTTCAGTGTTTACAATGTATTGGGATTTTAAATTTCACTGTATTAAAAGTGCATTGCATGGTGTACTGTGGTACAGTGCAAAAAAATTACAGTTATTATAGTGCCAAATTTTATTTTATTACAGGTTATTACAGTGTATTAAAAGGTATTACAGTGAAACACAGTGGGATCACAGTGTAAATTTCAATGTATTCAGGTATTTCAGTTTATTAAACCATTTTTACAGTGTGTCCCCAGTGTTAAGAGTATACACAGTATTTCAGTGGGATTTAAAATGTAATTTAAATGAAGTACAGTGTATTACAGTGTAAAAACAGTGTATTGCATGAGGTTACAATGTATTACAGTGATTAAAGGTATTACAGTGTATTGCCCGGTATTCACGCATTTCAGTGTCTTTCAGTGTATTACAGTGTGTTACCGTGCATTACAGTGTATTACAGTGTATTGCAGTGTGTTTATAGTGTATAGCAATGTATTTTTAATGTATTAAAGTGTTTACAGTGTATTAAAATTATTTTCAATGTACTTGAATGTATTTTTGTGTAAATTTCAATGTATTACAGTGCATTCAGTGTATTTCAGTGATTACATAGTATTTCGTTATTACAGTGCATCACAGTGTATTAAAAGTGATATACAGTGATTTCATGAATTTCAGTGTATTACACTGCATTGCATGTTGTGCCCCGGTACCGTGGATTGTATTACAAGTTTTCCCGTGTTTACAGTGTTTTTACAGGGGATTAAAGTGTATTACAGTGTATTTTCAGTGTATTGCAGTGTGTTACAATGTATTAAAATGTAATTACAGTTTTATTCAGTGTATTACAGGTATTGCAGGTACTAAAATGTTTAAATGTGCATTGCTGGGGATGTACCCTGGTACAGTGAATTGTATTTAAAAGGTTTTACAGGCAAATAAACTGCGGCAGAGTGCGGTGTTGTAAAATGTTTAACAATCTAATTACAACAAATACAATACAAGGGATTAAAGGTATTTCATTATTTTAAAAGGGTTTTTTACGGGGGAATTACAGGTTTTACAGTGTATTAAAAGTGGGGTGACAGTGCATTGCAGTGTAGTGTATGTGGTACAGTGCATTGTATTACAGTGTATTAGGGTTATTACAGTGTATGACAGTGTATGACAGTGTATTACAGTGTATTACAGTGTACTACAGTGTACTACAATGTATTACAGTGTATTACAGTGCATTGCAGTGTAGTGTACTGTGGCACAGTGCATTGTATTACAGTGCATTACAGTGTATATTGCAGTGTATTACAGCGTATTACAGTATATTACAATGTATTACAGTGTATTACAATGTATTACAGCTTATTACAATGTATTACAGTGTATTACACTATATTAGGGTGTATTACAAGTAATACAGTGTATTGCAGTGTATTGCTGTGTATTAGAATGTATTACAATGTATTACAGTGTATTTCAGTGTATTACAGTGTATTACAGTGTATTACAGTGTATTGCAGTGTATTGCAGTGTATTTCAGTGCAGTGCAGTGTATTACAGTGTAGTGTACTGGAGTACAGTGAAGTGTACTGCGTTACAGTGTGATGTATTACATGCAGTGTAGTGCACTGCAGCACATTGCAGTGTTTTACAGTGTAATACAATGTAATACAGTATACTGCAGTGTATTTCAGTACATTGCAGTGTAGTTTTTTCTGGTACAGTGCATTGTATTACAGTGTATTACAGTGAATTATAGTGTATTAGAGTGTATTACAGTATATTACAGAGTATTACCGTGTATCACAGTGTATTACAGTGTATTATAGTGTATTACACTGAAGTACAGTGTTTTACAGTGTATTACAGTGTATTACAGTGCATTGCAGTGTAGTGTACTGTGGTACAGTGCTTTGTATTAGAGTTCATTACAGTGTATTGCAGTGTATTACAGTGTATTGCAGTGTGTTACAATGTATTTCAGTGTATTGCAGTGTATTACAGTGCATTGCAGTGTATTACAGTGTAGTGCAGTGTATTACAGTGTATTACAGTGTGTTACAGTGCATTACAATGTAATACAATGTATTGCAGTGTATTACAGTGTAGTAAAGTGTATTACAATGTAATACCGTGAATTGCAGTGTATTACAACGTATTACAGTGTATTACAGTGTATTACAGTGTATTACAGTGTATTACAATGTATTACAATGTATTACAGTGTATTACAGTGTATGACAGTGTATGACAGTGTATTACAGTGTATTACAGTGTATTACAGTGTATCACAGTATATTGCAGTGTATTACACTGTATTAGAGTGTATTACAGTGTAGTGCAGTGTATTGCAGTGTATTACAGTGTATTAAAGTGCATTACAGTGTATTAAAGTGTATTACAGTGAATTACAGTATATTACATAGCATTAAAATGTATGACAGTGCATTGCAGTGTAGTGTACTGTTGTACAGTGCATTGTATTACAGTGTATTACAGTGTATTACAGTGTATTACAAAGTATTATAGTGTATTACAATGTATTACAGTGTAAGACAGTGTATTGCAGTGAATTACACTGTTGAGCAGTGTATTACAGTGTAATACAGTGTATTGCAGTGTATTACACTGTATTGCATTGTATTACAGTGTATTATAGTGTAGTAAACTGCGGCGTAGTGCGGTGTTGTAAAGTGTTTAACAATGTAATGTACAATAGTACAGTGCAGTGTATTTCAGTTCAGTGCAGTGTATTACAGTGTAGTGTACTGGAGTACAGTGAAGTGTACTGCGGTACAGTGTGATGTATTACATGTAGTGTAGTGCACTGCAGCACAGTACAGTGTATTACAATGTATTACAGTGTATTTCAGTGTATTGCAGTGTATTACAGTGTATTGCAGTGTATTACAATGTCTTGCAGTTTATTACAATGTATTACAATGTATTACAGTGTATTACAGTGTATTACAGTGTATTGCAGTGTTTTACATTGTATTAAAGTGTATTACCGTGAATTACAATGTACTACATTGTCTTACAGTCTATTAAAGTGTATTACAGTGTATTACAATGTATTAAAATGTGTTACAGTGAATTAAAGTGTATTACATGGTATTAAAGTATATTACAGTGCATTGCTGTCTAGTGTACTGTGGTACAGTGCATTGTATTACAGTGTATTGCATTGTATTACAGTGTGTTGCAGTGTTTTACAATGTATTACAGTGTATTACAGTGTATTACAGTGTATTACAGTGTATTGCAGTGTATGACAATGTATTGCTGTGTATTACAACGTATTACAGTGTATTACAGTGCATTGCAGTGTAGTGTACTGTGGTACAGTGCATTGTATTACAGTGTATTGCAGTGTATTACAGTGTATTACAGTGTATTACAGTGTATTAAATTGTATTAAAGTGTATTACAGTGTATTGCAGTGTTTTACATTGTATTAAAGTGCATTACAGTGTATTGTAGTGTATTACAATGTATTGCTGTGTATTACAACGTATTACAGTGTATTACAGTAGATTGCAGTGTAGTGTACTGTGGTACAGTGCATTGTATTACAGTGTATTACATTGTATTACAGTGTATTACAGTGTATTACAGTGTATTTTAATGTATTAGAGTGTATTAAAGTGTATTACAATGTAATACAGGTGTATTGCAGTGTATTACAATGTATTACAATGTATTACAATGTATTACAGTGTATTCTATTGTATTACAGTGTATTACAATGTATTAACGTGTATTACAATGTTATACAGTGTATTGCAGTGTATTAAAATGTATTACAATATATTACAGTGTATTACAGTGTATTGCAGTGTATTACAGTGTATTGCCGTGTATTATAATGTATTACAGTGCATTGAAGTGTAGTGTACCTTGGTATAGTGCATTGTATTACAGTGTATTACAGTGCATTATACTGCATTGCATTGTATTACAGAGTATTACAGTGTATCACAGTGTATTACAATGTATTACAGTGTATTACAGTGTATTACCGAGTATTACAGTGTATCGCAGTGTATTACAGTGTATCGCAGTGTATTACAGTGAAGTACAGTGTATTACAGTTTATTACAGTGTATTACAGTGAATTGCAGTGTAGTGTACTGTGGTACAGTGCATTTTATTACAGAACATTACAGTGTATTACAGTGTATTTCAGTGTATTACAGTTTATTACATTGTATAGCAGTGTATTACAGTGTATTGCAGTGTTTTTACATTGTATTAAAGTGCATTACAGTGTATTAAAGTGTATTACAGTGAATTACAGTATATTACATAGTATTACAATGTATGACAGTGCATTGCAGTGTAGTGTACTGTGGTATAGTGCATTGTATTACAGTGTATTACAAAGTATTACAGTGTATTACAGTGTATCACAGTGTAATACAGTGTATTGTAGTGTATTACAATGTATTGCTGTGTATTACAATGTATTACAGTGCATTGCAGTGTAGTGCACTGTGGTACAGTGCATTGCATTACAGTGTATTACAATGTATTACAGTGTATTACAATGTATTACAGTTTATTACAATGTATTACAGTGTATTACAGTGTATTAAAGTGTATTAAAATGTAATACAGGTGTATTGCAGTGTATTACAATGTATTACAGTGTATTACAACTCCAGTACACTACACTGTAATACACTGCACTGAACTGAAATACACTGCACTGTACTGTTGTACATTACATTGTTAAACACTTTACAACACCGCACTCTGCCGCAGTTTACTACACTCTAAAACACTGTAATACAATGCACTGTACCACAGTACACTACACTGCAATGCACTGAAATACAATGTAATACACTGCAATACACTGTAATACACTGCAATACACTGTAGTACACTGTAATACAATACAACACTCTAGAATACAATACTTTAGAATACAATACAACACACCAGAATACAATACAATACACTAGGATACAATATTTTAGAATACAATAAAACACACTAGAATACAAAACAATACACAAGAATACAAAACAATACACTAGAATACAATATACTAGAGTACAATACAACACACTAGACTACAATACAACACACTAGACCACAATACAACACGCTAGAATACAATACAACACACTAGAAAAGAATACAACACAGACCAGCTGCCATGTCGCAGTGGTTAGCGCCTTGGGTTACGGACTGAAAGGTCGCGGGTTCGATTCCCATTAGAGTCATAGGGATTTTTCGGACTCGGCCGGCTCCTACCCAGAGTGAGTGTGCTGTGGGCTCAGTGGGAAGACTGGGACCACACAGTCGAGCTTTATCCACTTAACGGATGCGAATTTGAGAGTGTTGCTCAAATTACCTGACCAACACTGCAGGTGTCTGTTTTTCTCGGGCCCGGTTTACGCCGGGATATATTATGATAGTAAGCGTAGAGTACAACCCTGTCAAGTAGTCTCAAAGCATATGCACTTCCACAGCAGCATCATTACGTCATCCTCATTGTCATTGATCATCATGCAATTAAAAAAATTGCCTCTGATTCGGTGGTCCCAGTTGCTCTGGTTCATGGTGACCTCAGATTCGGTTTGCCCATACACGCTCGTGCCTGTGGTGAGTTGTGTCAAAGCCTTTGGGGTTGAGGTTTGTGGGGGACGGGTCGTTGGGAGGGACGTTGTGGTGGTTGCTAACCTCGGGTGGGCAACTCCTCAGTCTGGACTCCGCGACGAGTAATACTGTCGTTAGTAGGGGGCTTGTAAGTGGTGTCCTGCGTATGTTAGCTCAGAACAGGCACCACTGAACACCGCCAAAGTGACCCAGCAGCAGTGCAGGGCCCCTATGGCTGGTGGCCCCACGGCGGCCTGATAGTGATTGGCTCCCTGTGGACCTCCGACTCTGAGGATGAGACGTAACAAATCAGGGTATGGCTGTGGCGGGGAGATTGGAATGAGCGGCCTGGGAACAGCAGGACGGGGGCCGTCACGGAAGATGAGGCAGCAAAAAAAAAAATATATATATATATAACACCAGAATACAATACAAAACATTATAATACAATTCAACACACTAGAATACAATGCTTTAGAATACAATACAATACACTAGAATACAATACTATGGAATACAATACTTACGAATACAATACAATACACTAGAAAACAAAAAAAAGACTAGAATGCACTACAATACACAGAATACAAAACAATACACTAGAAATACAAATAGAAACAAGAGAAGACAAAACAAACACACTAGGATAACAATACAAAACAATGTAATACAATAAAGCCCAACTAGAAACAACCACAATACACTAGAATACAATACACTGGAATACAATACAATACACTGGAATACAATACAATACACTAGAATACAATACATACACTTGAATACAATAAAACACACTAGAATACAATACAACACTAGATACAAAACACACACTAGAATACATACTTTAGAATACAATACAACACACTAGAATACAATACAACATACTAGAATACAATACACCACACTAGATTACAATAAAATACACTAGAATACAATATTTAGGGTACAATAAAAACACACTAGAATACGAAACAATACACAAGAATACAAAACAACACACAAGAATACAATACACTAGAATACAATACTTTAGAATCAAAAACAACACACTAGAATACAATACTTTAGAATACAAGACAACACACTAGAATACAATACAATACACTAGAATGCAATACAATACACTAGAATGCATTACAACATAGTATGAATACAATACAACTCACTACATAACAATATTTAGAATACAATACAACACACTTTAATACAATGCAACACACTAGAATACAATACAACACACAAAATTACAATACAACACACTAAAATACAATACAACACACTATAATACAGTTCAATACACTAGAATACAATACATTACACTACAATACAAACAATACACTAGAATACAATACAACACACTTGAATACAATACAATACAATACACTACAATACAACACAATGCAATACAAAACACACACTAGAATACAATACAACATACTAGATTACAATGCAATACACTAGAATACAATGCAACACACTAGAATACAATACAACACACTAGAATACAATGCTTTAGAATACAATACAACACACTAGAATACAATACAATAGAATACAAAACTGAAAAATACAATACAATACACTAGAATAGAGAACTTTAGAATACAATACAACACTTGAATACAATACAAGACAACACACTAGAATACAATAATGGAATACAATACAATACACTAGAATACAATAAACAACTAGAATACATACAACACTAATATCAAAAAAAATACATAGAATACAATCAACCCTAGAATACAAAACAAAACCCCCTAGAATAAATAAAACATAGAAAAAAATTTAACAAATAAAATTTAAAACAATTCACTAGAATAATTACAAAACAATGGAAAAATTTCAAACAATGGATTACAAACAAACATAAATACAAAACACAGAACAAAAAA
>CM054141.1:24334352-24336852 GCA_028751875.1 Rapana venosa
ATTGCGAAGAAGAATTGCGAAGAATTGCGAAGAAGAATTGCGAAGAAGAACAAGAAGAAGAAGAACACAAAAAAGAAGAAGAAGAAAAATTGCGAAGAAGAATTGCGAAGAATTGCAAAGAATAATTGCAAACAATTGCGATTAAAAAGAAGAAAAATTGCGAAGAAGAATTGCGAAGAAGAAGAAGAAGAAGAAGAAGAAATGCGAAGAAGAATTGTGAAGAATTGCGAAGAAGAAGAATTGCGATGAACTGCGAAGAATAATTGCGAAGAAGAATTGCGAAGAAGAACTGCGAAGAAGAACTGCGAAGAAGAAGAAGAAGAATTGCGAAAAAGAAGAAGAATACGGCGAAGAAGAAGAAGAAGAACTGCGAGGAAGAAGAAGAATACGGCGAAGAATACGGCGAAGAAATACTAAGAAGAAGAAGAAGAAGAAAGAAGAAGAAGAAGAAGAAGAAGAAGAAGAAGAAAGAAGAAGAAGAAGAAGAAGGAAGAAGGAGAGAAGAAGAAGAAGAAGAGAAAAGAAGAAGAAGAAGAAGAAGAAGAATTGCGAAGAAGAATTGCGAAGAAGAACAAGAAGAAGAAGAACACAAAAAAGAAGAAGAAAAATTGCGAAGAAGAATTGCGAAGAATTGCAAAGAATAATTGCAAACAATTGCGATTAAAAAGAAGAAAAATTGCGAAGAATTGCGAAGAAGAATTGCGAAGAAGAATTGCGAAGAAGAAGAAGAAGAATTGCGAAGAAGAAGAATTGCGATGAACTGCGAAGAATAATTGCGAAGAAGAAGAAGAATTGCGAAGAAGAACTGCGAAGAAGAAGAAGAATTGCGAAGAAGAAGAAGAAGAATTGCGAAAAAGAAGAAGAATACGGCGAAGAAGAAGAAGAAGAACTGCGAGGAAGAAGAAGAATACGGCGAAGAATACGGCGAAGAAGAAGAAGAAGAAGAAGAAGAAGAAGAAGAAGAACAACAACAACAACAAC
This sequence comes from Rapana venosa, assembly GCA_028751875.1. Lineage (NCBI taxonomy): Eukaryota > Metazoa > Mollusca > Gastropoda > Neogastropoda > Muricidae > Rapana > Rapana venosa. The sequence continues at coordinate 24,335,334 of CM054141.1, forward strand.
AACAACAAGAACAAGAAGAACAAGAACAAGAAGAACAAGAACAAGAACAAGAAGAACAAGAAGAAGAACAAGAACAAGAGGAACAAGAAGAACAAGAAGAAGAAGTAGTACAAGAAGAAGAAGAACAAGAAGAACAAGAAGAACAAGAACAAGAAGAACAACAAGAACAAGAAGAAGAACAACAACAAGAACAAGAAGAACAAGAAGAAGAACCAGGAGGAGGAGGAGAAGAGAAGGAGAAGAAAAGCAAGAAGAAAAATGTTTGTACTTGGAGACCTTTTAGCACTGCAGGGTTCTTGAACCTGATCTTGTGGTTACAGAAGTAGGGAGTCTGCAGCCTCTTGATATGAGGGCATCTTGCCATTGACCTCCATGGTCTAAGTGGCTGGGCCTGTTAGCGTGACTGCCAGCCAGTCTATAACAGTCAGACTGACTTTGTCAGTAAGCAGCAGTCCACTTCAAAACGTCAAGAGGTGCCACGTTTCAAGCCTGAAAAGTGAATGGTTGTCCATGACCTACATTTTGGTCTGGTAGAGTAGTTGTCAACCTAGTCTCAGCTACGCAGGAAAGTGATTTTTGTACAGTCAAAATAGGAAAATTAAAGTTGAATCCAGAAAAATAAAGATTGTTTGACTTGTTCTATAGAAATCTCAGACAAGTCTTAATGCCTCAAGGACTTCAATGAATTCAATTTAGTTCCATTGTAATCATCCCACACAAAATGTTTCGTCTTCTTCTTCTTCGTCGAACGCTCAGCAACTATTGTTGACTCTTCTATGAGCAAAACTGCTTTGCGCTGACTTTGAGTGCCTGACAAGTCAGGCCCAGCGCATTCAAACGTCGGCATAAGAGAGAACTGTTATCTTTTTAAGTCTTTTAGGAAAAAAAGACTGGAGAATATACCAAGAAGGCAGAAAATAGACAAGAGGGAGGTGACAGGAAGAAAAGGAACAAGGAAGAAACAAAGAGAGCAATAGAAAAGAGGACATTTCTAGCACAGAATTTCCAGAAGGTGGGGATCCTATTTATACTGACAGGCACCCGAAATTCCCACGGGGGTACATATATCTTTGTAATTAGAAGTTAATATTTCAGTTTAGACGTTTGAATCATTAAGTGCTAGGGAAGTGCTCTATAATATCACCAGAAAAACAAGTGGACGTAATATCGAGCCCTGGGTAACACATACAGATATAGTTTTTGAATCCAAGTGTTCATCTGCACCCATGACTGCTTGAGTGTGATTAAAGATATCACGCATGAATCACACTAAACATATTTCATAACACCACGCACATTTATTGAAATTTTGTGTCTGCATCTTCTACCACCTTTTCCTTTTCTTTTGGTAAAATATGTCCCCCACAAGTCACCCCCCCCTCACCCCCCCCCCCCCCCCTTCAAACCTACCCCCCCTCCCCCCATCCACACCTCTCTGCCTCTGTCTCTGTCTGTCTGTCTCTCTATCTCTCTCTCTCTGATTCTGTCTGTCTGTCTGTTTCTCTTCTCTCTCTCTCTC
>CM054141.1:24341852-24355377 GCA_028751875.1 Rapana venosa
CTATTCTTTCTTTTTTCTTTCCCCCTTTTGGCCCCTATTTCTTTTCTTCCCTCCCCCCTTCCCCCATCTTTTTTTTTTGACACCCATGGGTTTAAAATTTTCTCAATTTATTTTCTTTTTTTGCTTTTTCCCAAAATAACCCAGGGCGCAAAAAATGGGTTGGGAAAGAAAAAGTTTTTTGCGTGTAAAGAGTTATAAACCAATGTAAAATGTTTTGGGTCCATTTTGGGGTTCTAAAAGGGGGAAATGAGTCTAAAAAGGAAATTTCCAAGGGGTTGTGTTTGAAAATCTGTGTCTGGGGAAATGAAAATCAACTTGCAGCGGGGCCCCTTTTTTTTTAAATAACCCCATTCTTTCCCCGGGCTTCCCCCCTCTTTCCTTTTAAAGGGGGCCTCCAATGATGCGGGGAGTGTTCGGGTATCAGGAAAGTGGACCAGTGTTCTTCTCCTCCCTTATTTCACATTGTCCAAAAACATAGGCCACAAAGGGGGGAAATGGGGTTACTTCTTTTGGACCCAGTTTATTCAAAAAAAAAAGGGAAAAAAACAGAAGGATGTATGAGAAAAGAGAGAGAGAGAAAAGGGGAAGAGAGAGAGAAAAGGAGAAAAGAGGAGAAGGGAGAGAGAGAGAAAAGAGAGGGGAAAAGAGAGAGAGAGGATGGGGGTTTCGGGGGCTAGAGGAAAACCGCCTTTTCTAGAAAGCGAAAAGCCCGGGGTCGAATTTTTGCGGGGGGTTCGTCCCCCCGTTTGGCCCGGGAAAAATTTTTCCCCCACCCCATTAGCCCATGAGTGGTGGTCGGGGCCTAGTTTTTTGGGAAATGAGCCCGATAAACCGAGGTCCGTTTTGTTAACGTAATTTTTTAGCCCCCGAAAAAAAAATACCCAGGGCAACAAAAAGAGTTGCCCCGGGCAAAATTTTTTAAAAAACCCACTTGATGGGGAAACAAATACAGCTGCAGAAAATTTTTTAAAAAAAAGGGGGGAAAGGGGTGGGCGCAGCGCTAAGTGGCGACGCGTTCTCCCGCTTTTCCCTGGGGGAGCGGGGCCCAAATTTTCCGGGAAGAAATCTCCCGGTGATTAAAAAGTGGAAATGAAATTTAAATTCTGAGCGCTTTGATTTTTGTTTCCCACAAGTTTCAGGATATAAATTCCTTACAAATTTTTAAATTTTTAAATTATTATTTTTTTAAAACACCAAAACATGTTTGTTTACTGACTTTGGCATAAATCTCTCTCTCTCTTCTCCTCTTTTCCCCTTCTCTCTCTCTCTCTCTCTCTCTTGCTTTTTCTTGGAGCTGGGGGTTGATTTTCCCTTTGGGAAATTGGGGGGCCCCAAGGGCGAAATTTTTGCGGGGTGTAAATTTTTTTTGTTTAAATTGAAAAATTTAAACCCACCCCATGCCAGTTGTCGGGTTTTACCAACAACGCGGGAAAGGGGACGCTAGGTGCCCTGCTCCCAAAAAACATTTGATCACCTCATGGAAGGTCTGTGGGGGAAGGCGAGAAAAAACGATGTTGGCTTCGACTGAAAGGCTGGCTAAAAGTGATGGGAACTTTGGGGGGTCAAAAAACACCTGGTATTTCCCGCAAAAAAAGGGGGCCTCCCAGTAAACCCAAACCCGGGAAAGACAAAGGGGACAGGGAGAGGAGGCAGCAGGGGAAAGGGAGGGGGGCGAGGGGGGAGGCGGGCAAAAGGGAGGAGACGACAGAGGAAAAGGGGGCAAAACAGGGGAAAAAGGCAAGAAAAAAGGCCCAAGTGCATTGTTCCCATTCAAAACTTCGCCAAGTTTTTTTTATCCCCAACACCCCCCCATCCCCCAGTCGGGTCCCCAAAACACCAAACACCCCAGCCTCCCCCAAACCACACCCCTTCGAAATCGCTGTTCCCCCACACTATTATCGCCGTGCGTCAGGTGCTGTCACAGTTTTTGGAAGCTGACTCAGTGGCTGAACAACAAGGTGGAATTGACCCGGTTGAAGGTTTCCGGGAAACCCGACATTAAAGATGGAGGGGGAGGGCTGTGACGAAAATCAGATCAGATTCGGGTGCAGGCTACAGGGGGATACTATAAAAACTATGGTTTGGGGGGGCTGAGAAAAAGATCCCGGGGAGAGAAAAACTCAGGGACGTTTCAGAAAAAAAGGACTTTCTTAAAGTTTTTACCCTTTATAAATACCTTTATACTGATTTTGAAAGTGAAGTATTTAATTTTTTTAGTTTATTGGAAAAGATGACACTCATAACCCTGCGGGGTTTCTTTTGGTTTGCAAAAAAAAAAACACCAGACCAAATGGCTCAGGAGGAAAAAAATTTTTTTCCAAAAACCCGCAGCTGGGGGACACCTGCCATCGTGACAGAATCAAAGAAAACCGAATTATTTCTGGACTGGATGTTTTTCAATTTTTTTGATGGATGCTACAATTTTTTCTGGGTTAGAAGTGACTGTGGTTTTCCTGTATATGTGCGTGTGAGAGTGTGGGGTGTGTGTGTGTGTTTTGCATGCGCACCCTCTTTGTGCGTGCGTTTCGCGCGTGTGTGGTTTTTGATGTTTCGTGCTGTTGGGGTTTTTTGCGGCGTGTGTTTTGGGGCGTTCGTTGTTTTTTTGCGGTTCGTGGTGTGTGTGTTCGTGCGGTTTTGTGTGGTGTGTGGGAGGGATATGGTGGGGCATTTTGTTGTGTGTGGGGAGAGAGGGGAGAGAGGAAAAAGAGAGAGGAGAGAGAAAAAGGGGGGGGAAGAAGGGGAGGGGGAGGGGAGAGAGAAGAAAAGGGGAGGGGAGGAGAGGGGAGAGCAAAAAAAGGAGGGTTTGGCATATTTTGAGTTGGTTTTTTTTACTGTTGGAAAAAGCCCCTGAGTTAAACCCGGGGTTTAGACGGAAAGGTTTGGGACAGGAAGCCTACAGACTCGGTGTTTAAAAGATTTTGTGGTTTTGTTACCCCCCCCCTCCCCTTTTCCCCTTAACAAAGGGGGGAAAGTGTTAGGCACCAATTCATCTTTAAACGTAATGTAAAACACTTCACCATGTTGTGGAAAACCAGCATGTCCCACCATTTGGGGGTGTAGAAATTGGGTACATCTGTTTTTTCCCCGAAAATACGTGTTTTTTTGCCCGTCCCCCTTTCCCCCCCGGTCCCTTGTAATGGGGTTTTAAAGCTTTTAAAAATAAAAAAATTGTTTATTGTCCCTTGTCATTGTCATTGGGCTTGCTTCTTCCCTTTATCTTTCTCCCCGACCCCCCCATAACCCCCCTGTCCAAACTCACTTTTTTTGGCTTTTTTTTTCATCCCATAAATTTCTAAGCCCCTTTGGGCAGTTATCAAATCTTTTTCTGTTCTTTCTTTCCCGGTCAAAAATGAAAGCGACAAAATCAATGGAAAAAACGGGGTTTGTTTTTGTGACCCAAAGACAATTTGCTTAAAACTTCCACTGTACTGGTTCTGACAAGGAATGTGTGTGGAACGAAGTCTACAGCGGATAGTGTCTGCACTCTGCTTTCTGTGCGCTGTACATCAGCATTGCAGTTGTCAGGTCCAACTGCCTGTTTTGCCAGTTTAATCCATGAGTCGTCAGATCCTGTAGAGCGTTGTACATGATGATAAATGGAGCTGTCTCCAGTGTTTGCTGCATTCTTCCACCTTGTCCTAACATGATACAACAGGGGGAAAGACTCATGGAGACAATCACAGATATACATATAAAGGGCAGCATACAGCATGTTGTAGCATGTGCACGTGTGTGTGTTTACATTTGAATTTGCAAATATCTATTCATTGTAACTGGATGCCTGTAAAAGACTGAGATGAATATCATAATTATTATATTTGATTTTCGATCTTGGCATCTCACATGCCCTGGATTTCATTAAAGACTTGTCACTTTTTAAAATTGGTCCTCTCTGTCTTTCTCTGTCTCTCTGTTTCTGTCTCTGTCTGTCCTCTCTCTCTTCTCTTCTCTTTTCTTTCCCCTTTGGTCTCTTATTTCTTTTCTTTCCCTCTCCCCTTCATCTCTTTTTCATTTGACATCTATAGTTGTCAATTCTCAGTATTCTTCTTTCTTGTCTCTTCTCCAGAATCAAGCCATGGCACAAAAATTGTTTTGGAGAATAAAAGATGTTGCTGTGTGAGAGTTATGACATTAGCTATAATATAGCTTTGTCCCTATTATTGGTTCTGACAAGGAATGAGTCTTGAGGAAGTCCACAGTGGATAGTGTCTGTAATCTGCTGTCTGAGGACTGCACATCAACATTGCAGCTGTCAGGTCCAACTCCATTCTTTGCCAGAGTCACTCCTCATCCTTTACCAGGCCACCAGATGATGCAGAGTGTTCAGGTATCAGGTAAGTGGATCAGTGTACTCTCTCCTCCCTTATTTCAGATTGTCCTAAAATAGGCCACAACGAGAATGAGAATACTTCGTTGGGACACAGTTATACCAAAAGAAAGGGGAAAACAGACAGGAGGTATATATATATCACCAAAAGCATGTTTGCTTACTGACTTTGGCATATCATCTCTCTCTCTCTCTCTCTCTCTCTCTCTCTCTCTCTCTCTCTCTCTCTCTCTCTCTCTCTCTTCTGCTTCTTCTTTCCCCTTTCTCCTCGGGCCATTCATATAATCCCTCTGTCCATCTCACTTTCTGTGGCTGCTTTTTCATCCCATACGTACTAAGCATGGTCAGTTATCATAGTCTGTTCTGTTTCTTTCTCCAGGTCAATAATGAAAGCAGACAAATCGCTGGAAGAAAACAGATTTTGCTGTGTGACGATGATGACAATACCTACACTTCTACTGTACTGGTCCTGACAAGGAATGTGTCTGGAACGAAGTCTACAGCGGATAGTGTCTGCACTCTGCTTTCTGTGCGCTGTACATCAGCATTGCAGCTGTCAGGTGCAACTGCCCTCTTTGTGTGTGGTGTGGTGTGTGTGTGTGTGTGTTGTGTGTGTGTGTGTGTGTGTGTGTGTGTGTGGGGTGTGTGGTGGTGTGCACTAGCGTGCGTGAGTGTGTGTATGGGTGCATATCTGGTTACACATGTGTTTGCATCCATGCTTATATGTGCTTTATACGATAAGTTCAAGCAGTAATCAATAAGTCGAAAATAAAAATAAAGGGAAAATAGTATAAAGGGAAAAGGCAAAAACAAGCTGAAATTAAAACCCCCCAAACCCACAAAAGCTTCGTTATAGTCTAATAACACTAACTCATAGAAACCCAGCCAGATCTGTCCAAATATACACAATGTTCGTTTGGAGGACCGCTTATTAGATTCTTATTCATTTTTACTTTATTCTTTCATTTCGAGAATAATGGAATAAGCAATCGTGGTATTTATTTTACATCCAGTCCCCGTGTGTATGCGGTTTTGTAATTTTTTCATCTGTTCAAACCAGCACACAATGGCACACTCTTCCAAAAAGTGTTAATGTGTTCGTAAGATGTTCTGCGTGCATTCACACATGGGACCTCAGTAAATAGTCTCAACCGGAACACTTTTGCGGTGGAGTGGTGTCGGCATTGATGCTATCTCCAGGAGAGAAAAAAAATTCCCATTGAACGAGATTTGAACCTGTGTCAGCAGATCTTGAGCAGATTGTGCAATGCTCTGACCACCAGGCTATCCCGCCCCCTCTGTCATTCCTGTAGACTCCTTGAAGCTGATCTGGTGAAGGCTCCTGTGGGTGACGTGTGGCCTCTTGAAGACTCTTGGCGTCAGACGTCCAGGGCTTAAGTGGCTGGGGGGCCTGTTAGCGCCCCTCCCCAACAGAACCTGTCAGACTGACTTTGTCAGCAACAACCCATTTCCAACTTTCAAGGAGCAGGGCCCTGTTTAAACAGGCGATGGGCACAGCTCATGAATGCCTGCCTACCTTTTGATGGAGGGCCTAGATTGCCAGTCTTGATTTTTAGCTTTGGGGGAAATTGCGTTTGGGTTCTTAGGTCCGGGGTATACAGATGTGTTGTTTGTGCTTTTCATTCTTGTTCCTGGGCTAGAGCCCGAGATGCACCAATGGTGGGATTTTGCGTAAGCGACCATTTTGGCCATCACGAAGGTAGCTGCATTCCGACCTCGGGGATAGACGTGTTTACACTGGGGCTTTTTCTTGTCTGACACACACAAAACACAACATCTTTCGGATGAGACTATAAACCGAGGCCCCGTGTGTGAACGCACGCAGAACATCTTGCGCACACGTTAAAATCCTGTTCCGCTTTTCGTAAGAGTAGGCCATTGTGTGCCAGTGGGAACAGATGACAGAATTGACAAACCGCATACACACGGGGACTGGATGTAAAAAAGCACATGAGTTCTTATTCCATTATCCTCGATATATAAGAATAAAATAAGATAAAATAAGTAAAAGTAAATAAAACAAAATTTGCTGTCTGAGCATTAGACGAAGAAGTGGGTGGGTGGGGAGTGTGTGTGTGTGTGTGTGGGGGGGGGGGGGGTCTATCTGGTTCTTATCATAGTAAAAACAATATTATAAGATATGTTTATTTCAGAAACAACTTGTCCCTGCCACAATATCTAGCAGCCAATCATAACCTTGACACAAATGGAAGACAGCCAATCAAAACACATATTGGGGGTGACGTGATCATTAGAAGCCACTCCACGTCACTCAGCAAAACAAAACACTAAACTTGTAAAAGATTAGGAATGAAAGGTGATAGCAACGTAACAAAAGAGGAAAAGAAAAAGAAAAACAGAAAAACAGAAACAAAACCTTGGAGATAGCATGTCAGCAGGGAAGAGGTCTTGAATATTTTGGGAGATGGGTGTACATTTGAATATGGATGGTAAATTGATATAAATATAATGTATGTCTGATTTTTTTAAAAAGTAATAATTATGTGTTACATATTTTATTTATGTAATTCTTAATAATAATATGTTAATGATTTTGGGATGGTTTTTGAGAATTTGTGAAAGGGGGGAAAAATGTTTTTTGGGTGGGGGGTTTTTTGGGGGGGTGGGGGGTTAAACTTTTCTTTTTTCATTTTCCCCCCCCTTTTTTTTTTATTCCCCTTTTCCCCCCCCTTCCCCCTTTCCCCCCCTTTTCCCCCCCAAATATTTTTTTTTAAAAAAATTTTTTTAAAAAAAATTAAAAAATAAAAAAAACACCCAAATTTTTTTTTTTTTGAAGAAGGGTATAAAAACCCTTTTTTTAAAGAGAAGAAAATAAAAATTTTCCCCCCCCCCCCGGGGGGAAAAAAATTTTTTTTTTTTTTTTTTTTTTTTTTTTTTTTTTTTTTTTTTTTTTTTTTTTTTTTTTTTTTTTTTTTTTTTTTTTTTTTTTTTTTTTTTTTTTTTTTTTTTTTTTTTTTTTTTTTTTTTTTTTTTTTTTTTTTTTTTTTTTTTTTTTTTTTTTTTTTTTTTTTTTTTTTTTTTTTTTTTTTTTTTTTTTTGGGGGGGGGGGGGGGGGGGGGGGGGGGGGGGGGGGGGGGGGGGGGGGGGGGGGGGGGGGGGGGGGGGGGGGGGGGGGGGGGGGGGGGGGGGGGGGGGGGGGGGGGGGGGGGGGGGGGGGGGGGGGGGGGGGGGGGGGGGGGGGGGGGGGGGGGGGGAATGCCAAGGGAGGAAAAGCAAAAAAAAAATACAAAGAAATAAAATCTTTCCCCTAAAACACAGATCCCAAAAATGTTACAAGGGGCAAATTTTTTGTCAGTGACTAAGTTTTGAACGATAAATAATTTTATCTCTCTTCTTAACCAAACTCTCTCCTCTCCTTTTCTCCCTCCCTCTACTCCTTTCTCTCCCTTTTTCTTTTCTCTTTTTCTCTCCCTTTTTCTCTCTCCCCTGGTTTTTTTTTTTAATATTAGTATATATTTATATATTATATATTATATATATATTATATAAAATAAAATTTTATATGTAAACTACCTTTTTCAAGGCTTTTTATTTGTCCTTTTGCAAGATAGGGGTATAAAAGTTTATTTTTTTATTATTGCTATTGTTAAAATTTTTTTATTAAATTTTTTAAAATTTTTATTCTCTCTCTCCCCCTCTCTCCCCTCTTTTATCCTTCTCTTTTCCTTCTCTCTACTCTTTTTATAAAAATTATTTTATATTTAAAAAATTAAATTTATAAAAATAAATAAAATTTAAAAATTTAAAATATAAAATATTTTTATTATATTATATTAAAGTATAAAAATATATATATATTTAGGAATTTTTTTTTCGAAAAACTTTTGGGCAAAAATATCTTTTATTTGGGGGAAAAGAAGTTTGTAATTTTAACCCGCACTTTTTTTTCCTTTACCTATTTTATCAATTTTTTTACGTAAGGGGATTTATGTATGTTTGGATGTATGTATGTTTGTATGTATGGGAAGTTTTGTATGTAAATTTTTGTAGGGGATTATTATTTGGGAAAGCATGCATGCAAAGCATGTATGTATTTTATGTATGTAAGTTGTTGCAAGTATGTATGTATTTGTTTTGTATGGATGCATGCTGTAATTTTTATGTATTTTGTATGTAGTTTTTATGTATGTATGTAAGTAATTTTTGTATGGTTTATGTATGCATGTATGTTCATTGGGGATGATTTTTATGTATGTATGCAAAGTAAAGTATGTAAAGTATGTATGCATATTTTGTATGAAAAGTATGTATGAAAGTATGTTAAAGTATGTAAGCATTTTTTATTTTTTTTTTGGGGGCCTGTGACTGTTTTCTTTGTCCGTCCCTTAGGTGGGGGGGAGCCCTCCCCAAAGAACCTTCAGTGATTTCAGAACAACCATTCCACTTTCAAGGCGGGCCCTGTATTAAACGCATAAGCATGGGTCCTTTTGGGGCCTAATGCCAGTTGATTTTTCTTGGGGAAAATTTCTTTTGGGTTTTTGGTCCGGGGTTCAGTGTTTTATTTTTTACTTCTCCTTCCTTGGTCTCTCTCTCTCACCGTTCCTCTCTGTCCTGTCTCTCTGTCGACTGTTTCCTCTCTGTCTCACTCTTCCGCTCCTTTCGTTTCTATTCTTGTCTCTGTCTCTGTCTCTCTCGCTCTCACTTTTCTCTCTCTTTCCCCCTCTCCTCTCTTCTCCTCTTTCCTCTCTCTCTCCTCTCCTCTCTCTTCATCTTCTTTCCACTTTCTCTCCCTCTCCTGTTAAAACCCCTCTCTCCACCAAACCCGTGTTGTGTCCTAGTGTCCTAAGGGCCCAATGTACATATTTAAAACGTTCAGAGTTCCCCCAAATTCAAGTTTCCCCCTCCCTCTCTCTCTTTTCTCCTCTTCTCTCTCTACCCTTCTTCTCTTTTCCCTCCTTCCCCAAATCTGTTTCCTCTGGCCTCTCCCTCACTCCTCCTTCCCTTTCCCCTTCTCCTCTCTCCTTTCTCTCCATCTCTCTCTCTCTCCTCTTGTGGGTTTCTTGTGAGGAGGGTTGAATGGGAAGCGCTTTATTTGTAATTGCAAGATAAGCGCTCTATAAATTCATATAGTATTTGTGTAGTGAAGTAGTAAAGTAGTGTGTAGTGTAATTTAGTAAGTAGTTGAGGATAGAGGGTTTTCCCGGGGTTTTCTCAGTTCCCCCCTTTTTATCCAAAAACCCCTTTGGATGAGACATAAACCGAGGCCGGGAACGCACCAAAACCCACAAAAAAAATTTTCCCCCCTTTTTTTTAAAATTTTTTGGGGGGGGGAAAAGAGACAAAATTTACAAATGCAACAACGGGGTTTTTTATTAAAAAGACATGTTTCTTATTTTTCTCCCCAAAAAAAGAAAAATTATTAATTTTAAATTTAAAAAAATTTGGGGCCCAAAAGGGGGGGAAAAATTTTTTGGTTTTTTTTTTTTAAAACTCCCCTTTTTTTTTTTCCCCACTTTCCCGTTCCCCTTCCCCCCTTCATTTTAAAAAAAGGGGTTTTTTCCCCCCCCCCCGGTTGGGTTTTGGGGTTTTTTGAAAAAAAACCCCCCCTTTTTTTTCTCCAAAATTTTTTTAAATTTTTAAACAATTTTTTTAAATAAAAATTTTTTAAAGGTTTTTTAAATTGGAGGCCTAGATCCCACCTTGTTTTTTTTCTTTGGGGGAAATTGCTTTTTGGGCCCTTAGGCCCGGGGTATACAGATGTTTTTGTTTGTGCTTTTAAATTCTTTTTCCCTTTGGGGCTAGACCCGAGATCCCCCAAAATGGTGGGATTTTCGTAACCCGCCCATTTTGGCCATCACAAGGAAAGCGAAATTCCGACCTCGGGGAAGACGTTTTTACACTGGGGTTTTTTCTTGCCCTTTGACAAAACCAAACAAAAAAACACAACATTTTTCGGATGAGCCCAATAAACCGAGCCCCCGGTGTGAAGGGCACGCAAAACATCTTGCGCAACTTTAAAATCCTTTTCCCCCGGTTTTTCGTAAATTTAGGCCATTGGTGCCGGTGGGAACAGATGACAGAATTGAAAAAAAACCCGCAAAACACAGGGGGAACTGGATGAAAAAAAGCACATGATTTTCTTATTCCATTACCCTGATATAAAAGAATAAAATAAAAAAAAATTTAAAAAAAAAAATTTAAAACAAAATTTGCTGTTGACAAAGACAAGAAGGGGTGGGGGGGGGTTGTGTGGGGGGGTGGGGGGGGGGGGGGTCTATCCCGGTTTTTTTTCATAGTAAAAACAATTTTATAAGATATGTTTAATTTTAGAAAAAAATTGTCCCTGCCACAAAAATCTACAGCCAAACATAAAAACCTTTACCCCAATGGGAAAACAGCCAAACAAAACACATATTGGGGGGGAAGTGATCATTTTGAAGCCCTCCACGTCACTCAACAAAACAAAACACTAAACTTTTAAAAGATTAGGGAAAAAAAGGTGATAGCAACGTAACAAAAGAGGAAAAAGAAAAAGAAAAAAAAGAAAACCCGAAAACAAACCTTTGGGGGATACATGTCACAGGGAAAGGGGCTTTTAAAATTTTGGGAGATTGGGGGTAAAATTTTTGGGAAATGGATGGTAAAATTTGGGTATAAATATAATGTATGCTTTTAAAATTTTTTTAAAAAAATAAAAATTATTGTTTAAACAAAAATTTTTCCATCTGCATGCTACATTCTTTTACTACAATGAAAATGTTTCAATGAAGGTGATGTACATGCTTTCCCGGGGAGAATATCAAAATGCAATTCAAAGGGGGGGGAAAAACAAAAAAACAAAGAAAAAACCCCTTTTTCCCCTAAAAAAAAAGATCCCAAAGTTCAAGCCATTTCTGTCAGTGACTCAAGATCAGAACGATAACAGAATTTTTTTCTCTCTCTCTCTCTCTCTCCCCCCTCATTTTCCTCTCAATTTTTTTTTTCTCTCTCTTTTTAAAAATATAATATATATATATATATATATAAAATATATAAAATTTTAAAATATATGGGATATCTAACCATCAAGTGCTTTTTATTTGTCTGTGCAAGTTCGGCGTATATAAAATTCCTTTATTATTATTGTATTGTTAAATTTTTATTTATATTTTTTTTAATTTTTTCTCTCTCTCTCTCTCTCTCTCTCTTTTTCTCCTCTCCTTTAATTTTTATATATATAAATAAAATTAAAATTTATAAATATATATATATATATAATATACATATATATAAAATATTTTTTATATTTATATATTTTAGTGGGAAAGTTTTTCGAATCTTTTGGGCAAAAATCTTTTTTATGATGGGAATGAAGGGAACTCTTTCCCCGCACTTGGTTTTTTCCCCACTCTATTTTATTTAATTTTATAGTTTGTATGTATTTTTGTATGAAAAGTATGTTTGTATGATTTAAGTTTGTAGGGATGTATTAGGGAAGTTGTAAGGATTATGATGCCCTGCATGTATGTAAGTATGTATGTAGGGATGTATGCATGTATGGAAAGTAGTATGTATGTATGTATTAAAGTTGTATGTTTATTGTATGTATGTAAAGGGAAAGTATGTATGATGATGTTTGTATGTATTATGTTTTTGTTTTAGTATGTATGTAAAGATGAATTTTGTTTAAAGATGTATGGAGTATGTATGATGCATTAAGTATTTTAGGATGTATGATGTATGAAAGTATTTTATGTAATGGATGTATGTATGTAGATTTGTATGTAGTATTATTGGGAAATTTTTTTTTAGTGGCATCCCCAGCTTTCCCCAAATACACGTTTTTAGATCCCTTTTTAAAATCGTTTCCCCCAATTTCATCGTGAGAAAAAATTTGGGGGAAGCCCTCCGTTTTTAAACTCAAGGATCCAAAAATAAACACCCCCTCCCATAGGCGGGTTTTTGAGCCGATAAACAATTTTTTTTTAATTTTAAATTTATACCTTTTTTTTGGGAAAATTAAAAAGAATCCCCTTTTAAAATTTTTTTTTTTTTTTCCTCCTCCCCCTTTCCCCTTTTTTTCTCTCTTCTTTTCTTTTAAAAAAAAAAAAATTTTTTTTTTTTTAAAAATTTAAAAATTTTTTAAAATATAATATGATGGGGTTTTTGATTAAAAATTATTTTTAGGGAATTTTTGGGTTTTTTCCCCCTTTTTTTTTTAAAAGGGTTTTTTTTTATAAATTTGAATTTTTGGGGTTTTTGGGGTTTGCAAAAAGAAAAATTTTTTTTAAAAATTTAAAAAACCCCTGTTTTTTTAGAATTTAGGGGATTGGTTCTTTAAAAAAAAAATTTTTTTTTTTTTGGGGTTGATTTTTTTTAATTTATGTTTTCCATATTAAATAGAAAAAAAAATAAAAAAAAATTTCAGGGCGGGGGCCTGAAGAAAAAATTTTTAATCTTCCTTTTTCTCTTTTTTTTTCCCCCCTTTTTCATTCCCCCCCTCTCCGCCCTTTCCCCCCTTTTTTTTTTCCCCCTTTCCCCCTTTTCCCTTTTTTCTCTTCTCTCCTCTCCCCCCCTTTTTTCCCCCCCTTTCATTTTCCCCCCCCCTTTTCCCCCCCCCTTTTTTCTCCCCTTTTTTCCCCTTTTTCTCCCTTTTTTTTTTATTTTTTTTTTTTTTTAATTATTTTTTTTTCCCTTTTTTGGGAAAAAACTTTTTTTTTTTTTTCCTTAAAACCCTCCTCAATCTGAAAGCTTCCACCTTCCGGGGGGCCCCCAAAGAAAGGTTCTAGGTAAAATGCCCTAACTTGGTGATTAATTCAAACTTTTCCCCCCTTTTTTGGGGCCTCCCTTTTTTTTCTTTTCTCCTCAAAATTTTCCCAAAACCCTCGGGTTTTTTTTTTTTAAAGCGTTGATGACCTTGATAAGGGGGGAAAATTTTTCCTTAATTTTAAATAATTTTTGAAGGAAAATTTAGGTGTTTTTTAAAAAAAATTTTGGGGGAAATTTTCCTGAAAAATTTCCAACCCAAACCCCCCAAAATCCTTGGATGAGACTAAAAACGGGCTCCAAATAAACACAAAGAACATCTGCAAAATTAAAAAAAGTTCCTTTTCAGAAGATAGGATTTTTCTGGGGAAGAAACCAAATTTAAAAACCGATACCCGGGATTTAAAATTAAAAAAAGAATATGCTTATTCCATTATCCTTTAAATAAAAAAATGAAACTCTCTCTCTCTC
>CM054141.1:24355877-24385877 GCA_028751875.1 Rapana venosa
TCCCCCCCTTTTTTTTTTCCCTTTTTCCCCCTTCCCACCTTTTCCCACCCTACCACCCAACCACCCCCACCTCCCCTCTACCATTCCCACAAAATCCCTTTCTCTCTCTTTGCCCTCCTAGGCAGGGTAAAATCCTTGGGGATTCATGATGAAGATGGTTCATGTCGAATGCCGATTGAATCTGGGATTTTAATTTTTTTTAAACGTTTTTAAAAAAAAATTATTGATTAAAAAAAAGTACAGCACTCTTGTAGATTAGTTCAGTGCAGATGTCACCTCTCTGTCTCCGTGTGTCTCTGTTTCTGTCTCTCTGTCTTTTCTTTCTGCTGTTTGTCTATGTCTCTGTCTCTGTCCTGTCTGTTTCTCCCTCTCTCTGTTTTCTAGTCTTTCCGCCAACCCCAACCTCTCTCTCTCTCCCACTCCCCTCTCTCTTTCTCTTCTCTCCCCCCTCTCTCTCCCCCTCTCTCTCTCTCCCTCTGTATCACCTCTCTCTTCTTTCTCCCCCCCCCCCCACTCTCTCTCTTTCTCCACCCCCCACTCTCTCTCTTTCTCCCCCTCTCTCTCTCCCCCTGTATCACCTCTCTCTCTCCCTCCCCTGTATTCACCTCTCTCTCTCTTCTTCTCCTCCCCCCCCCCACTCTCTCTCTCTCTCTCCCTCTCTGCAGCCCAAATTTCGTACAGAGAAATTTGCCGTGACGTAAAGTGGTATACATCAAAATAATCATACAATACAATACAATGTAATACAATGCAATGTAATACAATGAAATACAACACAACAACCCCAAGTAAAATAACAAAAACACAAACACACATTTCTTCATCTCATCTGCTCCCGTAACCCCCTCCAGGGTCGTAGGGGCACTGCAGTGACGAACGTTGCACCAGCTGGCTCCATTTGCGGCGGTTGTGGGCAAGTGCCTGGGTTGTGGAGAAGCTCTTCCCGGTCCATTCAGTGAAGTTATCTGCCCATTTCTTCTTCGGCCTGCCTCGCCTTCTCTTCCCCCCTGAAACAGACATTTTAAGAAGAAATGAAAAGAAGAAAAGCCCCAAGTAAAATTAACAAAAAAACACAAACTGACATTTTGAGAAGAGAGAACAGAAGAAAAACTCAAGTAAAATAACAAAAACACGGATAGATATTTTAAGCAGAGAGAAAAGAAGAAAAACTCCACGTAAAATAACAAACACACACACAGACATTTCAAGAGAGAGAAAAGAGGGAAAACTCCAAGTAAAAGAACTAAAAAACCCCGAAACAGACATTATGAAAAGAAAAAAATACAAAAAATTAAAGTAAATCAAACAAAAACACACAGACATTCTAAGAAGAGAGAAAAGATGGAAAGCCCCAAGTAAAATTAACAAAAAACACAAACTGACATTCTAAGAAGAGAGGAAAGAAAAAATACCAAGTAAAATAACAAAAACACACATCGATATTTAAGAAGAGAGAAAAAGAAAAACCCCAAGTAAAAGAACTAAAAAAACCCCAAACAGACATTATAAAAAGAAAAAAAATAAAAAAATTAAAGTAAATAACAAAAACCCACAGACTTTTTAAGAAGAAAAAGAAAAAAAACCCCAAAAAAAAACAAAAAAAACCCCCCCCAAAAAACCCTTATAAAAAAGAAAAAAACATTACCAAAAAAAAAACCCACAAAAAAACATTTTAAGAAGAGAGAAAAAGTAAAGAAAAAACCCTAACCAGAAAAATAAAAAAACAAAAAGACATTATACCGAGAGAAAAGAAAAGAAAAACCCCAAAAGTAAAAAATTTAAAACCCCACTCATTACATTTGAGAAAGGGGAGAAAAAAAACCCACAAAAAAAAAACCACACTCAATAAAATAACAAAAACCAACTGACATTTTCAGCAGAGAAAAAGAACACACCCCCTCTTCCCCCCCCCACCCCCCCAAAAACAACACAACAAACAACATTTTAAACAAGAGTCAGACCAAAAAAAAAAAAAAGGGCCACAAAAAAGACCAAACAAAAAATAACACAATATACCAAAAAAAAACCCCAAAAAAACATGCACCAAAATTTTGGGGAAAAAAAAACCCCCCCCTATTGTGTCGTAAAGTGGTTCTGTCCTTTAAGTGGACAGACACCTCAAAAGGGGGTAAGGGAAATTGCTCTCCTAGTCTGTTGTGTGGAAACTGACCATCATTTGTCCTTCATAAGGTGGGATGATGATGACAATAATAATAGTAATGATAATGATAATGATAATAATAATAATAATAATAATAATAATAATACACGGAATGTATACAGCGCTATATCTTGCAAAAAACAAACAAACCCAAATCAAAGCGTTTTCATTCATCCTAGTCTTTCACATGCAACCAGTTACAATTACTAGTTTTTACAAATTCAAATGTAAACACACACACAACACACACACACACACACACACCACACCACACACAAACACACACACACACCACACACACCCCACACACACACACACACACACATACACACACACACACACACACGCACAATTTAATAGCTTTTACAAATTCAAATGTAAACACACACACGCGCCCCAATTAATAGCTTTTTCAAATTCAAATGTAAACACACACACGCGCTCCCCTCCTCCCCCCACACACACGCACGCACGCACGCACGCACGCACGCTCACACCCCACACACACACCACACACACACACACACACACACACGCGGCCCCGCGCACACACACACACACACACACACACACAAACACACACACACACCCCACACACACACCACCACACACACACACACACACACACACACACACACACACACACACACACGTAAAAACACACACACACACACACACCCCACACACACACACACACACACACACACACACACACACACACACACACACACACACACACACTGGTTGTACACTCCGGCAGGGTGATTGGGGGGCGGGGAGGGGGAACAGGAGTTGGTTGTTGAGGGCAGGGACAGAAATGAGATGAAACAAGAGGGGAGAATCTTAGGTTTGAAATAAATGTGTCTTTAGCTGCCAATGCACAGAATACCGCGCGCAAATCGCAAGACCAGCAGTTCCAGAAATGAACCGTTTTTCTGTTATCTCTGTCAGCATGCAAGTCAGGTCAAGTCAAGTCAAGTCAAGTCAAATTTTTATTTCCAGATGGTACATTGAATAAGCAATGCATTTGCTTTTTGTCATCAAGCCATCTATCTAAAAACAAATTTCTTAATGATTATACTGAAATACTTACATTATTGCAACTTTTACCAATAAATTAAACCAGTAAAAAGAGGAAAATCGATAAGATGATACGTTGGAAAATACAAATTACACACATATGTATACACACGCACACACATAATCATACACACCTGCGCGCGTGCGCGCACACGTACACATAAACACTTACATAAAGAATGTTTTAAGAATTAAAAAAATAAAATCGTAAAACGTAAGGACAAACAAATTACTTCACCTTCTATATCAGCCATTCTTTCACGTTTACATTTTAGATAATAAAAAGGTACAGGAACAGAACATAATTAGAAAATACTAGGCATTCATTGCGTCTTTACTAACAAGTGTGTGGTGCATAGTGTATGTGTGTGTGTGTGTGTGTGTGTGTGTGTGTGTGTGTGTGTGTGTGTGTTGTGTGTGTGAAAGTCAAAGTCAAAGTCAAAATTTTATTTTCAGATGGTACATTGAATAAGCAGTGCATTTGCTTTTGTCATCAAGCCATCTATCTAAAGAAAAACAAGAGAGAAAAAAAGATAATATTTATGCAGACATAGAATAACCCCCCCCCCCCCACCACCACCTAATCCATGATAAACCATACAAATCAAACAAGAAAAGACAATAGCATATGCATACATGGAATTAAAAACAAAACATAAAACCCTGAACAATATTAAACCATACAATTCAAATAATTAAAAAATCTTGAAAATATATCTATCATAATACAAACAAACAAGCAACAAAGAAAAACCAAACAAAAAAAACCCACCAAAGAAGACAAAAAACAAAATTTTAAAAAAGACACACCAACTGCTTCCCCCCCCCCCTCGCACACACATACACACTGTGTGTGTGTGTGTGTGTGTGTGTGTGTGTGTGTGTGTGTGTGTGTGTGTGTGTGTGTGTGTGTGTGTGTGTGTTGTGTTGTGTGTGTGTGTGTGTGTAAATGAGCAGATTTTTCCAGGGAAAGTCAAAGAGTATTGTATTCCTTTGAAGGTTGTAATCTCAATTGAGTTTTTATTTGCTTATTTTTAAAATTTTTTAGCTGAGTTATGTTTTCATGTGTGTTAATATGAAACGATATAAAAGCATTTCCAGTTCACGTTCGGACAGTGTTCGCGTAGTTGAACTTCTAAACCCAGTTAGGGACAAAAATCCAGTTAAGGACACCTTACCCGCCTGTCCAAAATGACAAAAACAAACATAGGGACCAAAAAAAGGATTTGAACAAAACTTTTTACACTTGGCAGGCAGTTAAGAAATAAAAAGAAATACACCTTCAGATATTCAACCACAACGTGGTAAAGCCATTTTCTTCTTCTTCTTCTTTGTCGACGAACTCTCTAACAACTATTGTTTGTCTGTCATGTGAGTGAAAATGCATTGCATTGCCGTTAAGCACCTGACAAGTCAGGCCCAGCACATCCGACTTCGGCGAATGGGGGAGAGAATTGTGATCTTTTAAACCTTTCTAGGGGAAAAAAAGGGACAGGAGAATGGACCAAGAAGGCAGAAAATAGACAAAGAAGGAGGTGACAGGAAGAAACGAGACAAGCCAGAAAACAAAGAGAGGGATAGAAAAGAGGGGGAAAAGACACTGATCTTTAACTTTCCACACAACCACATCTATCCAGCACTCACTTTAATGTCTGTTTTCCATGTGTACCCCTCCAGGGACGGGATAGCTCGGTGGTCAGAGCACTCGCTTTCCTCCCAGCCAAGTTAAGCAGCATCAAGCGTGGTTACCACTTTGGATGGGTGACCGTTTGCGCCACGCCTTGGCTTCAGTACAGTTCCCCCGCAGTTCACCCAGCTGTAAATGGGTACATGCCCTCTTTAGGGTCAGAGAAGATAAAACAGCGAGGGAGAGGAGATGGGCGCCACCTGCCCTCACTATGCTGGCCCCTGGAGAAGATGAGGTCTCTGACGCCTCGCTCCCCTACGACCTTTACCTTTTAGCTTATCCCCCGCCTCCTCTCTCCACAATCATCAATACCCCATAGACAGCTTGCCGCGAAGATTACAGTAAATGGGCGAAAGCCGGAGAGGGGGGATGGGGGGGATGGGGGAAGGATTGTTAGAAAGTTTGACAAGAGTGTAAACATCGAGAAAATAAAACAACAACCACCCTTGCATATTGTTCTAAAAAGGCAAACAAACACAATGAAAGCTCACAAGTTTTTTTTTTAATTGTTTTATTTTCTCGGGAACTGGCTCAAGCCATGTTTGTAGAATGGCTTACAGATGCATTTTTATAGCAGGTTAGGAGATGTTTGGGTCGATATGTATTGTATTGTGTTGGGTTGTACTGTATTGTATTGTACTGCTTGTGTTGGATTGTACTGTATTGTGTTGTGTTGTATTGTATTGTATTATATTGTGTTGTGTTGTATTGTATTGTATTATATTGTGTTGTGTTGTATTGTATTGTATTATATTGTGCTGTGTTGTATTGTATTGTATTGCATTGTGTTGTGTTGTATTGTATTGTATTGCATTGTGTTGGATTGTATTGTACTGTATTGTATTATATTGTGTTGTGTTGTATTGTATTGTATATTGCATTGTGTTGTGTTGTATTGTACTGTATTGCATTGTGTTGGATTGTACTGTATTGTAATCGTGTTGTGTAGTATTGTATTGTATTGTGTTGCATTGTATTGTATAATATTGTACTGATTTGTATTGTACTGTATTGTATTGTACTGTATTGTATTGTACTGTATTGTATTGTACTGTATTGTATTGTACTGTACTGTATTGTATTGTATTGTACTGTATTGTATTGTACTGTATTGTACTGTATTGTACTGTACTGTATTGTATTGTACTGTATTGTACTGTATTGTACTGTATTGTATTGTGCTGTATTGTACTGTATTGTACTGTATTGTATTGTACTGTATTGCATTGTACTGTATTGTATTATACTGTATTGTACTGTATTGTACTGTATTGCATTGTACTGTATTGTATTGTATTGTACTGTATTGTATTGTATTGTACTGTATTGTACTGTATTGTACTGTATTGTATTATACTGTATTGTACTGTATTGTACTGTATTGCATTGTACTGTATTGTATTGTATTGTATTGTATTGTACTGTATTGTATTGTACTGTATTGTACTGTATTGTATTGTATTGTACTGTATTGTATTATACTGTATTGTATTGTATTGTACTGTATTGCATTGTACTGTATTGTACTGTACTGTATTGTACTGTATTGTATTGTACTGTACTGTATTGTACTGTATTGTACTGTATTGTACTGTACTGTATTGTACTGTATTGTACTGTACTGTATTGTACTGTATTGTACTGTATTGTATTGTACTGTATTGTACTGTATTGTACTGTATTGTACTGTACTGTATTGTACTGTATTGTACTGTACTGTATTGTACTGTATTGTACTGTATTGTATTGTACTGTACTGTATTGTACTGTATTGTACTGTACTGTATTGTACTGTATTGTACTGTATTGTATTGTACTGTATTGTACTGTATTGTATTGTATTGTACTGTATTGTATTGTATTATACTGTATTGTACTGTATTGTACTGTACTGCATTGTATTGTATTGTACTGTATTGTATTGTACTGTATTGTATTGTATTGTACTGTATTGTACTGTATTGTATTGTACTGTACTGTATTGTACTGTATTGCACTGTACTGTACTGTAGTGTATTATACTGTATTGTACTGTACTGTATTGTACTGTATTGTATTGTACTGTACTGTATTGTACTGTATTGTACTGTACTGTATTGTACTGTATTGTATTGTACTGTATTGTATTGTATTGTATTGTATTGTACTGTATTGTATTGTACTGTATTGTACTGTATTGTATTGTACTGTATTGTATTGTACTGTATTGTACTGTACTGCATTGTATTGTATTGTACTGTATTGTACTGTACTGTATTGTACTGTATTGTACTGTATTGTACTGTATTGTACTGTATTGTATTGTACTGTATTGTACTGTATTGTACTGTATTGTACTGTATTGTATTGTACTGTATTGTATTGTACTGTGTTGTACTGTACTGTATTGTACTGCATTGTATTGTATTGTACTGTATTGTATTGTACTGTATTGTATTGTATTGTACTGTATTGTACTGTATTGTACTGTATTGTATTGTACTGTATTGTATTGTACTGTTGGCCCAGGCCAAAAGCTGTGTCAGTTATTACTGTGTCAGCAAATTGCCAAGGCCTACACTAAAATGTTGTCATGTTGTAGTAAAATGTGTTGAGATTGCCTTCAGCCATGACAAGCTCTTAACATAACAACCTGCGCTCTCCTTTATGAAAGGAGAAAAAAATCCTCTGAAGTCGGAGTATGGCTGCCTATATGGCGGGGTACTTGAAAAGAGTCATACACGCAAACTTCTCATCCGGTGTGCTTCCTATCTCACAGTGATTCCCAGGTGGGATGAGTGAGTCAGAGTGCATGTTCTGGGTGACCCCCTAGGGTGTACAGCTGGGGAACGCTTAACAACAACAATAAAAACAACAACAACAACGTACTGTACTGTACTGTATTGTATTGTATTGTATGTATTGTAATGTAGTGTAGTGTAGCGTAGCGTAGTGTAGAGCAGTGTAGAGTAGTGTAGTGTAGTGAAGGTAGGGTAGTGTAGTGTAGTGTAGGGTAGTGTAGTGTAGTGTAGCGTAGCGTAGTGTAGAGCAGTGTAGAGTAGTGTAGTGTAGTGTAAGGGTAGGGTAGTGTAGTGTAGTGTAGGGTAGTGTAGTGCAGTGTAGAGTAGTGTAGTGTAGTGTAGTGTAGTGTGGTGTGGTGTAGTGTAGTGTAGGGTAGGGTAGTGTAGTGTAGTGTAGTGTAGTGTAGTGCAGCGCAGTGTAGTGTAGTGCAGTGTAGTGTAGTGTAGTGTAGTGTAGGATAGTGTATACCACTTTAAGTCATGGCAGATTTCTCTCCATGAAATTCGGGCTGCTCTCCCCGTGGAGAGTGTAGGCCACAAGAGCAGCGCCACCCATTATTATTTTTCTTTTCCTGTCTACAACTGTATGTTGGTTTCCTATCAGAGTGGCTTTTTTCTACAGGGGCATAACTCTCTTGTTACCATGGGGTCTATTACATGTACTAAATGAGCATTGCACACGAGAACGTTTTATTATCTCGTCCGAAAGACTAGTACCCAGACCGCCACTCAAAGTTTCAGCCACACACAAACGGGGATCGAACCATTATACATTTGAAACCCGGACTTTTCGCTTTCTAGGCAGGTGTATTAGCTCTAGACCACCGATCCACCATCTGTCTATCTGTCTATCTATCTGTCTGTCTATCTATCTATCTATCTATCTATCTATCTATCTATCTATCTATCTATCTATCTATCTATCTATCTATCTATCTATCTATCTATCCATCTATCCTATCTACTATCTATCTATCTGTCTAACTATCTGTCTATCTATCTGTCCTAATATCCATCTATCCTACTATCTATGTATGTATGTAGTATGTATGTATGTATGTATCTAACACCTACCTATCTATCTAACTACCTATCTACCTATCTACTACCTATCTACCTATCTACCTATCTGTCGAGTCTATCATCAATCTATCTATCATACTATATCTATCTATCTATCATCTATCTATCTTCTATCAATCTATCCTATCTATCTAATCAAATCCCTTAGACAGTGGAAGGCTCCATGAAGATTTTTCAAAGCACCTATCTACCTATCTATCTACCTATCTACCTAACTATCTATCTACCTATCTAACCTATTGTCTGTCTATTCTAGCTATCTATCAATCTCTCTTTCTAATCTATCTATCTATCTATCTATCTACTATCTATCTATCATCAAATCCCTTAGACATGGAGGGCTCCTATGAAGATTTTCAAGAAGCACCTATCTTCCTATCTATCTACCTATCCTACCTATCTATCTATCCTACCTATCTACCTAGCTGTCTGTCTATCTATCTAGCTATCTATCTATTCTATCTATCAATCTAATCTATATATCTATCTATACCTATCCTACCTATCTGTCTGTCTGAGTCTATATCTTATCTATCTAGCTATCTATCTATCTATCTACTATCTACTATCTTCTATCATCTATCTATCTACTATCTATCTATCAATCTATCAAATCCCATAGACAGTGGAGCTCCTATGAAATTTTTCAAGAAGCATCCCCACTACCTAATCTCCCTAAAGGGTCCCCTCTGCTATTCCGTAGCAAATCGTTCCACCAACTCAGGCTATACCAGTCCTCTACTCCTGATGTTTGTCTTCCCCATCGTTTTCTCTGTCTGCCTCTTCACGTCTCCCCTCCTTGTACTGTCCCTGTAGTAGGGACATCTTGGCCAGTCCAGATGTTCGTGTGACGTGCCCGAACGATCTTGATTTCAAAAGTGTTACATAGCCAAAAGGGTAAAATGAGTTACTAATTCCCTTTGGTAAAAGAGGTTGGCAAAACGTTTACGTAATTTTTAGCCGAGATAGTAGAGGTTATTTTGGTTTATGTGTGTTGTGTGTGTGTGTGTGGTTGTGTGTGTGTGTGGGTTGTGTGTGTTTTTGTGTGTTGTGTTCGTTTCTTATATTTAACGTTTGTTCTTATTAGTAAATTTTAGCGTGTGTGTGTGTGTGTTGTGTGTGGTGTGTGTGTGTGTGGGGTGGTGTGTGGTGTTGCGGTGTGTATTTGGTGGTTTCGTTTTTTAAAATTTAACGTTTTTCCTATTAGTCATATTAGATGATTGTGGTGTGGTTGTGGTGGGTGGGTGGTCTGTATGTGTATGATGTATGTAGGGTGTGGTGTGGGGTTGTGTGTGTGTGTGTGGTGTGTGGGGTGTGTGTGTGGCCGTTCGTTCTTGTATTTAGCGTCTGTTCATATATGTGTAAGTGTGGTGTGTGTGTTGTGTGTGGTGTTGTGTGTGTTTGTGTGTGTGTTGTGTGTGGTGTGTTAGGTGTTGTGTGTGTTCTTTCGTTCTTTATTTTAGGTCGTTCAAAAGTGATATTAGAAGGTGTTTGGTGTGTGGTGTTGTGTGTGTGTGTGTGGTGTGTGTGGTGTGTGTGTGTGTCTGTGTGTGGTGTTGTGTGTGTGATGGTTGTGTTCGTGTGTGTATGTGTTTTGGGTGGTTTTCGTTCTTATAAAACATTGTTCACTATTAGTGTAAGACGATTTTGTTGTGTGTGGTGTGTGTGTTGTGTGTGTGTGTTGTGTTTTGGTTGTGTGTGTGTGTGTGTGTTGTGTGTCTGTGTGTGTATGGTTTTTGTGTGTGGTTCTTTCTTTTTTTTTAAACATTGTTTCACTTTTTGGGAATTAGACGATGTGTGTGTTGTGTTTTTGTGTGTGTGTGGTGTGTGTGTGTGTGTGTGTTTTTGTGGTGTTATTCTTATATTTAACGTGGGGTTTCATATTGTGATTTAGATGATGTGTTGTTGTTGTTTCGATTTTACGTTTTTCCTCAAGTGTATTAGACGAGGGGGAAGGGAGGGAGGGGACATTGTGTTGATGGTTGTTGCGGGAAAATTTTTGGTATCTGTTGCAAAAATACCCTAGGCAGTATAAAGAAAAAGGTAAGCAATGATAACAACAAATAAAAAATAAGAAATGCTATGCGACTTAATTTTAAACAAATGTCCTATGGGACTTTTCTTTAAGATTTTTTTAGAAATCCCAAAATCAATTTTTGAATACTTATCCAAGGCATTTCAAAAAAAAAAGTAATAATGGTTTTAGTGTGGGGTTGTGTGTGTGGTTGGGGTGGTATGTGTGTGTTGTTGTGTTGTATGTGTTTGTGTGTGTGTGTGGTGGTTGTGTGTGGTTGTGGTGGTGTGTCCGTTCGTTCTTGTATTTGCGTCTGTTCATTTAAAAGGATTAGATGGGTTTGTTTGTGGTGTGGGGTGTGTGTGGGTTGTGTGTGTGTGTGTGTTTTGGGTTTTGTGTTTTTCGTTGTTCTTTATTTGCGTCTGTCACTTATTGATTTGGGGTTGTGTGTTGTGTGTTGTGTGTGGTGTGTGTTGTTGGTGTGTGGGTGGTGTTTGTTTTTGGTGTGTGTGTTGGTGAGTGTTTGTTTGTAGGTATGTGTATTTTTGTGTGTTGTTTTTTTGTATTAGCGTCGTTATTAAAAAGTGTATTAGACGGTGTGTGTGTGGGTGTGTGGTGTGTTTGTGGTGGTGTGTGTGTGTGTGTTAGTTGTGTGGTAGTGTGTGTGTCTCGTGTGGGGTTTTTCGAATGATGTTTTAGCCCCAGATGACTTTTTTTTCGATTTTTTTCCTTTTCATACCATTTAAGTCCGGGAGAATTTTTTCCCGCATAAAAATCCGGCTGCTCTCCTCCCGGGAGAGGGCGCGCCACAGAGCAGCGCCCCCCATCTTTTTTTTTACCCGTCTCAATGTAATTGTTTCCCCATCAGTGGGTTTTCTCCAGAATTTTGCAGACACAACTTTTTGTTGCTGGGTTCTTTTACCCGGGGTAGATAAATTTAGTAACCTCGGGCCTCTTTACGTTTCCCCTCCGAAAGACTGCACCCGGGCCCCCACTCTGGATAACGAACAGTTTTGGGCCTAAACGGGGGGTCAAAAAACCCGCACACTTCTGACCCGGACTTTTGCTTTTGGAGGGAATTTCCTTGGACAATTCCCCGGGATTTATTTCATTTTTATTTTACTTTATTCTTTTTTTTCGAGGAAAAAAAAATAAGCAATTTTTGTCCCTTTTTTATACAGTCCCCCCTGTAGCGGTTTTGTAAATTTGTCCCTGTCTAATTTTGTTCCCCGGGACAAAAGACCTATCTTACGAAAAGCGGAACAGGATGTAAGTGTTTTTTGGTGTTGGAGAGGGGGTGTGTTTTTCCCCCGTTTCTTTTTTTATCTTTTTGTGGGGTTTTCTTTCGCCCTTTCAGAATCAGTGACAGAGAAGTAGACAGGCTAAAGATTCATTTTTCCCCCAAAATGATTTTCTCTCCCCAACCAAAAAAACTTATACATCGCTTTTTTTAAGTTTGGCGCGGCGCGCGCGGGTGTGTCTGTGTGGTGTGGGTAGTGTGTAGGGGTTTGTGTGTGTGTGGGTGTATGTCGTAGGGGTGTGTGTGTGGTTTGTCTTCTTGCATTTTGTAACTTTTTTTCTTTTTCTTTCCCCAACAGTTTTCGGTTTGTCAAACTTTTAAAACTATCCCAAATCTTTTTTCTGTCTGTTTTTTTTTCACCTGTCGTATGTCTGCCGATTGCTCTCTCTGTCCCCGTTGTTTCTGTCTCTCTGCCCCGTCTGTCTTTGCTCTCTGTCCTGTAAATCTGTGTGTGTCTTCTGTACTTGCTCTCACTCTCTCTCTCACTCTCTTCCCCCCCCTCTCTTCTCTTTTTTTTGGTTTCTGTCTGCCCCCCTGCGTGTTTTCTTGTCTGTCTGTCTGTTTCTCTCTTTCTCTATTCTTATTTGTCGGTTTTCGTGTCTGGTTTCTCTCGTCTCGCGTCCTTTTTTATGTTATATGTATAAAACAAAAACGAACAGAGACCGACGACACAAATACCACAGCACACAAACGACACACACAACCCGCAACATGACACACACACAGACCACACAGACAACACACACACACAGGACAAAACAGACCCACCCCCCCCACACCCCACCCCCCACACCCACCCACACCCCCCCCCACCACACCCACCCCCCACAACCCACACCCCACACACACACACACACCCCACCCACAACCCCCCCCACCCACCACACACAGACCCACCACACCCACCCACCCCCACACACCCCACCACAGACCCCCACACCACTCACCCACACAAAAACCCCAAAAAACACCCCCCACACACCCACCCCCCCCACCCACACACCCACCCACCCCCAAACACACAACCAGGGGGGATGTCTGCTTTTCCCTGGTGTGTGGGACTGGCCAGCACACCGACGTTGCTAGTGTACCAGAAAAAAACCTTAGTCGGCGTAACTGCTCCATAGCTTTCCCAAAAATGAGGGGCTCCAAACCAACACCACACACACCAACACACCCCACAACACCAAAACCACACCCACCCCCAACACCCCACCAACCACCAACCCCAACACCCACCCAACAACCACCCAAAACCCCCACCACACGCCAACTCCACACACCACCAACCCCCACCCAACAAAACATCCACTTTCTACCTTAACCCAAAAAATTCCAAAAAAAACAACCCAACACAACCCAAAAAAACCCCCCCCCAAAAACCCCAACACAAAACACCAAAAACCCATACAACACAAAAAAAAAAACCCCAACTTTTACAAAACAAAATTCACTTTAAAACCCCCTCATACAACCATCCAAACCCAAACACACCCAAAAAAAAAATTTCTTCAAATAACACCACCAAAAAAACTTTCCCAAACCCCACCCAAAAAATTATAAACCCCACATGCACCACATAATATACAAAAACCCAACCCAATCACGCCAAACACCCCCCACAAAAAACCAAAACCCACCAACACAACACCCACACACACACACCCACAAAACACCACACCCCCACACACCACCCACAACCCATACCCCACTTTCCATACAAAAACCCAAAATACTTTCATTTCCCACACACCCCCACCAAAACAAAAACCCAAATCATACAAATTTCATACAAACACCCCCACAACCAAAAATACACACACAAACACCCCAAAAAAAATTTTCTACCAACACGCAAAGCACCCACACACCACCACACACACACGCACACCACACACCACCCACAACAAACAAAATCTTTTCCACATACAAACATATTTTCAAAATCCCAAAAATCACACCCCTTTTTCCACACCGAAAACCCCTAAAAACTACTACAACCACACACGCCCCACATACACCAATAACCCCAAACACCCCCTTTACTACAACCACACACATATCACAAAATAATCAACTACATAAAAACATCTTCACCCAAAATTCACACACACACCGCCCCCCAAACACACAAACACAAAGTTTTTTTTTGTTTTTTTTAAAATTTTTTTTTGGGGAGTTTGTTTTCATGTGTTTTTTAATATAAAACGTTTTAAAAAAGCTTTTTCCAGTTCCGTTCGGACAGTGTTCGCGTATTTGGGAATTCAAAAACCAGTTGGGGAAACAAAAATCCAGTTAAGGACCCCTTTTACCCGCCTGCCCAAAAATGACAAAAAAAAAAAACATAGGGCCCAAAAAAAAGGATTTGAACAAAAACTTTTTACACTTGGCAGGAATTTAAAGAAATAAAAAAAAATACCCCTTCAGATATTCACCCAAAACGTGGTTAAAAGCCATTTTCTTTTCTTCTTCTTTGTGGGACGAACTTTTTAACAACTATTGTTTGTCTGTAAATGTGAGTAAAAATGCTTTTGCATTCCCCGTTAAGCACCTGACAAGTCGGGCCCCCACCCACACCCGACTTCGGCGAAGGGGGGAGAGAATTGTGTTTTTTTTTTAAAACTTTCTGGGGGGAAAAAAGGGACAGGAAAAGGCCCAAAGAAGGCAAAAAAATAGACAAAAAAGGGAAAGGTTTGGAGGAAGAAACGAGCAACCCGGGAAAACAAAGAGAGGGATAGAAAAAAAGGGGGAAAAGACCTGATTTTTAAAATTTTCCACAAAAACCCACATCTTTTCCAGAAAACTTTAATGTCTGTTTTCCATGTGTACCCCCCCGGGAGGGGAAAAGGCTCGGTGGGTCAGGGCACTCGTTTTCCTCCCAGCCAAGTTAAGCGGGCATAAAAGCGTGGTTTACCATTTTGGGTTGGGGGAAACCGTTTGCGCCACCCCTTGGCTTCGTACAGTTCCCCCGAGTTCCCCCAAAGCTGTAAATGGGTCATCCCCTCTTTGGGTAAGAAAAGAAAACCCCCAGCGAGGGAGAGGGATGGGGGCCACCTGCCCCCCAACTATGCTGGCCCCTGGAAAAGTTGAGGTTCTGACGCCTCGTCCCTACGACCTTTCCCTTTTTAGCTTACCCAACCCCCTCCTCTCTCCACAATTTAAATCCCCCATAACAGCTTGCCCGAAGTTTCAGTAAATGGGCGAAACCCGGGGAGGGGGGGGGATGGGGGGGGGGGGGGGGAGGGGGGGAAGGGGATTGTTAGAAAGTTTGCCCAAGAGTGTAAACATCGAGAAAATAAAAAAAACAACCCCCTTGATATTGTTCAAAAAAGGCAAACAAAAAAAACAAGGGGTTTGCTCAAAAGTTTTTTTTTTAATTGTTTTATTTTCTGGGAAAAAAAAAAATTGGCTAAAACCCATTTTTTGTAAAAAGGTTCCCAGAGGGCTTTTTATTGAAAGGTTAGGAGATTTTTGGGTCGTTATGTATTGAAATTGTTTGGGTTGTCTGTTTTGTTTTGTACTGTTTGTTTTGGGAAATTGTACGGGTTGTGTTGTGTTGTTTTGTTTTTGTATTTTTATTGTTTTGGGGTTTTGTTTTGGGTTTTGTATTTTTTTGGGTGTTGTGTTGTTTTTGTATTGTATTTTTTATTGTGCTGTGTTGTATTGTATTGTATTGCTTGGGTTGTGTTGTTTGTTTTTTTTTGCATTTTTGTTGGTTTTTTTGGGTACTGTATTGTAAAAATATTGTGTTGTGTTGTATTGTTTTGTATTGCATTGTTTTGGGTTTTGGGTTTTGTCCCGTTTTGGCATTGTGTTGGATTTTTACTGTTTTGTTCGTGTTGTGTAGTATTGTATTGTTTTTGTTGCATTGTATTGTATAATATGGTAGGGATTTGTATTGTACTGTATTGAAATTTTTTAACTGTATTGTATTGTACGGTTTTTGTATTGTATGTTTTGTATTTTTACTGTATTTTGTATTGTTTGTATTGTACTGTTTGTTTGTACTGTATTGTACTGTATTGTACTGAAACTGTATTTATTGTACTGTATTGTACTGTTTTGGGTACTGTATTGATTGTGCTGTAGGGGTTACTGTATTGTACTGTATTGTATTTACTGTTTTTTCATTTTTCCTGTATTGTATTATAAAAAATTGTACTGTATTGATGTATTGAATTTTTTACTGTTTTGTATTTTATTGTTGTATTGTTTTGTATTGTATGTATTGAACTGTTTGTACTGTATTGTATTTTTCTGTATTGTACCTGTATTGTACTGTATTGCATTGTATGTTTGTATTGTTTTGATTGTATTGTACTGTATTGTATTGTACTGTTTTGTACTGTTTTGAAATTGTATTGTACTGTTTTTTTTATTTTTACTGTTTTGTATTTTTATTGAAACTGTTTTGAATTGTACGGTATTTTTCCCTTTTAATTGTATTGTACTGTATTGTATTGTACTGTATTTGTATTGTACTGTTTTGTACTGTATTGTACTGTATGTTTTTGTACTGTTTTTGTACTGAAACGTATTGTACTGTATTGTATTTTGTTTTTTTTTTTGGAAAAATTTGTACTGTATTGTACTTTTTTTGTACTGTATTTTTATTTGTACTGTATTGTACTGTTTTTTACTGAAATTATTGTACTGTATTTTTACTGTATTGTATTGTACTGAAATGTATTGTACTGTTTTTGTACGTTGTTTTTTTAACTGTATTGTATTTTGTTTTGGTTTTGTACTGTATTGTACTGTATTGTTTTTGTATTGTACTGTATTTTTATTGTATTATACTGTTTGTACTTATTGAAACGGGACTGCTTTTTTATTGTTTTGTACTGTATTTTTTATTTTTAACTGAATTGTTTTGTATTGAAATGTTTTTTACTGTATTGTATTGTACTTTAATGTATTTTTACTGTATTGCACTGTACTGAAATGTAGTGTATTATCTGTATTGTACTGTACTGTTTTGGGACTTTTAATTGTTTGTTTTTATTTATTGTACTGTATTGAAATTTTCTTTATTGTACGTATTGTATTGTACTGTATTGTTTTGTTTGTATTGTTTTTTCTGTTTTTGTATTGTACTGTATTGTACTGTTTTGTTTTGGACTGTATTGTATTGTACTTTTATTTTTACTGTACTGTTGTATTGTTTTGGTACTGTTTTGACTGTACTGTATTGTCTGTTTTTACTTTTTATTGTACTTTATTGTATGTATTGTATTGTACTGTATTGTATGTATTGTACTTTTATTGAAACTGTTTGTATTGTACTGTATTGTATTGTACTGTGTTGTACTGAAATGTTTTGTACGGGCATTGTATTGTATTGTACTGTTTTGTATTGTACTGTATTGTATTGTTTTGTACTATTGTACTGTATTGTACTGTATTGTTTTGAAATGTATTGTATTGTACTTTTTGGCCCAGGCCAAAAGCTGTGTCAGTTTTTAAACTGGGGTCAGCAAATTCCCAAGGGGCCCTAAAACTAAAATGTTGTCATGTTGTAGAAAAATGTGTTGAGATTGCCTTCGCCATGAAAGCTCTTTAACATAAAAACCCTGCGCTCCCCTTTAGGGAAAGGAGAAAAAAACCCTTTCTAAAGTCGGAGTAGGGCCCTGTTTATGGGGGGTATTTAAAAAGAGCCCATACACGCAAAATTCTCACCCGGGGTGTGCTTCCTTTCCCGTTTTCCCCAAGGGGGGGATGGAGTGGTCAGATTTGCTTTGTTCTGGGTGCCCCCCTTGGGTTTGTACAGCTGGGGGAACGCTTAACAACAAAAAAAAAAAACAACAAAACAACGTACTTTTTACTGTACTGTATTGTATTGTATTGTAGGGTTTTGGTAATGTAGTGTGTGGTGGTAGCGTTAGTGTGGGAGCTTTTGTAGGTAGTTTTTGTGTAGTGAAGGTGGGTATTTGTAGTGTATTTGTGGGGGTAGTGTAGGTAGTGAGCGTAGCGTAGTGTGAGCAGTGTTGTGTAGTGAAAGTGTAGTGAATTAAGGGTGGGGTTGTGTTTTAGTGTGGGTTTAGTGTAGTGCAGTGTGGGGTTTTGTGTAGTGTGGGTTTTGTGTAGTGTGGTGTGGTGTAGTGTTAGTGTGGGTAGGGTAGGGGAGTGTAGTGTAGTGTAGTGTGTGAAAGGCAGTTTTGTGTAGTGCAGTGTAGTGTAGTTTGTGTAGTGTAGGATAGTGTAAAACCCTTTAAGTCATGGCAGATTTCTTTCCATAAAATTCGGGCTGCTCCCCCGTGGGGGAGTGTAGGCCACAAGGCAGCGCCCCCAAATTATTATTTTTTTTTTTCCTGTTTTACAACTGTATGTTGGTTTCCTATCGGGATTTGGGTTTTTTTCTACGGGGGCATAACTCTCTTGTTACCAGGGGGGTTTTTTCATTTTACTAAATGGCATTGCACCGAGGAACGTTTTTTTTTTCGTCCAAAAGCCTGGGGTACCCGGGACCCCCCAACTCAAATTTCAGCCCCACACAAAAAAAGGGGGATCGAACCATTATACATTTAAAAACCCGGACTTTTCGCTTTCTAGGCGGGTGAAATTAGTCTAGCCACCGACCCACCATCTGTCTATCTGTCTATTATCTGTCTGTTTTATTATCTATCTTTTTTCTATCTATCTATCTACTATTTTATCAAATCTATCAATTTTATCTATCTATTATTATTATCTATCCCTCTATCTACTTTTTATTTTTCTATCTGTCTATTTTTGTCTATCTATCTGTCTATCCATTTTTCTTACTATTATTTTTTTTGTATTATGTTGTATGTATGTATGTATCTATCTACTACCATCTTTTCATTCCCTATCTACCTATCTATCACCTATCTCCCTTTATCTACCATTGTCTGTCTATTATTTTTATCTTCTATCTTTTCAAATCTATCTTTATCTATTTTTCTATCTATCTATCTATCTATTTATCTATAAATTTTCCCTTTAGCAGGGGGAGGCCCCTATGAAGATTTTTAAAGAAGCCCCCAAATCTCCCCTATCTATCTACTTCTCCAAATCTATCTATCTCCCTATCTTCCTATCTGTCTGTCTATCTATCAAATCTATCTATTTTTCTTTTCTTCTATCTATCTTCTATTTAATCTATTATCTATTTATCTATCAAATCCCTTGGGACGTGGAGGTCTAGGGAAGATTTTTCAAAAAGCACCATCTACCTATCTTTTTCTACCTATCTCCCTTATCTATCTTCAAACCTTTTCAAACCTATCTGTCTGTTATCTATTATCTATTTTTTAAAATCTATCTATCTATCTTTCTATCTTCTTTCTATCCTTATCTACCTATCTGTCTGTCTGTCTATCTATCTATCTATCAAATTATCTATCTATCTTTCTATTATCTACTATCTATCTATCTATCTATTATCTATCTTTCTATCTATCTATCAAACCCCTTAGACAGTGGAGGCTCCTATGAAGTTTTTCAAGAAGCATCCCCCCCCTCGACTCCCAAAAGCCCTCTGCTTTCCGTAGCAAATCTTTTCCACCAAGGCTCCCAGCCCTCTACTCTTGATTTTGGGTTTTCCCCCTTCGTTTTCCCCTTGTTGCCTTTTTCCAGGGTCTCCCCCCTTGTATTGTTCCCTGTAGTAGGACAGTCTTGGCCCCCAGATTTTTGTGTGACGTCCCCCCGAACGACTTGGTTCAGAAGGGGTTACTTGAGCCCAAAAGGCTAAAATGAGGGTTCCCAAAATTACCTTTGGTAAAAAGGGAATGGTTGAGCAAAACGTTTACGAAATTTTTACTGCCCGAGTTTTTTTAAGAGGTTTTTTTTGGCTTATGTGGTTGTGTGTGTGGGTGTGTGTGTGTGGGTGGTGTTGTGTGTGTGGGGTGTATTTGTGTTTTTGTTTTCGTTCTTATATTTAACGTTTTTTAAATTAAATTAGTGTTTTTTAGGATGTGTGTTTTTAATTTTTTTTGTGTGTGTGTGTGTGTGTGTGTGTTGTGTGTGTGTGTGTGGTGTGTGCGCTTTTTGTGTATTTGTGTGGGGTTTTCGTTCTTATTTAAAACGTTTGTTCACAAATTAGTCATATTAGTGATGTGTGTGTGGGTGTGTGTGGGGTTTTGTGTGTTTTGTGTGTCTGTTGTGTATGTATGTATGTATGTGTGTGTGTTTTGTTTTTGTTGTGGGGTGGGGTGTGTTTTTGGTGGGTGTGTGTGTGTTTTGTGTCCGTTCGTTTTGTATTTAGCGTCTGTTCACTTTATGTGAAAAGTGTGTGGGGTGTGTGTGTGTGGGGAGTGTGTGTGTGTGTGTGTGTGTGTGTGTGTGTGTGGGGTGTTTTAGAGTGTTTTTTGGGGGGTTTTTTTTTTGGTTCATTCGTTCTTTTTTTAGGTTGTTCAAAAGTAAAATTTTAAAAGGTGTGTGTGTTGGGGTGTTTTGTGTGTGTGTGTGTGTGTGTGTTGTGTGTGTGTTGTGTTTTGTCTGTGTGTGTGTGTTTGTGGGGGTGTGTATGTGTTTTTGTGTCTGTGTGGGGTATGTTGTTTTTTGTTGTGTGTTCGTTTTTAATTTTTAAACCCTTTCTGTTCACATTGTGATATTAGACGATGTGTGTATGTTTTGTGTGTGTGTGTGTGTGTGTGTGTGTGTTTGTGTGGTGTGGGGGTTGGGGTGTGTGTGTGTTGTGTTTCTGTGTGGGGTATGTGTATTTTTGTGTGTGTTCGTTCTTATTTTTAAAACTTTCTGTTCACTATTTGGGATATTAGAGGGATTTTGGGGGGTGTGTGTTTTTGGTGTGTGTGTGTGTGGTGTGTGTGTGTGGTATTTGTGTGTGTTAGTTCTTATTTTTAAAGGTCTGTTCTCTTTTTGTGATATTAGATGATGTTTTGTTGTTGCTTCGTTTTTTACGTCTGTTCATAAATTTGATATTAGCGAGGGGAAAGGGAGGGGGGGGACATTGTTGTTGAGGGTTGTGTGCTGTGAAATTTGGGTTTATCGGGTTGCTAAAATATCCTGGGAAAGTATACGGGAAAAGGCTAAGCTTTGATAAAACTATAAATAAAAAAAGAAATGCAAATTGCGACTTATAAATATAACAAATTTTTTTAAGGACTATTCTTTTTAAAGATTTTGTTATACAAAAATCCCAAAATCAATATTTTTGAATATTTTACCCAAAAGGCTTTTTCAAAAAAAGGGAAATTTAATAAGGGTTTTTAGTTTGATGTGTGGTGTGGTGTGGTGTGTGTGTGTATGTGTGTTTCTGTATGTGTGTTGGGGTATGTGTGTGTGTGTGTTGTGTGTTTGTGTGTTTTGTGGGGTTGTGTTTGTGTCCGTTCGTTCTTGTATTTAGCGTTGTTCACTAAAAGGGTAAATTAGATGGCGTGTGTGTTGTGTGTGTTGGGGTGTGTGTGTGTTTTGTGTGTGTGTGTGTTATGGGGTTTGTGTTTTTCGTTGTTTTTGTATTTAGGGGTTGTTCACTTTAAGTGATTTTTGGGACGGTGTGTGGTGTGTTGTGTGTGTTTTGGGTGTGTGTGTGTGGTGTGGTGTGTGGGTGTGTATGTGTGTGTGTTTTGTGTTTGAGTGTTTGTTTTTTTAAGGTTGTGTACTTTTGTGTGTTCGTTCTTTCTTGTTTTTTTGGTCTGTTCCTTAATTTGATTTTAAAGGAGGGTTTTGTGTGTTTTTTGGTTTTGTGTGTGTGTGTGTGTGTGTGTGTGTGTGTGTGTGTGTGTGTTTTATGTCTGTGTGTGTATGTTTTGTGTTTCGTGGTGTGTTTTGAATGATGTTTTTAGAGATGATTTTTTTTTTCGTTTTTTTTCCCTTTTCATACCATTTTAAGCACGGCGTTTTTCTCTGCAAAAAAAACTCGGCTGCTCT
Source organism: Rapana venosa (assembly GCA_028751875.1). NCBI lineage: Eukaryota > Metazoa > Mollusca > Gastropoda > Neogastropoda > Muricidae > Rapana > Rapana venosa. The sequence goes on from CM054141.1 coordinate 24,377,835, forward strand.
CCCTCCCGGGGGGAAAAGAGCGCTCGCCAAAGAGCGGGCGCCACCCATCATTTTTTTTTACCTGTCTGAACTGTAATTGTTTCCCTACCCGTGTGGTTTTTTTCCCCAAAATTTTTGGGCCCAGACACAACTTTCTTGTTGCCGTGGGTTTTTTTACGCGGGGGCAAAGATAAATTCTATGAAACACTGGGGCCCTCAGTTTTTCGTCCCTTCCGAAAGACTAGAAACCCAGCCCACCATATGGATAACAGAACATTTTTGGGCCCTAAAGGGGGGTAAAACCCCGCACACTTCTGCCCCGGAAACTTTTCGTTTTTCTGGGAAAGGTAAATTTTACCTTAGAGCACAGATTCCCGGTTTATTTTTTTTATTTTTATTTTACTTTATTCTTTTTTTATCGGGGATAACAGAATAAGCATTATGTCCCCTTTTTATATCAGTCCCCCCGGGGTATGCGGTTTTTTAAATTTGGGCGATTTTTTATTTTTAATTTATTTTTCCCCCCCGGCACAAAAAGGGCCTACTTTACGGGAAAAAAGGGGAAAAGGATTTTAAAGTTTGTGTATGTGTTTTGGAGAGGAGAGGGTGTTTTTCAAACCCTTTCTTTTTTTTTTCTTTTTGTTGGGGGTTTTTTTTTCGCCCTTTTTAGAGATCAAGTGACAGAGAATGTCAGACGGCTAAAAGCATTCATTGTTCCAAATTATTCCTTTTTTCTCCCCAAAAAACAAAACCCTTTTACCCCTCGCTTCTTTTTAAACTTGGCGCGCGCGCGCGCGGCTTTTGTGTGTCTGTGTAGGTGTGGGTATGTGTGTAGGGGTTTGTTTTGTGTGTTTGGGGTTTTGTCTGTAGGGGGGTGTGGTGTGTTTGTCTTCTTGTTTTGTAACTTTTTTTTTTTTTTTTCTCTCTCACACACAGTTTCGGGGTGTCAAACTTTTAAAACTATCCTAAACTATTTCTGTCTTTTTGTTTTTTCACTCTTTTCTGTATGTTTGCCCATTGCCTCTCGTTCCGTTGTTTCTTTTCTCTTGTTCCGTTGTCTTTTACTCTCTGTCTCTGTCTAAACTGTGTGTGTCTCTCTGTACTTTCTCTCACTCTCTCCTCACTCTCTCTCCCCCCCCTCTTCTCTCTTTGTCTTGGTTTCTGTCTGCCCGCCTTTCGGCTTGCTTGTTGTCTGTTTGTTTCTCTCTTTCTTATTTTTTATTTGTCGGTCTCTCTGTGTCTGTGTTTCTCTCTGTCTCGCTGTCTTTTATAAAATGTATATTGTATAAAACCCCAAAAAACAAAAACCCCCAGGAGACACAGCAGACACACACATACCACAGACACACACACACAGACACACAACACAGGGCACCCCCAAAAGACACACAACAGACACACACAGACCCCACAGACACACAAAACACGGACACACCCAAAAACCCCCCCCCCCCCCCCCCCCAAAAACCCACCCCCCCCAACCCCCCCCCCCCCCACACCCCCCACCCCACCCCCCCCACACCCCCCACCCCACACCCCCAAAAAACACAACACACACACACACAACCAAAACACACACACACACACACAACCCACACAGACCCAAACCCCCACCCACCCCCCCCACCCAAAACACACAAAACACGACCCCCCCACACCCACTCACCCCCACCCCACACACACACACCCCCACACACCAAACCCCCCCCCCCACCCAACCACCCACCCCCCCACAAAACACACACACGGGGGGGACTGTTGGGCATTCCCTGTGTGTGTGGGATGGCCAGCCCCACCCGAAGTTCGCTAGCTGTACCAGAATGAACACCTAGTTGTCGAGCGTAAACTGCTCCATAGTCTTTCCCAGACTGAAGGAGGCTGCCCCAAACCACAACACCCCACACACACAACAACACACACACACACAACCCCACAAAACCCCCAACACACAAAACACCCCACACACAACCCCACACACACACACACAAAACACACACCCCACACATACACACACACACACAAAACACACACACACACACGCACACCCAAAACACACACACACACACACACCGGGACACACACACACCCCCACATACTACACATAAAATACATACCCCATACATACATACATACCCTACATAAATACATACAACACAAAACACATACCCTACATACATAAATACACACAACCCCACAAAATTTTACATACATACACCATAAAACCCCACACATACATACACAAAACACAACTTTCTTTCACATATACACACACACATACTACCCTAATACATACACATACCACCCACCAAACATAATACCACACCACCACCCCAAAAAACACACATACATACATAATACAAAACCCCATCCCCACACATACAACATTTTACAACACATGCACACACTAATAATACACCCCACACATGCACCCCAATACCCTACTTAAAAACAATTTCTACACACACGGCCCAAAAACCAACACCAAACATACATACACCATACACACCCACACACACACACCAACCCCACACCCACCACACACACACCAAAACACACCACCACACAACCCCAAACACACATAACCCCAACCCATACATACAACATTTCTAATAAAATACACTTTCACACCCCACAACACAAACAAAAATAATACATTTCATACATACCCTACATACATAACCCCACACACCCCGCAAAACAAAATTTCACAACATTTCAACACCCAAAAATACCTACTACACACACACCAAAACGCACACACAACAAAACCACACAAAACACACACACGCACACACCAAAACACACAAAACTTTCATACATACAATTTCATACAATTTCATACATTTCTAATACAAAACATACATATTTAATCCCACATACACACACACATACACAAACAGGCACCCCACATAATAATACTACATACACACCCCACGCCAACACATACAAACCATACACCCATTTCACACACACATCCTACATACAAAACCACATATACCCACAATACATACATTCTACATACAAAACATACATACCACACACATACCCACACACACGCACCAACACAGACACCCCATATATACCCCCCACACAACGCACCCCCACACCCTACAAGACACCCACAAAACACAACAAAATACTTACATTCAAAAAACACACAACACCATACACACACACACATTCATACACAAAATACAAACACACATATTTCATACTTTCACAACCCCCCGCCAAAACACATACATTAAAAACCACACATACTACACAAAAAATACACAACCCCACATCCTACACACACTAACACATAAAACACACATACAACCCCCAATACACACCACATACACACACCCCAGGGCACACATATACACAAACATATACACCCACACATAAAACACCAACAAAACACCACCCCATACACCACACATAAAAAAACACCGCACACACAAACCAACACAAAAAATCATACACACACATAAAATTTCATACATAATACATACACACACACACACACACACACCCACACACACCCCGGGACAACACATACACACACCCCCAAAACAATTTCATTTACACAAAAACCCAAAAAAAACACACACACCCCATACACACATAACCCCACACGAGCCACCCCACCATTCACGCACACCCCACACATACCCCACACAATACATACACACATTTCACACACAAAACACCCCCAAAAACACACACACAAAAACACACACAAACACACACACACACACAAAAAAAACACAACCCCCCCACACACAAACACAAACACAAAAAACACAACACAAACAAACACAAAAACACACACACAAAAACACACACACACACACACAAACCCCACATTTCACAAACACACACACCACAAACACCCCCCACAACCCCACGCACAACACATACACACACACATTTCAAAAATACAACGAGGGGCCCCGGGCGCACGCGCCCGATGTGTTTTGTGGGATAAATATGCACTAGCGTTCCCATCCCGTGCTCACACGCATTTACACAATCAATACACAAAAGACAAACCCACATGCACAGAGATTGAGATAGAAAGAGGAGAGGGGAGAGAGAGAGAGAGAGAGAGAGAGAGAGAAGGAGAGAGAGGGAGAGGGAGAAAAGGACGACAGACAGCACAAAGACAGATACAGAGAGAGAGGGGCAGGGGCAGTAAAACACACACAAAAATAGATACACAAAGAGAGAGAGAGGAGAGGCGACAGACAGAACCCCAAAAACACACAAAGAAAGATACAGAGAGAGGGGACAGACAGACAGACACAAACAACAAAGATAGATACACAAAGAAGAGAGAGAGAGAAAAGAAGAGAGAGAGTGAAGAGAGAAGAGAAAAGAGAAGGGGAAGAGAGAAAGGAAGAGAGAAAGAGAGGGGGAGGGAGAAGGGGAGCTGAAAAAAAGAAGAGGGAGAAGAGAGAAAGAATGAGAAAAGAGGAAGAAGAGAAGGGAGAGAGGAAAAAAGAGAGAAAGGAGACAGAAAAAATATACAGGGCCGACAGACAGAAAGACAGAAAAATTCAAGGACAACGGGCAGACAGACAACCCGAAACAAATGTAGGGGGTGGTTCAAAAACCTCAAACAGCAATCCCCGGGCCCCTCCCCCAAATTTTCCCCCCCCCCCACCCGTGTGGGGCAGCCCTCCCCTTTCCCCTTTTAATGGAAAAACCCCCCCCCCCCCTCCCTTCCCCTTTCCCCCCTGCAAACAAACCCCCTCCCCCTTCCCCTTTTTTTCCCCCCCTCCCCCCCCCTCCCCCTTCTCCCCATCCCCCCCTCCTTCCCCTTCCCCTTCCTGCTTTCCCCCTCCCCCTTTTCCCCCCCCATCTCCCTCCCCTTTCTCCCTCCTCTCCTCCTCATTTCTTTCCTGCTACCTCCTCCCCTTTTCCCTTTCCCCTTTTCCCCCCCTTCCCTCCCCCCCTCCTCTCCCCCTCATTTTTCTTCCTCCCCTCCTCTCCCCTTTTCTTCCCTTTTCCCCTCCCCCCCTTCCCCTTCTCCCCTCCTCCCCCCCCTCTCCCCTTCTCCCCTCCTCCCACTCTCTACCTCCTCTTCCCCCCCTCTCTACCTCCTTTCCCCCCCTTTTTTTTCTTATACCTCCCCCTCTTTTCCCCTCTCTACCTTCCCCTTTCCCCCTATACCTCCTCCCCCCCCTTTTTTCTTCCTGCTACCCCTCCCCCTTTTTCCCCCTTCTTTTCCCCTTTTCCCCCCCTCCCCCTTCCCTTTTTCCCCCTCCTCCTCTCTTTTTTCCCGCTCCTTCTATTCCTCCCCCTTTTTTTTGGCCTGTAGCAATCATCGAACCCCCTTTTGATCACCTCCTTAATAACATTTGAATAGGATGGAGCCCGGGAATAGCTCTTGGTCACAGCACTCGCTTTCCCCCCCGCTAATGTTAAGCAAAAGTCGAGCGTGGTTACCACTTGGATGGGGGGCGCCCTTGGCCCTTTGTACAGTTCCCCCCCCGGGGTTTACCCCGCTGGGAAAAGGGGTTTCCTTGCCCCTCTTTAGGGTCGGGGAAAGGTTTTTAAAAAAACAGCGAGGGAGAGGAAAATGGGCGCCCCCTGCCCCCAATATGCTGGCCCCCTAGAGAAGTGAGGGTTTTGACACCTCGCTTCCCCCACGACAGGGATAGGTTATGGGGCACCCTTTTTTTTTAGATGGGGGGAGACATTGCAAGGTTCAGTTTGGGAAAAACTCAAAGAAAAAAAAAGAAACCTTTTTTTGGGAAAAGATTTTTCATGTGTTTTTTTTTAAGGGGGGTTTGGGGGGTGTTAAAAAAAAGGGGGGTTTTTCTGAAAAGAAGTGGGTTTCGAAATAGAAGAACAACCTAAAGATTAAAGAAACAAAGAAAAATAGTAAAGAACATTTTTCCAGAAGTTTGGTAAATTAACAAAATTTTTGCCTCGGGACAACTTGTCTTGTTGCTATGAAATCTTTTACGTGCGTTGAATACATGATGTAAACGGGAACCCGGTTTTGCATTCATACCATATCTCAATCCATGACTTCCTGAAGTGTACTACATAGTTGCTTCATCCTCTTCTACCCAGTTCCAGAACATAGATACAGCCTTGCGCAAATAAAGGTTGTGAAATGGTATGACTGAGAGGTTTTCACGATATTGCTATAGCTCACTATGACTGCACAGAGACTAACGGAACTAGTGGAAAACTCTCTTTCAATGTGTCAAGTTTTGGATTGGTTATTCTGAGCAGTGCTAGACATTGCATTCAGTTCTGGAACCCTGCCTGATATGCAAGCACAGACACGGACACACAGACACAAAATCAGAGAAGAGAGAGAGAGAGGAGAGAGAGAGAGAGAGAGAGAGAGAGAGAGAGAGAGAGAGAGAGAGAGAGAGAGAGAGAAAAGAGAGAGAGAGAGAGAGAGGAGAGAGAGAGAGAGAGAGAGAAGAGAGAGAGAGAAATAGAAAGAGGGGAGAGAGAGAGAGAGGGGAGAGAGAGAGAGGAGAGAGAGAGAGAGAGAGAGAGAGAGAGAGAGAGAGTCAAAAAGTCAGACAGACAGTCAGATAGACAGACAGACAGACAGAAGAAGAATGAGAGACAAATAAACAGAGAAAAGAGAAGTGATAGATAGATAGATTGATTGATTGATATATTGATAGATTGATCGATAGATAGATAGATAGATTGATAGATAAATTGATAGATAGAGGTAGAGATAGAGCTAGCTAGCGAGCGAGCGAGCGAGCGAGAGAGATTTATTTAATTATTTATTTGTTTTGTTCTTTTATATCGAGGATAATGGATTAAGTACTTATGTGGTTTTTTACATCCAGTACCCATGTGTATGCGGTTTTGTAAATTCTGTCATCTGTTCCCACCGGCACACAATGGCCTACTCTTCCTAAAAGCGGAACAGGATTTAACGTGTGCGCAAGATGGAGAGAGAGAGAAAGAGAGAGAGAGACGCTTTGACGCTTTGAACAATTTATTGTCATTGCCCAAAGAGGCCTATTGACAAGGGGGGTTATACACGACTTTCTTTTGTAAATACAAATAAATACAAGAAAAATCACATGATGCATTTAACGTAACGAAAACCAAAAAACCAAAAATGAGCTCTTATGAACGGATACGACTTTAAGCTATGACGTAAACTCAGTTTCAAAATGAACACAAAGTAATAACAAGGATGAACAATAAGAACCAATAAGCAATAACTAAAATAATGAAAAGAACATTCTAGAAAAGCTATATTAGACCATCCATTGACATTGTATGTGAAATTTTCAAAAAATATTCTTGCTGGAGACTACAGCGTAATTATAAATGTTTCTTTATGTGTTTCACAAAATGCTGGAGTTTACATATTATAAATGTTACTTTAGTTTAGTCACAAATGATAATCTAAATGGAACTTAGCTATAATTGTCTTAATTTCAGTGCTTCAGCAAATAAACATTGCAACCATTTGATTCACAAAATCATCATCGGACGATAAGTAAAGAAAAATTTCTTGCCTTCGAAGCTTCTAGATTGAGAAACACACAACAGTATTCACGTAAGGAACATATGATTGACAATGAAACAGGAAAAGCACTTCATCATCAAGAATATGAGCACACAAAGGCAGGGAGAACTGTGGAGGACGTCTCAGGTTGAAACCATCTTTTTGTTTGGCATGAAGCCGAGTGTTCTAGTCGAATTTCTATGAATAATTGTCGATGCCATTTGTCAGTGACTATTCGAATTATACTTTTCAAGCTTGAAAAGCAACTTAAACGAAAAAAACAGCAAGTAATTTATCTTTTACTTTCCATGTCCCAGAGCCAATTTTGTTTAAATGAACAAATGAGTCTGTCTTTCAAATTCAGAAAATAAACCCAACTCGATACTACTTCCAGAGAACAACCACGACGATTCCAAAACCAAGTCCTGAAAAAAACTTTTTAACTTGATATGGCCCAATTCTTCACCCAGCTCCTTTGTATAACCTCATGTCATCAGACTGCCTATCTAAACGTGACCCCTGGAAGTTTCCAGTGATTTTAGCCATATTTAATACACATAACAGACGTTTCT
>CM054141.1:24390877-24395913 GCA_028751875.1 Rapana venosa
GAACACCTTGCGCACACGTTAAATCCTGTTCCGCTTTTCGTAAGAGTAGGCCATTGTGTGCCGGTGGGAAAAGATGACAGTTTCCAAATCCGCATACAACGGGGACTGGATGAAAAAAAGAAACCAAAAGTGCTTTTTCCTTTATCCTTGTATAAAAAAATAAAATTTTAAAAAAAAAAAAAGGGTGTATGTGTGTGTGGGAAAGTGCATGTGCATGTTTTGGGGGGGGTGTTTTATGCTCAGGGCACCCTTGTGCACAAAAAATGCACCCCCTAAAACAAAATTAATAATTTTTCCTTTTCCTATTTTGTCCACTTTTAAAAAAAAAACTAAGTCGTCTCTCTTTGCTTCTATCCCCCTTTTTATTTCATTTACCGTTCTTGTTGAACCCGTTCTTTTTTGCTTTCTTTCAGAATTCAAGTAAAAAGAATATCGACTGGTTAACGGGAAATTTTTAAAGGGGATTCCCTCCCCCAGTCTCCCCCCCCCAAATCAGTGAAACAAACCCTTTAAAAATTTTAAAAAAGCCCACTGCCAAATTGTTTTCACTGTTTTATGGGAACTCGTTTGCAACTTTTTTTTGAAGATAATTTTAGAAATGGTCAAAAAATTTTAAATGGGAGTTCCATTTTCTGTATCGTCTATTTTTCTGGGCTCGTTGTCTTGGGATTTTTTTTCTGCCGTTTTTCTGTCTCTTGTTCCCCTGGCACCCTGCATTTCGGCCCCCAAAACAAAAACACAGCCCACAATTACACACTGCAAGAACAAAACCAGTAAAAATAAAATCGGGAACAGCAATCATCACTCTCCCCGATTCCCCCCGCAATTTTTATTCCCCTTCATCACCTTTAAAAGAAACCCCCCCCCCCCTCTTCCCCCCTCTTTCCCGGCCAAACCCCCTCAACTACCCCCCCCCCCCCCCTTTCCTTCCCCCCTCTTCCCGTACTCCTCCCCCTCCTTTCCCCCCCTTCCTGGCCCTGTTTGGAATCAGATTGTTTTTGGAAGCAACCCTTTGGTCACCCCGTTAAATTAAAAATGGTGGGGGATGGGGGGAGGCATTTTTAAACTACAATGGAAAGGCTCGAAAGGCAAGGGGCTTCATGGGTTTTGATATGTTGTCGATTTTTTGGGGGAGGGTGTACCTGGTTTTACAACAGCAAACCGCCAACCCGCCCAAAAAAAACCCGCCAACGATAACCCAAACCCCGACCAAAAACCAACCCAACCCGCCCGCCAAAACCCGCCCAACCCAACCCGAAAACCAAAACCAACCAACCAACCCAACCCAAACCCTCCAACCAACCAACAAACCCGCCAACCAGTTAAACCCAAACCCAAAACCCACAAAGGAACGAACTCAACGGTTTGATTTTATTTAAGCCCTTTCCCCCCCTTTCCCCCCAAAAAATTAAAAAAAAAAATTAAGAAATGGAAATTAAAATTGTGGTTCAGTTTCATACAAGGATTTGGGGTGGTGGGGGTGGGGGGGTGGGGTTCCTCTAAAATTTTCCAATGGATGAAAATTTTTGCAAGTGGGACTGTTTTACCCACCGTGAAGGTAGCTGTATTCTGACTGCGGGGGGTTAAACAGGGATGGAACCCGTGACTTCTTGCATTCTACATAGGTGCCTTACCCTCTTCTTTCCAACTCTAGAAAACGCGATTTTTAAAATCTATTTATTTTTAAAATTTTTATTTCACTTTATTTTATTCTTTTATATCGAGGATAATGGAATGTGCTCTTTTACATCCAGTCCCCGTGTGTATGCAATTTTGTCAATTTTGTCATCTGTTCCCACCGGCACACAATGGCCTACTCTTACGAAAAGCGGAACAGGATTTAAACGTGTGCGCAAGATGTTCTGCGTGCGTTCGCACACGGGGCCTCGGTTTATAGTCTCATCCGAAGGACTTTTGGAGTAATGCAGTGTGCGCGAAAGTTGCGAAATAGTATGATGGACACGTTGTGACAATATTGCTATAGGTCAGTATGAAAGCAGAGGAACTAAAAATAAACTGTTGTAAGCTTTCTCTCCGTGTGCCAAGTTTGCATTGGGTAGGCTGAGCAGTGCTGGAATATATACAGTCCTGAATCCTCATAGGCAAGCATAGACAAAGACACGGAAGACAGAGAGAGAGAGAGAGAGAGAGAGAGAGATGAGAGAGAGAGAGAGAGAGGAGAGAGAGAGAGAGAGAGAGAGAGACAGACAGACAGACAGACAGACAGACAGACAGACAGACAGACAGACAGACAGACAGAGATTTATTTAATTATTTATTTGTTTTGTTCTTTTATATCGAGGATAATGGAATAAGTACTTATGTGCTTTTTTACATCCAGTCCCCATGTGTATGAGGTTTTGTAAATTCTGTCATCTGTTCCCACCGGCACACAATGGCCTACTCTTCCTAAAAGCGGAACAGGATTTAACGAGTGCGCAAGATGGAGAGAGAGAGAGAGAGAGAGAGAGAGAGAGAGAGAGAGAGAGAGAGAGAGAGAGAGAGAGAGATGAGAGAGAGAGAGAGAGAGAGAGAGAGGAGAGAGAAAGAGCGAGAAAGAGCGAGAAAGAGCGAGAGAGAAGAGAGAGAGAGAGAGAGAGAGAGAGAGAGAGAGAGAGAGAGAGAGAGAGAGAGAGAGGAGAGAGAGAGAGAGAGAGAGAGATAACTTTACAAACCAATGTAAATTTTTTTTTCCCTACTCTTATACATGGAGGAAGATCCCCGATGAAAATAACTAAGAAAAAAAAAAAAACAAACAAAAACAAAGAAAAACAATGAACACACACACACAACAAAGACAAAATAAAAAACTGAGAAAGACATATCAAAAGGGAAGGTGGCAGCAGGGTTAAGACTTTTTCATCCGCCAAACAAAAAACCCACGAAGTTGGGGTTCAATTCCCCCTCCCCCTCCCCTTCTTAAAAATTTGACAAAAACATCGAAACTGAATATAAAAAACCCTCCAGGTGAAACTACAAAAAGGCAACATTGGAATCCCACTTAACATTTTGCCCACACTTTAAAAACCCGTTCCGCCTTTTTGGAAGATTACCCTTTTTTGTGTGGGGAACGGATGACACAGTTTTAAAAAAATCAGGCATACAGGTTTTTTTTAGACACATCCTTGAATTGGAATGTGACTCCTAATGTTGTTAAGGGGAAAAAACGGCTCATACGCAAAAATTCACCCTTGGTGAACCTCCAACAAAAAAACAAAAAAAAAACCCACCCAAAAAATTTTGTTTAAAATTGACATTTTTGTGAGGAAAAAAATAAATACACATTGACTTTTTTTTTTTTACATCCCGCCCCGTAAGGAAAAAGTACTCTACACTACTAACTACTACTACTATACTACTATACACTACTCTACACTTACTATACTCTACTACTACTACTACTAACTCTACTGCACTGTGCTGCATACATACTCACACTATTTCTATTACTGTACTCTGCTGCGCTGCTACGCTATAACTGTAAAATATACACTACTTACTACTACTAATACTACTACTAATACACTACTACTACTACTGAAACAACAACAACAAAACGAAATCAACCAAACAGCAATGAATATTCAAAGATCTTGAAGAAAACCGGTCACATAGTAATATCAAATACAACACATAGCAACACAGCAATCAATTTACACCCCCCAAAAGTAAACCCTAAAACAAAACAAGAAAAACAACAACACCCCCCCCCCCCACATAGACAGACAAACAGACAAACAGATAGACAGAAAGCCATCCAGACAGACAGCCAGACACCTAGACGGGCAGAGGGTTAGTCAGAGGAGGTTGAGATACTGACAAAACCTTGACAGACATCATCTCACTTCATCACTGGTCACCACTGGTGGCTGAGCACTGGCCTCCCAGACTGCAGCAGCATCAGTATTCAGTGCACCCCTCTCCCCTCTCCCGCCCTTCCCCTCTCCCTCCCTCCCCTCCCCCAATCACCCTTCCCTTCCCTCCCCTCTCCTCTTTCCCCCACAATCCCCCCTCCTCCTCTCCTTCCCCATTGGCTCCATCTTCCTTGTCCTTCCCCAAGCCATTGCAGTGTGTTTCTGGGCTGAGGGAGAGGCTGCATCTAACCCACAATGTTCATGGTCACAGATTGGTTTTTAGAAAACAGTTGCAAATTGCGTTGGTAGACACTGTCTGTCTGTCTGTCTGTCTGTATCTGTCTGTCTCTTGTATGTCTCCTGTTGTCTCTCTGTCTGTCTCTGCCTCTGTCTGTGTCTTCGTCTATCTGTGTCTTTGTCTGTTTGTCTATCTGTGTGTGTGTGTGTCTGTCTATTTGTGTCTGTCTGTCTCTTCTGTATAGATTTATTTTTTATTTCTTTTTATTTCTATTTTATTCTTTTATTTCGAGGATAATGGGATAAGCACATATGCGCTGTTTTACGTCCAGTCCCCGTGTGTATGCGGTTTTGTAAATCCTGTCATCTGTTCCCACCGGCACACAATGGCCTACTCTTACGAAAAGCGGAACAGGATTTTAACGTGTGCGCAAGATGTTCTGCGTGCGTTCGCACACGGGGCCTCGGTTTATAGTCTCATCGAAGGATGTGTGTGTGTGTGTGTGTGTGTGTGTGTGTGTGTGGTTTGCGCGTGCGTGCGTACAGTGTGTGTTGTGGTTGGTGTGTGCCGCAGCAACATGCAATTATATGTGTATGTGTTTGTAGCAAGTAGCATTTGATGTGTGTGCGTGCAGTGTATGCTCACGCATCCTTGGCACTATATGCACGCCCTAAAACACAAAGTAATTATTCCTATTTTCCTATTTTGTCTCAATTTTTTTTTCTTTTATCTAAGTACTGTCTCTTCTTTGCTTCTTTCTTCCTTGTCCTACATTTACCGTCTTGAACTGTTAATTGTTGCTACTTTCAATTTCACGTAACAAAGGATATCAAGATCTGGTTAACCATTGTTCTAAATTTCCTCTCTTAGTCTCCCCCCCTATTTTTTGGGAAAAAATAACAAAGGGTACAAAGGTTAACCATTTTAAAGTTTTTTCCCTTTTC